>RJWH01000064.1:958961-1558961 GCA_004363575.1 Solenodon paradoxus
AAAAAAAAAAAAAAAAAAAAAAAAAAAAAAAAAAAAAAGAAGGAACAGGATGGTTTCACTCACGTGTAAAATGAAATGAAACAAAGGAACAAACCCCCTAAAATCCCAAGAAAAGGCGACAGTGACTACCAGGTGGAGGGTGGGAGAGGATCGGAGAATAAGAGGAACAGGTAGTGGTAAGAGGCACTGGAACTCTGGTGGTTGGGTTTGGCAGGAAATTCATACAGACTGAAGAGCAATTTGAATATTCTAAAATGCAAAATGTATGAGCAATGTAAATAAAAGAAATATTAAAATTATTATTTTTTAAAAAGCACTTACCCATTCCCATCTGGGCCCATGCTCATCTGGGCCCAGTAGAATGGCTCCTGTGAAGAAGGGTAGTGATGAAAAGAAGAGCCATTGTCATCACTGAGGTTCTGACCGGAGGATACACCATTAACACTCACAAGCTCATCCATAATATTATCTTCAAGAAGTGTGCCCTTTAGGTACCCAGGAAATTTGCACAAAGATGGGCCCTTCAGATGTGTGCATTCACACCAGGTTCAATAAAGCTAGCTAGACCAAAGGAAGAATAAATATCCCTTCCTGTATCCATGTGTGTTTGTCCAGAAAATGGAAAAGAGATGAAGATTCACCAAACTCTGCATGTTGGTTATCTAGGAACCTGTCACCACTTGCAAAAATCTACAGTCAACGTGGATAAGAATGAAGCACAGATTGTCAAAAAAGTTGTAAAACAGAAACAAAAACCTATTCACTACATAAAAAATTGTAGTTGGATTAAATGAGATGATGAGTATAAGAATCCAGGCATATTACCATGATAATTGCTAATATAAGCTAATCATTATTCAATAAGCAGTGAAAACATCCAACTTAGTTGAGGGCCTGTCTAGATCTGTAGCACCAAAGTGTTAAAATCAGGTTTCAGACTTATAGAAAAAGTGTATAGAAAACAAATTTAAGACAATTTTTATTTAAATCAGTATTTAGAAAGTGTCCAATTTACTCTCCTCACAATTATATTCTTGATATTAAATTTTTCACACGTTTTCTTCACAATGAGGTATCAAAGATAATTGAAGGTAATACTTATAATATTAATGAAAGCTGAACCATCATCAATATATTCTAAAACAAAAAGTTAATCATGGCAACTGATGGGGCTCAGGACCTCTCAAATACATGAACCTTGCTATATAGAATATTTTAAGCTGAAGGAGTTAAAAGAAACAGCAGAAGCAGGCAGGGTCTATTCCCAACTCCACCTCACTGTCCTTTTATCTTTCTTCCCTGAAGTAGGTCATAAACCCTCATGTGGCAGGGGTCTCCCTATATAACTGTCCACTCTTCATCAAATTCTGCATAAATTATTCAGCTGTGTTTTGGGTCTTCAGTTCCTTCTGAAGGCTCCTGTGTCATGTAAAATTTATAGTAAATAAAACTGAATGCTTTTCTCCTATTACTCTGTCTCCGTAAGTTTAATTTTACACCAAGTCAGGGACCCTAAGAAGATCAAGGGAAACTTTCTCTTCTACTACAATGGCCAAATTAGGTAAGAATTTATTCTTAAATAAGAATCATTCCCTGAATATTCATCACAAATATGATTTTAAATGGTTTTGCTATTTTAAATAATTTTTAAAAACATTTAAAAAAAATTCATAAAGAAAATATAAAAATCACTCAGGACCTCATAACCCCAAGGATAAACACCACTAATATATTGGTGTATAACTTCTAGTCTCTTTTCTACAGTCACAATCTTATTTAAAACAGAAATACAATTATACTATATATACAATTTTGCAACTTGCTCTTTATCCACTCAACAATGTGATTGCCTTCCTAAATAAATAAATAAATAAATGTTATTTTATAACATTATTTTAATGGCTGCATACTTTTCTAGTGTATTATTTAATCTTTACTACTATAAACCATGTTCTGACAAACATTCCTAGAGTCTTATCTTTATTTTCATAGCCAGCACTACTTTAGATCTGAATACACACACAGAAGGTACTAATACAATTAGACAAGAGAAATTTAAATTGAATCAATGGCCTTCTACTAATAATTTTATTTTCTAGGTTCTCAGACAGGTGAATCACTACGGTTTTACATTAGTGGCTCGGAACCTGTTGGCAACCAAGTAAAGCTGAAACAAAAGATAACTCTGTTAGTTGGATGTATGATTAATTGACATTCATCTGACAATCCCTAAAACTAAAAACAAATAAACCTTAAAGTACAATAGAGGATTAGTCATGGTTCTAAGATTTCTTTTGTAGAATAAACTACCATCTCTCTCTATATTTTGTGTGGACTTGGATTTACTAAGACTCAGTGCAATGGAAGAGTTACCATAAAGCCACCATTCTGCAAGGAAATGGAAATACAAAGATAAATACAGAGGGATATTTGCTCTGCAGGAGTACACATTATGAACAGAAAAGTCAAGTGACTGAAAAAGATCAATTCAGATACTGATATGCATTTCCCAGAGTTAGGTAGCTCAAGGAATGTTATGAGCCTTGCAAAAAAAGATTCAGATACATTAGTGGAAGATGAAGAACAGACAACCTGCCTTGTCTATCTAAAATTCCATGAAACATCAAAACAGACTTTTGAAAAGCAAACTCCACAATAGTGCTAGAAAGTAATGAGTACTATAACCTGTCAAAAAATGTTGAGGAACCCATGAAAGATAAAAAGATCAATTAGACTTAAAGAAAGAGTAAAAATAAAACAAGGGGGCATGGAGAAGACATAGGAACTAATGATAATTTAAAACACAAAACCAACACAAAGCAGGGACAGTCTGAAAGTCCTTCAAGCCCTTGAACCCAATCAGTGCAAACCAAGAGTGTGGAGAGTGGAGCAGGTGTATTACCCAGGTACTGAATGGGGAGACCTGTGGGCTAGCAGGTAGACTAGCACATTCTCTTTCCCGTTTATGCAGTCAGCAAACAGCAATATATTTGCAACTGGATAGCTAAGGTAGCAGTGCCTCCCCCAAATCCTCCACTATCTACAGAGGTGAGCTGTGATAGAATTAGGTATCCAAAAACAAGTTAACAAGGAATCCCAAATATAGAAATGAGCACATCAAAAGGATATGAACAAAACCAAACTGTGCAGGGCATGCACCAAATGCAACAAAACAGTTAATGGAGCAAAAGAAGACTACATATTAATGCAATTAATATCCTTAGAGAAACAAAGAGATGACACACACATGCTGATATGAAAATAAAAAAATTAAGAAACTGTATAGAGTGCTATATGTCAATTGTATCTCAATTAAAAATGAGAAAGATCCGGAAATTAAAAATAAAAATTTCAAAGAGTTCAGTGCTGCTCAGAGAATGTTTCATACTGTAGCAATCTCTTGGAGAAAACTGATGCACTTCAGCGCATTTAAGGCTTTGAGAAATTCTAAAGTAAACGGCTAGATTTTGTTTTCTAAATCTGTTTGACATGGACCACTTCCTAATATTTTTTGAATAGTGTTTGGTCAAACACAAAGGATAACAACAGGTATCAAAAGAACTATAGGAATACAGAAGAAAGTACATAGCCTAAACAGGGGTAAAGATGGTGAGATCTTCTAGGGAAAAACAATGGACCAATTCTAGACAAAGGAAACACCATTAGAAAAAATTCAGATATAAACAACACAGGATCTCAAAAGTCTCTGTATCTTCTGCCATTAAAGAAACTCTACATCTTCTCTGTTGATATCTATCAGTCACAACACCATCTTCTGTAACAACCATGCATTGTTAAGGAGGCTGGACTTTTGGGTCAAGAGTTAGGAAACTACTGAAAAGACTAACACCATGAAGATTATTCTGTTGGTCAAGTGAAAGCAAAAATTAAGGGAACAAGGTTGGAGACAGAGGAATAATAAGAACCTAGCAGTTAAGTACCACTAGGAATGGAAGACAAGGTGGAAGCTGAGGATAATCAGGTTTTTCATTTAAGTCAGCAGGCAGCAGAGATAGCTTGGAAGAAGTTTAAGGGTAGGTGAACTGGGTTTCAGCCAGGAGTAGTGGCTGGATTCAATTAGCAATGGTGAAATAGTTCGCCATGTGGTAACTTTTTTCTTTTCAAAGCAGGCATACACTGATGCTCCTATAGACAAAATTTAACTAGAGATAGTACTTGAGTTGTCATGATCTATTTAAGAAAGATTTTCTTAAAAGGTGTAACGATTTATGTATCAAATAAAAACTCACTTCATTATGAGATTGTTTGACATACATAATTTTAAGGTTCACTCTAAGAACTCAATAAACAATTAGAGACAAAAGTTGACATTTTGTAGCTTTTTACAGGCTAAGGCATAGCAGATTCCTGCAGGCTATTAGGGCACCTAGGGAAGGTGATCTCTCAGAGGAAGGGTGGCTGGCTGGTAACATACAGAAGGGGCAGCCAGTATAAGGGACAGCTACTCTTTAACTCAAAGCAAATGTTACTGTGTAAAAATTGTTGTCAGATCTTTCCAGATCTTTGTTTTAAAAGAAAAGTTGGAAAGGCCAGGAACACTACCTGCCATTCAATTTTGTTATGAAACCAAATTGCTCTAAAAAATAGTTTATTTAAAAAAGTTGGAAATTTGGATATTTTAAAGAAAAATCTTGTAAACACTGGCAATGGATTCATTTTTTTTAAAACTTCAACACTTAACAGCTTAAAATACAGATAAAAGTCCTCCCATTATAAGTTTGTGTGTTATCAAGTTTGCATGTGTCCTAATGAGCTGACATGAAATCTACAGAAAGTTATAGAATTTAAATTTAGCCAGAAACCCATGAGTTGAGGTGAGACAGTCTTATAAAAAACTTGGGGGGTATATAGAGGGGCTAAACATAACAACTATAAGGTAGAGAACTATACTGTGACAGAATTTCCAAGGAAATAACAAGGATAAAGGTCTGGGTAATCAGAACAACACCCAGGCACTAGAAGCAAAAGAAAATTCCAAAAGAATTTTTAAAGAATATAAGGATTGATATTATAATCTTTATAATACAAAATAAAATAATCTTCATTTACAGAATAGCTATTATGTGCCAGATAATAGTTTCTTCACATATATCATGTGTAAAACTCTTCAAAATTGGTGCTGAAATTTCATTTGTGAAGAAACTAACTCTGCAATGGACTTACTTTCTGAATGAAAAGTCAGCAGACCTGCCAGAGACAAATGAGCTGTTAGAAGGCTTTGTGAGTGATTCATTAACAAGCTGACTAGGCAAAGATTGTGACATAAAACCGAAAGTAACTTACATCACATATTCTTCTAAGTGTTTACACAATTATTTAAATATCAACAATCGTGCATAGTAGGAATTACAATTCCTGATTTTACAGATGAAAATTAGAGGCTCAGAGAAAGGACAGAGTTATTTGCTAAGTGACTGTTATAGAGCTAGTATATATTAAAAGTGCAAGTGTAATACAGAACAGTTTGATTACAAAGTTTTCATTCATTTAAATTATCCAGCTTTTTCCAATGTCAATAATTTTTGCTTTTTTCCATTTGTTGTGCTCAAATTAATTGTCTTTTATGCTCACTGAGGAAACTGAGAAATAAGTGGACTTTCACATCTGGGCAAGGCAGTATAAGATTAGGTAAGTAGTTATTTCTTTCACTTCAGTGGTTACAGGGGCCTATTAGGCTTACCAAGGTTACATGAACATTCAAGGTTGCACTGCCAATTAATTACACATCAGTTAATTAATGTGATGTGTGATGTTTTGGGTCAGAGTTTCTTCATTAAGTCTATTAGTCATACCGAAGCAAAAAAAAAAAAAAAAAGAATTCTGATAAACATAACTCCCAAATTAATTTTCTTTTTTAATAGAAAATAAAAATAGTACCATAATTACCATGTAACTTATTATTATTAAAATGAATGCAGAAGTCCTTCAGACAACTGGTCTCCTTAAGTAAAAAGGAATAAAGGATCATTATTTGTATAACTGAATTCACAGTTAATTACAGATAATAACTACCATTCACAACACAGCTTGAGGTTATTTTAGATCTAAGGAAATAAAATACTAAAGGATCTAATTAACTTTAGATACTGTGAGGGAAAATAAACTAGGATGGTAACTGTTAAGATCATCGGTTAACTGAAAACTAGGCTGAAAGTGGTTTAAATATTAATGGGTTATTTATCTTATACAGTAAGAAGTCCAGAGGCAGGAAGGTTCAAGAGTTGGTTAATTCAGTAGCACAATATGACCGCACTGTTCCATGTTTCTACTCTACCAGTCAGCAGTTCGCCTCTTTTCCTTCATGATACAAGCAGCTGTTTAGTGTTAACACAACATCCTAAACATGAGTCATTTCTTTTCAGACATTCAAGTGTCTATTAACACACAGCATGTTTTAATAGACAATGTCTATTTCAGACACTGAAATGTCTATTGTCTATTAAGAAAATATTTTGGGCAGCTCCCCAGGAGAATTCTCCAACAGCCACTGACTGAGATCAAGAGTCCTGCTTCCACCATCACTAGTCGTGGGTAATGAGCCCATCATCACAGGTGTAAACAATCATTATTTACTGACTGAGGCTGAAAGAGGACAGTCTCCATTAAGTAAGAGGCCTAGCGACCAGGAACCCAGATTAAAACAGGTGTTTGTCCCAGAAGTTAGGAGAAATGAATTTGGGTGGAAAACCAACAGGGAGATTCTTTAACATGGAGAATAAAGAACAGAATTAGTTCTACTCTTGCTCACACAGCCAGGAGATTCAATGGTAATTTAATATGGTGATGACTTATTCAGAAGGTGGAATATATTCCTTGAGTCTAGTCTACATAATTTTCACAGCAGACAAACATTTAGTCGTGCTTTGGTTAAGCACTTTTTGTTGTTGTCATCTCAGTTTCCCATTAGTACTGGCTTTTCAGTAAGATTTAGATGAGAAAATAAGGATAAAATTTTGCTAACCTCTAGGAGAAGACTGAGGATGATGAGGTGATTAGGTAACTAAACAAGGAGTTTGCATTCATTAGAGAAAGAGTTTGCATTCATTCAGGAAAGATTCTTTCCTGAACTAAACTGTTTGAATTGTAAGGAATTAAGAGATGACAGAAATGGGTAGGGAAAGGGTATTGAGAAGGCAGAAGGAAAGAAGATGGATACTTTCACTGCCAGTCAAGTACTATTGGCTTTACATTTGAGGAAGGAAGTGAGGGACGTGGGCAGCATGAACAAAATATTGATATTCATAATATATTCATAATATGAATATATTATTCATTAAAATACTATTCTACTTCAAGAATGTTTTTCAACTTTTGCAGAGTGCACTTTCATAATAACCAATTAGTGTCTTTTTGCACAAAAATCTTTAAGATGAACTACGGAATTTAATTACTCAAGCACCATATTGTCAGATACTGCACAGAAAGATCACAAAAGAATCAAGAAAGTTACAAGTTCATAATACAAAATAATTAGATAATGTCACAGGTCCAAAAACGTCCACAAAAAATTAAACGGGTCCTTTCTGTGTTCGAATAGGGTATTTACTGATCCTCTTAAGTCATTTTCAGAACTCCTTAGATTAGCAATTCTTGTTTAAGGATCTCACCTTACTTGGGAAGTTAGAACACATTTTACTTCAAACATTTTCCTGACTTACTACGCTTAGCAGCAAGGGACTTTGGCATATTTTTAAAAATCAACTCAAAGAATAAACAACTGCCAGCACTGAGGATGTTTAACAATATACTAAAGGGTTTAGAAGCAATTGATTCCAAAGTGTGGTTCAAAAGTATTTTGGTAATAGCAGCACTAATATAGTATATAGTCTTCTAAGGTGATACCTCCTAATAAGACAAATTTGTTATGTTTGTTAAAAATGAGTCACTATTTTATAAGCATACCTGGTAAGAGCAGTTTTTATAGGTTAGTACAGAACACAATTTAGAGTAAAATTGACTTGGAAGAACTCTGTAAGCTTAATTTTCCAACAAGAAAGCCAACATTAAGCCATTCTTTATTGTTAAATAACATAATTTTTCACCTTCTCAAAGTTCTGAACAAGCAGAACTATGGAGACAAAGAACCAAGTACCTGAAATTCAATCAGCAATAGGTCTCACTTCTGCCAAACTGGTTTTGCAGTGAATTTTTATTTTAACAATATATCTAGCTTACACTATTCTATACTATAACTTACTTGCTTAAACAAGTATTAATGTAACATATAAAATGTTTCTTATAAAAGTTCAACAGGAATTAATCATTTTATCATCTCAGAATACACGTATTTTTAAATTTATAAAAAATCTATTAGAGGTTTGAGTTGCACGATGTTGATCTCTACATTAAAAGACGTACTGTAACACCCTATATGCTTTATATTTCATATAAAGAGGCAGTTCCAATTTTTTGAAATTAGAGTTCTAATTTTTGAAAGCCCCGAAAGACCACATTCGCAACATAAAACGGCAAACCTGTTTAGTTTTTAAAAAGTTAAATAATTTTAACTGCGAAACGTTTCTAAACCATGTTGAAAACGAAAAACTCATGAGACAACAGAAAAGTGAAGACGAATAGAAAGCATTTCCTGAATGTGCCGACAGGCGAGAAATGTACCAACACTGATAGTTTGCCAGAGCGGGGCACAGGCCTAAATTAGAACAGGATTAAATTGGAGATTACAGAAGACGGAGTGCTTCATTCCCAGGTAAGAAGTTGCTGAAGCTGAAGCTGTTGCACAATGTTGCAACAGTTTTGTTCTTAAATTTTCTACTCTTTGTGAAACTTGGGAGACTATTCGTCACAATTCCTTTTGCCAACTACAGTATTTTAACAATTCTGCCAACCTGGGAATTAGATGGGCAAAGGGAAAAGTTAGTGAGGAGGCAGAGAAAAGCAAAGGATATTGTGTACAGACTGAGACAGATTACAGTCAACAGTGACTTGTCAGAAGGGATGAACAAATCAAAATCAGAACTGCTGAGCAGTGGTGGGGCAAGGAGGACGGTCCAGAGGAAAATTTCGAAATGGGTCTGGGATGGGAGAGCAAGCGTGTAACACAGGAAGAAGGGAGGTATATCAAAAACGAGGCAGCTGGCGCAGAGTCGGCCCAAAGAGCAATGAGGATGGTTAGAACCTGCCCGCTCTCCCGCCCTACTTTTTCCTCCTCTTGGAGAGGCAGCCACCAATCACCTGGAGTGTGAGTTCCGGAGGGACTCGATCAAGCGCTGCTTCTGCTGTTGGAGACTGGTTAGGCCGCCGGGGGACCCAGCTGCGGAGGAGGAGGCGCTCTTGGTCAGGGGAAAGAGCCAGCTCATCCTCCTCGGGTCCCCGGGCCCGAGGCCCTAGAAGTCTCTGGCCTGCTTCTCCAGCTGTTCAGCCCGGCCGTTCTTCCAGCGACAGAGGAGCGGGCAGGGGACGCCCGAGGCCCAAGTGCTGGGAGGCCGCGTCTTCTCTAAGCAAGCCCGGCTGGGGGTCCCCGGGTTCAGGGGAGCATGCTGTGACAGGGCAGCCGGAGAAAGGGAATTCGCCGCCTGGGACAGGCAGTCCTACCTTCAAGGGCCTGAAGCCCAAGCCGGCCAGGCAGTAGCCTGACCCCCGGGCACTCCACCACCCCTGCTTCCGTCAGCGCGGGTCCCGCCCCCTCCTGCGTGCTTCGTCCTCGCTACGTGTCGCGTCATCATCTAGCGCCCCCGTCAGGACGTGAGAGAAGGGACGGCCCAGCTCGGTGCGGCGCAGCTCCGGCTCCCCTTTCCCCTTGGCAGGGCGAGAGGTGTCTATGGGGCACCCGCTGCCGCCGCCGCCACAGCCACCGCCGCCGGCTGCTGTCTCTATGGCGAGGAGGAGGAGGAGGAGCGCGAGCTCAGAGACACAAGTAGATCTTGCGGCTGCCTTAGACCTGCGAGGGGGGAGGGGCGAGTTGGGGGAAGTCTCAAGGGGGCGGGAACCATGAACCTTAGAGGGTGCGTGATGGCGCCAGCTGGCAAAGGAAAGAGCTGATCGGCGGGTGGAAGGGGGAGGGTAACTGGGGCTGTGGGTATGTCAAGGGGTGGCGCGGGGTGATGACGTGGAGGCTTTGTACCTGGGGCTTCGTTGTTGTGGGAAGGAAATTGGGATTGGAGGGCGTCGGCCTACACCCTTAGCTCCGCGTATTCTGTCTCACAGCTGTGCTTGGAGTCCATCTGACTCCAATCAATGGTTTAATCAGCACCTTTGCACCGACTCCTTGCAAGGAAGGGAGTAATCTATATGACTTGAATGGCTCTGCTTTCTTTTAGTTCCTTCGGGAGTCTTCAGTACGAATATGCTACTTCCAGTAATGAGAACGCCTCTGGTACCTATTTGGGGCTTCTGGAACTGCAGTAGAGGGAGACAGGTGTAGGAAAGCAATGCTAAACTACAGGATCTTTCCAAAGTGTGTGTGTGCGTGTGAGTGAGTGTGTGTGTGTGTTTTGAGTGGGGTGGGAAGGGCGATAAAGGAGGGACTCTTGGTTTCTGTTTATAGAACATTGCAGGTTACATTTGTCATTGTAGAGTTTAGAAGAGGGGGTCACGACCCTTTTTCACCCTTGTAATGATTTTTTTCAAAGTTGTGTGAAAAATGAAGGACTTTTTGGAATTTCTCTACTTATGAATCAAATTGTTTATCTGACTGTTCTCATTATGTACCATAAAACCTGTGTTTATGGATCAGAAATTCGAGATGTGTGTTTGATAGCCAGCGAACATGCTTGATTTTTAGGAAATTGAATTTGAAATTCAGATTTTTTTTTTTCCCTCCCTCTGTAATTACAGAGATTTGAACAATTTCTGTGACTTACTTATTTTTCAGAAAGTTTTTTTTTTAATTGTTTTACTTTTGGGCCCTCCAATCTGGCTTGAATAAATGTCAGTGAAGTAGATTTTGTCATCAAATCATATTTTTAATGTTCTGTTAATGTTGAATAAAAGCAAACACTACTTTTGACTTAGTAACATCTGATCATGTCACGTGTATATTTAATTTTTGATTATTTTCTGAAAATGGATGCCTATATCAGAGCAATCTTTAATTAGTGAGAACTTTTAAAAAACCATTAGTATATACATATACAAAGCACAATTTTTACATAACATTGATAGAATGAGGAAACGTGTTGTAGTCCTTTTCTCCTTAGCTGTGTGACCTTAGAGAAGTCACATGTTAAACTTTGATTTTCTTCTGAATCAGATACTTTTGAATGAATAAACTTAGCTTCTAGCCACTCAGTTATTTTATGATTCAGATTTCTGATACAGCTGGTTTTTATTTTGACAGGTACACAAATAAAGGATAAAGTATTTTATGAAACTTATCTTCGATCAAGTATAACGTTTTGATGCTTGACATCTAGATTCCCTTGTGCCCTCACTATGCCAGCAGCAACTGTAGATCATAGCCAAAGAATCTGTGAAGTTTGGGCTTGCAACCTGGATGAAGAGATGAAGAAAATTCGTCAAGTTATCCGAAAATATAATTACGTTGCTATGGTACGCCCATGATCAAATCTTTAAAGTCCCTCTTATAAAAGGGGAAGGGAGATTTACAAAGTCTTGAATTCAGCCCTTCTGGTTGATTTTTTTTTTTCTTTTTTTAAGAAATTAATTATGAAAAGGTATTTTTGTCAATGTTGTAAAGCCAGAGATACCAGACACACGTCTGTAATTTAACAAGTTGGGTTTATTACTAATTGCAGTGATGGAAATGCCTGCCATTGGGAACCATGGGGGCATTTGAATAATAAGAAAGTATAAAGACTTTTCGATTTGGGCTTGTGTCAGGTGATTTTTAGGGAGGGATTCAGGAAACAGGACTTTATTCTGGATTACGTAATGTGGAAAATGAAGTAATTCCATGATGGTGTAATTCTGTGACAGAGTAAGTCTCAATGAGAATAAGAGAATACTAGATTGAGGCTAAAGCTATAAAGAAACAGTAGTCACTCATTAGTCAACTTAGAGAGGTGTTTGATCATTTTTGTGGTTTGGATAATGTTTATGTTTTTACCTGTATTCAGACATGATTACAGAGGTGCCTTGTCTTATATTGAAATGCGAAATTGTATTTATATTCAAAAGAAGAACATTAAGACCTACTTATGATTGCCAGGTCAGCACCTAGCAACACTAAGCCCAACTGATAGTACCAGAGAAACTGGAAGCCAAAAGGCTTCTGGATACCTTTCTCAAACAAAAACAATCAGCTGTTCCAGTGAAACATGGTTTATTTATAGTTTTATTTTTGTTTTTAAATTACCAGTGGAATTTTATGTGCTTTTAAATATCTGTGTTTGTATATGCTATTCAGTCTGCTGAGGTTTTTATAAGTTAAGCGTTTACTGAGTATTGTATATCTATTAGAGCTACTGTTTTCTAGGTGATTAGCTCTGTGAAACAAGGAGTTAGTTCTTAATTATTCTCTCTCCCTCCATATCAACCAAGAATGTGATTGTTGAATTGTACTGAATTTGGAAAAGTTTAAATTTCTTGGCTATTTCATAGTGACTTTTGGATGCTTAATTTTCTTGCTCTAGTTTGAATTCTAATATTAAGTTGATATATCATTTTTGGAGGAAAGGCAGGTTGGTTAAAATATGAATATTTGAGTATACATAGATAATGTTTGCTATTGATAAAAATATGTATTTACCCATAATTAGAATTGAAGTTATCTTCTTATCCAGTAAAAACTTTGTAGTGATCATTTATTTCTCAGATGATAAAGAATGATAGCATTAGAGAAGTGATGACATCCTACAGGGATTCAGTGGGTTGCATGCCAGTTTTGACAACATGCTTTCTCTGAACAAAGTGCTCTTTTAGCTGAAGAAATTAGTGGAGTTTGGTGTTTATGTAAACCTTACCTCAGAGAAGTGATTGGAAAGTCCAGTGCATTTTCCATTTAGTTTTTCGGAACTCGGTTTTAACATTTGAATGCTGTGAGCATAGTTTCACATACTGCTCGAAATAGGAATTTATTTCCCTCTTTCTTGTACTTGGAATAGAAGTACTTACTTCCATTTGTTGTATATGTCCTACACATAGTAATTTTTTATTGATAATATTTAAACTAAGATGTCATTAAGTTTGCAAACTTTCATGATTCTACAAAGTAATGCTCTATAGATAAAAGGTACTTTGTAATTGAAATAAATGTGTAGAATGTGATTCTTTGATTTGTACTAAAAATTATTTGTTTTTATTATTTGTGGATTGTGTTTATAACCATTTAATAAATAATGAATCTTAAAACTGTTTTACAGGACACTGAGTTTCCAGGCGTGGTTGCAAGACCCATTGGAGAATTCAGGAGCAATGCTGACTATCAGTACCAACTATTGCGGTGTAATGTAGACTTGTTAAAGATAATTCAGCTAGGACTGACATTCATGAATGAGCAAGGAGAATACCCTCCAGGAACTTCAACTTGGCAGTTTAATTTTAAATTTAATTTGACGTAAGTGGAAATTGAATGTAAACCAGACTTTTTTTCTTAGTTTAATTTTAGGAATTGATTTCCCTTAAGTATAGTTAATAAAATTATAGCTGATTTAAGTCTAATTATCTTGGAAATAGAGAAAACATAAAATTTCAAAGAGTTAAATTTCTTTTTTAAAATTATTGGACCAAGTAATTTAGGATAAAGACTGTAAATACTTGAATTTTAGGGGTGTTATTCAAAAAATCTGCTTTTTTTGAATTTTGGAAAAGTTAGAGTATTAGGAATACTCGATAGAAAAAATATTTTAAATAGTTTTACTTTCAAATTTTGTGTGCATTTTAATACATAGTCCTCTGTGTTGTAAGAGTTAATTTTGTGAAGAGACTTCTTCAGTTTACAATATATGAGTAAGTTACTTGTCGAAGGTATAGTAAAATGTGTTTTTGAAACTTGGGTGCATTTTCCTTTCAAATTAGTGCTACATGATGTTTCTAGTCCCAGGTTGACCCAGAAAACCTCTTTTAACTTACATTTAGAAGAAGTAATAATATTTCTGAGCCTAGTGGTTTTCTTAGAAATAGTTCAGAATCTAGATTCTAACTCAGGTCTTGGGTTGAAGCCATTTCCTTACTTGTAATATTTCATCATTGGTATGAATAAACTTGATACTAGAAAGTTTTAGAGTGTTTTGGGGCAAAGATAGGTTGTTTACCAAATTTGTTTTCCAAAGTTAAAAAAAAAAAGTGGTAGACTATTCAAATAACATCTCTTAAAGTACTTGAACCTAGAAGTCTTTTTACCCTAAATTTTATTGTTCAAGAATAAAAAGAGGAAATATAACCTTCTGAAATTAACTGTAAATTTGGAAAATAAATGTTCAATTTTTTCTGAGCATGTTGCAATATTGTAGTGTTTTTCTACTTTTAACAGCCTTTATTTGTGTATGTGACAGTTTGACTTGAAAAACTGTAAAAGAAGCTGACTAAATGATAGTGCCACTCTAATAACCTCCCATTTTCTGTAAATAATGTGATCATTAGAACATTATTCTTTCTTTTAATTACAATTCTGTTGTGATCTCAGAGCACTGTAATATAGAAGCTTGGGTATTTTGAAGAAAGGTGAAAATTAAATGTATTTCTGGGAAAGAATATTATTGGAAGCTTGAAAAAAAGGAGCTCTTAAAACTATTAACATCCAGTGCTCAAAAGTCAGTAAGTATAAAAAGAAGATCTGCCAAAGTGAGTCTAGGACTGGACTGTAATTGAACATGAATTTTTAATAAATTCTTGCTAATTAGTATCAGTTTCTCCAGCTTTGCTTAAAAGTGAGAACAAAATTGTGAAAGAGCTATTAGGAAAGGATTGAAGTAACGGAGTTAATAAGTTAAAGGAGTCAGTTGATATTCTAGTAATGTGATTTGTGTAAAATAATTCTCAGGTAGGAAAACAATAATGTGAAGAAAGAGGCTAGAATGATTTAAACAAAATGAATAAGCTTAATTTAAGACAAAGGTGACTGATAGACAATTTGTGGTGTCAAAAAAATTAGATTTGGCATACTGGTTATTCATTGACAGTTTTGGTATTGACTGTTGGAAGTCAGTATAAAGTAATGAATGGTAAGATACTTTTTAAGATACAAAATGGAAGTTGCAGAGAATTGTAATAAAGAGGCCAAAGAAGAGATCTAAGTTTTTAAACCATGCAGAAAGTTATAATTTGAAAACTAGAAATAGAAGATATTACAGAGGTTTCAAACTTCAGATTTTGAGAATTAAAAATAAAAAGATGCTGAGTATAGTGCCAAGCTTAAAAAGACTTGCGAATTTTCTCTGTCTGTCTCTTTCTGTCATTGAATTGAGAAATGACAAATTGTGGTAACTCCATAGGGGAAGATAGAGGGGAATAAAGTATTCTAGGAGAGTTGTTTACTATGAAGGTGAAGAGCTGGGAGTTTAAAATAGATTTATGCCAATGAGGTGAACTCACCCCGTGGAACTGACAGTTAATTTCATGAAGAGAAGGATGAAAAACAAAATAGGAATATTAAGTTGGTAGAGAATTCTGACCTTTAAATGCTAGCTGGTTAGCATCTAACAGTTATAGGACAGTGCTCAGAAAAACAGCCTATTTAGAGGGCTTAGAAAGCAAACTGGAACTGATTTGATGCTTTCAGTAAAGAAAGTAATCTGGTGGTCGGTACCTCCCTTTGCATATGAAAAATGGCGCATACTAAGACTCCTTGTAGCAAAAAATAAAGGTATTTTCTATAGTCTTAGCATAATTTTTTAGAACATGTATCCCTTTGTAGCAATAAAAACACTGTAGGTGACACTGAGTTATCTAATACATGCTAGTGCAAGTGCTCTGAAGTTCTTTAAAGTTTTTTTCCTCTAAAGTCTTAACTCTTGGTGTTAGGTCAGTCGTCCCATTTATTTATATGAACTTTGCATACATAATTTTTACATTGATTCAAATCAGAATTGCTCATAAGACCATCATATTTTAATTATATTAGTGATTTTCCAGATTTTACCATCAGCATAGTACAGTATAGTACAGTATAGATCTAGATGTAGGGATTAAGATACAGGAAACTCGTTATGTTTTTCATTAAGCTGTGAGTAGTTATTCTAAAATAGCACACAAGTGAAAGCTTTTGAGATCAAAATGACAGCTTCATGTTTTAGTTAAATATTTAATATTCTCTGTATCTTATAATTTTGATTTGTATTGTCTGATGAATCAGTAGCATCCTAACTATAATGAAGCAGATGCAATCAAAAAAGTTGTCTATGTAGAAAAATTTTCTTGCTTTCCTTTTTTTTAATTTCCCTGACAATTTTAATCATGAATATCGTTGACTTGGCAAATATGTTTTTTTCGAAGTTAGAAAGGTTTGAGTCCTTTAAACTGTACTTGTTGATTTACTAAAATAGATAGTTTCAGCTGAGGAAAGTGGCTGCTGCTACAGTGTTCTACATGATAGGTAGACTGGGTGTTCTTAAGTATATTAAGACAATAGCTGCCTCTGTGATGTGTAGACAAATATTATTTTAGTATTACTTGGTTTTTTATTCTTATTATCTGTTGGAGCATTAGGGTTATGGTGAGTTAAGCACTGTTCTCCCTGACCAGTTTGAATTCATCAAAATAAGAACCAGACATCAGTTTCCAAACCTATGGATTTTGAACATGAAGAGAGGAGGAAGATAAGACTTTCATAGCCTGAGATTGTGACATAAAACATATTCACAAGCAATTTTTACTTTCTTTACTTCTGTTTATAAAAATGGTATGCTACTACTTGTAGAAAATCTGGAACAGTCCAAAAAGCAGAGAGATGACTATTATCACCATTTTCTAGATTTCCTTTTAGTTGTTTTATAACTGTGTTAATATGGTCTTTTGCTTACATTTAGAATATACCACTTACATGTTCTACCCTGAGTATGTTATTATTATTTGTAAATATTTAAAATATCTGTACATGATCTGTTTTCTGGATATACCATAACATACCTAAACCATTCATTATGGTTGGACATTTATGTTGTTCACTATTAAAGTTTTTATTTATTTTTTTAAAGAGGAAGGTAGGCAGGATTGAAGGCAGGTAGGCAAACAGGTAGGAAGGCAGAGAGGAGGAGGAAGAAGCATTTCTATTTATTTGTTTTGGTTGTTCCCCTTGGTCCTAGGTGGCGAACCTGTGTCATTGTAGTTTCCTTGGTCTGTGCCCCAGTGGTTGAATTAACAGCTGAGCCTCCAGGGAATTCTGGCTTTTAAAATTTAACTGCATTACTTGCTCTTAAAATAATGAGCCCCTTTTGATAGACATCTCTGTTCACCATTTATATTATTTTATAGAAGTAGACCCAAAGATAAGAATATTTTTAAAATATTCAAAGAATGGGAATTTTCAAAGTTCATGTTTTATTTGCATTGAAAGAGGGAGGGAGGGAGATGATATTGAGATTGTTTTCTGTAAAGTGCTCATTTACAGCTTATTAAAAATTTGCTGTCTTTTTAAACTTATCAAATATTAGAATTCTTTTTAAGTTGCTATTTTAACTTGTGAGAACATTTTATTTTTACTTGCTTTTTTGTGTAACTAATAGAGGTGATAATTTTTTCAAGTTTACAGGTCATTTTTATTTCTCATGTTGTCTTAGCAAATTTTTGGATATCTATGTTTTAGCAGTTTAAGTTCATTAAATATTAAGTTTTATAACCATCTGTGTATTTGTGACTATCTGTATTCTGGTTTGACTTTTATATTAGGATTTACAAATAGTGGTTTATAGTTTTCAAAATGTAAAGGATATGATGAGCTGGAAATCATTTGAGGTTGGAGGATGTTTTCAGATTATAAAACCTCTTAATTCACATGTTTAAAGTTGTGAGTTTGTACAGTATGCTTTTGTATTTGTAGATAGAGGTAATTTCAGTACATTTCCTGAATTTATACCGAGTGAACTATTAGGACTGTCTTTACTGTCTTTAGGATAATACCTGCGATAGATAACCTTGTGTGTCTGCTTTTTGGGGAAACCTTTTTTAGAGATTATACATGACCTTCATTATGGTTCAGTTATAATTAAACATTTCCCTACCTTAAATTTCAGTAGTTGATTAATCTTTAGTATTAGGAATGATCACATAATTGTTTATTGTTGTTCTTAAAGTGATCTAAGCAGTAAATCAACCCTTGTACCTGTAGCAATTCATTTGCTAGGGTCTTTGAGGTGAGAAGGCAGAGTGGAAAGATTTCAAAACTTGAAATGGGAGTCATGGGAAAACCAAAGTCTGTAATACAATAGACTCATAACAATTATGAAGTTTCCTTACTACAAGAAGTTTCTTCCTCCTATCTGAAGATTTACATACCTTACTTTCCTGGAGTTTCCAGCATTCTGTTTCTTAAAGAGTTAGGTGTTATAAAGTATGAAATTGTTTCTAAATTAGAATATTTAGTCCAGTAAAATTTAGGCGACAGTACACTAACTTAGTCTGAGTTGAACTGTGTGTGCTATACAGAAAAATAGAATTTATGTATTTTTGCTTACCAAACTTACTTGATTACAGACCACCTGAGGTACTTATCCAGGTCTGTCCTGGGGAATGTAATTTAGGTTTATGTATGGGATCAGGACTTTGTATGGGATGTAGGAACCTATATATGTGGTAAGCTCTCTGGGTAATTTGGGAAATGCTGATTTAAATAATACAACACTTGCTGCTCTACTACATATATTTTTTGATCTAGTGATACAACATTGAACAAAACAGACAAAAATCATAACTCTGGAAACTTGTATTCTGATTGAAAGAGTAATGGCAAAAAGAGCTCAGAATACTGTCAGCCTGGAGAAAGACTCTGTTTAGTATGCTTCTCAGTGTGAGCTTTGGGACCTGATGAGTAGGTTTCTAACTGTTTAAGATACATTTTAGTAACATTTTTAGTAGAACGCCAAAAGTATCTTCAGTGAAAAAAACTTATATTGAATTTATTCCAATGTCCTTACTAAAGATTTTCCAGAGGAAATTTTGACTTAAAATGTTTATTGAGGTTCCTCTTAGCTTTTTAAATAATTAGTTGCTAGTTTTGTTATATTTTTCAGATTATTAGAAGCAAATTAATTTCCAGAGAACAGACCAGAAGAGTATTTTCCTCCTGCTAGGTGGTAGAAACCAGTTTTCTTACAATTTAAAATGGAACTAAAAAGAAAAATCCAGTGAGCCATTAGTTCCATAAACATACTTTCATTTTGACTGCTATTTTGATTTAATCAAATATTTTAGATACCTGTATGTTTATGCTAGGAAATGACTGGGTTCTTTTTTATTCGGGGGGTGTGGGGGGGGTGATTAGTTTTGGGGTGTGTGTGTGTGTGTGTGTGTGTGTGTGTGTGTTTTTAAGTATAATCTTGAATTAATTTAGATTTATATTTAGATGTCCTGGCTTGGTTTTTAGAAGCTAATTCTTATTAAGATAGAAGAAGAAATTACTGTAACAGCTGACTCTTTCATTTTAACAGTTCACAGCTTACCAGAGCCAACTTGAAAAGCTCATCATTAGTGAGAAGAGGCATCTCCTTTCAGATGAGACTTAGCAAAACTCACCACATCAGATATTTTCCACCTGGTTTTCTTCATGAGAGCATGAGAGATGGACATGAGTCCTCACCCCTGTGGCTACTGCGCCATCTGGCAGCATTGAAATTACTGCTGAGACTGAAAGCCCCGAAAACTAACTTTTACTATAACTCAAACTCAGTTAAATGTATTAACTTGTGAAAAGCTGTTGAAATTGATAGTAAAGATTAGAACCTCACCCTTGGGCTGCTTTGAATCATATACTGTATGAACACTTCTAAACTCATTTTCCTTGTATATATATATATCTCACGTATATATACATCACGTATACATATACGTGAAACATTGGAACAGTTGAATCCAAGCCAATCTACTATCTTGTTTCTGACACTGTAGTTGTAGGTCTAAGTGGAAGGCAAATAGTTTGACATGATATACTTTGAAATGTTATCTTTCTTTTTCTCCTGTCAGGGAGGACATGTATGCCCAGGACTCCATAGAGCTACTAACAACATCTGGTATCCAGTTTAAAAAGCATGAGGAGGAGGGAATTGAGACCCAATACTTTGCAGAACTTCTCATGACTTCGGGAGTGGTTCTATGTGAAGGAGTCAAGTGGTTATCATTTCATAGGTAAAAAGATGGCATTGAAAATGTCATTTGTGTTACCATCTCATAAGCTACTTCACACTTGAGTTGCTTGGGTCATTGTTTCAGCTGTTTCCTACCTCTTAAGATGCTAATATTGTTCTGCTTAAAGGCTTTGTTAATAATAAGGGGTCCATTCTAACATATGAGACAGACAATATTGAATAATGGAGAAAATACAGGAAATATCATGGTTTAAATCCAGCAGTGCCAATTGAAATTTGTGTTACCTAGGGTTATTTAATAATTAATACTTAATAGACTTAAACCAGTGATTTCATTTTAAATATACTGAGTGTTGACTACATGCCTAGCACTGTGATAAGATTCTAGAAATTAAGCTCAAAACAAAACAGACTAAAATTCTTGTCCACATGGAATCTATTCCTGTGGAAGTACTTAGGCAGTTTTTTAAAGTGATGAAATTTATATTGTGGTTCATGAGATAGTAGTAAGTGCTATAGAGGATACCAAAAGGGGGGTGTGTGTGTGTGGGGGGGGGGAATGCATGGATTTTAATTTTTTTTAAATAGGGTGATGATTAGGAAGGCATCATTTAGAAGAAAATCTTACAGAATTGCTGTAATGATCAATAACAGTATCAAGTAAAGTGCTTAATACAGTTTTTCAGTACCTGATCATTTTTCATTTTTTAAAATAATATTTACTCAGGTAACTGATTTACAAAATGATATAACCCTGTAAGTACAAGTTCCCCATTAAATCCTTGATATTATAAAGCTAGATTGTTGAATTTATAGAAAAGAAATTAGTTCCATTTTTTAAAAAATAGATTTCTCAGTAAGGGAAAGAGTTTTCATGTCTAAATAATTTAAACTAGCAGCTCAGGGACTAAGTCTCCTTTGGAATGATTTTATTTGACCTTTTGTTATGTTTTTTAAAAGCATTGTTTTTTGCAGATGTCATTATTCTTAAACTTGGTTCACTTCACACTTTTAAGATTAATAGAGTCTTCTGCATGTTTTACGCATTATGGCTCTGGCATAGGAAATGATAATAATGAAGAAATGTTCATACAAACCTCGATGCAGTTTTCAAAGTAATTTTGAGTTGAGAAATTGATCATACTAATTCTCACCTGTTGTTTTTTTCTATTCTCCATTTGAGACTGTACCTCAGAAGATAAGACATTAGACTTTGTTAATTGTAGAAACATTTTCTGAGTTCTTTTTCACTTTCCTGCTCATTAGGTATACAGAAGAATTGGAAAGTATTATCCTGTCCTATTACTTTAAATGATGTGTTCTTCCATTCAGAAATACTCTGTGCTTAACACTGACATTAAATGGACAAAACAAAAATGGTTCATATCGTCGAATTTGTACTCTAGATTATGTCATATTTGAATATCATAAGATTTATATTAAACATATTCTCATCTCTTTCTAGTAAAGACTAGTCTAATTCTGAACCTTAAAAAAAATTGTATTTGGATTCACCTCCCAAAATAGCCTCTCTCATCAAATACTTAATTTGAGATCCAGCTGTACAAAATAAAGAAAACAATTTTCTCAAAAATATTTTTAAGGCGTGTTGGTAAGTCAGGCGCTGAGCTGATGGCATACACCCTGTAAAGCCCAAGGACTCAGGTTCTTGTCAAGGAGCCTGGGGAACAACCAAAAATAAGTAAATGTTCTTCCTCCTCCTCTTCCTCACTTTACAAAAAAAATTTTTTTGAATTACGTTGCACTTTTAACTAGAAGAGAAAACAGTACATTTGCTTTCATACAAGGACACAACTTAAATAAGAGGTCTCTGGAAACGGCTCTTCTGGGAAGGTCCTCTCAGGGGTCCTTGAAGGAAAGGTAGACAGGGAAAAGAGGATGTATAATTGTGGCAGAGTGTAGGAAGCTAGAAGGCGATGGGTTAGCAGACAATAGGGGTGGGAGATCTTTTTCTGAGAGCATGGGAGTATGTGTTTCCTTTAGATAGACGTTCTCAGCTTTACTACCTTCAGTTCTTTATGTACAGCATTTCCAGTAGTATCTCTTGGGGAGCTATAAGGAGATAGGAACAGAATTTTGAGGAAAGAGAATGCTTAATAAAGTCACTTAAAGTGAAAATACTTTCTCAAGGAATTACTTGCTGGATTTTGAAAGGAATGTCCTCTTTATGGGAAAGTTTGCATTTTTATCAGTTGCTATTTTGATTTTATGGGCTAAGTTTCCATTTGTCTTTATTTCTCCATTTCCATAATTATGTCAATTTTGATATATCTACTGTAGGTAGTTTGATTATTTTCTTAAAGTGTTGTTTATTAAAAGATATGCATAATAATTTAGTGTCTATATACTTGGGATGTTAGTGTGTATCATTATGTTGATATCCCCGAATGATAAAGTGACATGTTTTTAACACTGAGAGTGGGATTTTCCATAAACATTTAAACATGTTTTTCTCTATTCTTAGAGACACTTTTTTTAATTGATTTTTTTTTCTTTTGCCTACCATGTGACTGATTTAAAATTCGTAATAGAAAAAGAAAATTATTTTGTCATCTCTGGTATTTATGTGTCCTTCTATACTCTCTTAACCTTTTTGTAGTGGTTATGACTTCGGCTATTTAATCAAAATCTTGACCAACTCTAACTTACCTGAAGAAGAACTTGACTTCTTTGAGATCCTTCGATTGTTTTTTCCTGTTATTTATGATGTGAAGTACCTCATGAAGAGCTGCAAAAATCTCAAAGTAGGTCTTCAGATGGTTTCTCTGTAATCAAGTATTACTCAGAGCAAATGACTGACATAAAATCGTAGGGTGGCATGTTGATTACTTGATTCTTTATCTTGCATAAACAATAATAGGAAATCCTCTTTTGAAGCTTCAATATACATTGGCAAAATAAGTTAACAAAATTCATACAACAGTCAGATTTTTGTCAGTTTGCCAAATTGAAAATCATATGCCAGCACAGAAACATGAAGTCTAGTGAGGTTCTCAGGCACAAAAGTGCAAGTTCTCACTCTCTCCTCAAACACGTAATTTATCCGTGCAAGGTCAGATGAGTTGGCACTGCGTAGATAAAGTCAGTAGTGTGGCAAAAAGGAATTCTCATTGATTTTCTTGGCTAGAGATCATTTTTTGGTTCATCATAAAATCATATTCCTAGAATTACATAGCTTAAAGGGGTTTCCCCCCGTCCAAAGATGTCAGCTTGTTGATAGTAATAGCTGTAGTAAATCTAGGCCCTACTAGCTGTGTAGATGGTAGTTTGCATTCTGACATTGCTTGGCGTGTGTTTAATACTGTTACTTCTGAACAGTGTCTTTCAAAGAAAAGTTTCTTTAGTAAGGAAAAGTGCTCCTTCAGTTCGAGAACAAATTTTATCTATGGTGGTACAAATTCCTAAGGAATACAGTGGTTTCATTTTATTTTTTTCAAGTGTGTTTGTATTTTAAAAGTTGTAACAGAAATATATTTTAGATAAAGTTGATTATTCATACAAAATATCAAAAGTGATCAAGTTTTCTCACCAGGTTTAGAAGTGCAAGTAAAATTATGCTTTTAGGACATGAGAGGAAGTTTAAGAACTTTTAAAGAAAAAGAAGCAATTTAGGATGTAAATTAGGAAATTTTGCTTTTGACAAATGAGCTGAAAATTATGAGAACCAGTCTTATGACCAAAGTTTACTTGCCTCATTACAGGATACAGCGTATAAACAGGGAAATTTCTAAGAAATAGTGTTTGTGAAAACTTAAGAGCTGCAGAATTACATGCAGTTTGTTGAGACTTCTGGCTGTGAACTCAAGTGAACTTGCAGTAGTGTTACTACTCTGGAAACTCAGTCTGTCTCCTGAAACTCGTATATACTGAGAATCCAAGGCAAAAATGTGTTAACTTAGCTTTGGAAATGGTTTTTAAGTTGACATGTCTTTACTAAGACAATTTTGGGAAACATAACCAAATGATTGTTCATTTAGTGTATTTTGGAAAATTTCTATGAATCATATATTCTGAATATACCAAGTGAGCTGCTATGCTAAAAATGACAAAGGTACTTTTTGACCTGTAATCTGTCATACTGCATGACCCTGTTCCACTGCTATCCTAAGCACCTGCTGGTGATACCTAATCTTCATGCTGTTTTTAGCATAGAAGCAACTGCTATGCAGAGCACTGTTCCAGGCTGTGACGTAGAGGAAGAGGGCTAATTTGCTATTAGAGACCTTAACTGTTTAGAGAGAAATTTCTCGGTGTTTGTTGTTGGTCCTGAGGTTTATTTCCTTTCTCAGCTTCTCCCTCCCTCTCACTTTATTATTCTTCCTTCCTCCCTCCCTCCCTTCTTCACCTCTTATTTTCTTCCTCTTCCTTTCTTTCAGTTATCTTTCTCTTTTAACTCTGGCAATGTTACAACATCAACAGATTTTTATCAGACCTCCTAAGAAGTTGTAGTTTTAATAAATACTTTCTAATTAACAGATCCATAGTTAAGCACTTAGTGAATTTTCAAGGATTTGATTAGTTACAGTTTTGTTTTGTACAAATTATTTAGCAATAGAATTGGTAGGAAGTTTGAGAAATTTGAAAGTGACTATCTCATTCAGTTTTATAGCGATTGATTGATGGATTGAGTCGATGTACTGGATAAATGTTACTCTGTATACCTATTGCCTTCTGTGTTTTCTTCAGGAAAGTTGCTTGCTTGTCACATGCTTTAAAGCATATGATAAAGATAAATTTTCTCAATTAGGAACTTTCTATTAAATTATAAACTTCCCCCACATTGAGCATATAAATTGGTAGAAACTCAAATTCTGTTTATTCCCTGTATTCATAAGGTCTATCTTTATATACTAAAGTTCTTTTGCATTTTGGTCAGCGTCTAAGTTCCATAATTTTAACTTCAGGAATTCCAGTATTTCTCTTTTGACGGGCAATTTGTTTCTTCTAGGGTGGTTTACAGGAAGTTGCTGAACAGTTAGAGCTGGAGCGGATAGGACCACAGCATCAAGCAGGATCTGATTCATTGCTCACAGGAATGGCCTTTTTCAAAATGAGAGAAGTATGAAGACACCAGTGCCTTTTTCTCAGTTGATTATTAGGTTGAGAACGATAAAAATCTTACGACAAGATTTCTGGGCAATAAGTACTTTTAAAGTGAATATATAGAGGCAGCATATGTCATGTTCATCACACTTGAATGAAAGTATTACAAATTCGTCATCTAGAAATGTTCAGAATGAAAAAATAGGTTCTTCATAGACTAAGTGTTTTTCTTTTTTATTACCCTACCTTAGAAATCGTTTAGGTCCAACTGCATATTATTTCTTAGATGAGTAAACTAGGCCAGATGCTAATAACATTTTTCTAAGGTCAGACACAGGGTAACTCGAGTTTTCTTGTTTGACCACATCAGTACTGTTTCTACCAAGTCAGGGGATTCATATGTTCTTTCCCCTGACATTGTCTTCTATTAAACTGCTAGTAAAAATACTATTTGTTCATGCCATTCTTTAATACTCCGAGGTTTTAGAGTGGGACTCGTGTTTTTTATTTAGTAAATTGAGTCTTGCCTTATAAAGTGATTTTGAATTCTAAAAAGGTTAAATAAATATGAAGTCATGGAATCAAAAATCATATGGAGCATTTTGCTCTTAAGAGGCAAAAGACAGAGATCAACTCCTTAAGTGTTCTGAACAAGTTAGGTATGGAAGAATAAAATGTATCAACCCAGTCTATTCCTAGGTTATATCATTAACTGATATGCACAGGTATACTTCACTGTAGGTATACAAAGAAAAGTCCATTGTGCAAAAACAGTGGAGTGGACTTTTTTACTTACCAAAAAAAACTTTACTTTTTGCCGGATATTTACTGTAGAATTCTTTTGAGTATATTCTCTTAGACATTAAAGAATTGACTGAACTCTTCTGGGACTTTACAGCTTGCTATAGAAATGTATTGATAATAGAAAGCATAATGGCTGTTTTGTCTAGCAATACTGATTCAGAAGTAATATGGTCTATTCATGACAAGTAAATTTTTTTTTGTACTTCTTCCCATTGTTAGAGAAAATCTTTTGGAGTTCCAGCTTTGCATTTTAAACTGCTTTAATGGTTCCATAAATGTGGATCTATGCTAATTTGTTACCTAATTTTTATCTTCAAGGATAGTAACCTAGTGTGAATATTTAGATTTTACTGCTCAGAACATGTTTAGGGTTTGTTTTGGCCAATTCAGCCTTGCACATAGGCTCAAGGATACTTAAAAACCTAAGCCTCCCCTGCCCCCAGTCACTGGCATTCATTCTTATCATTGAGTATTGTTAAATTAATAAACTATTAAAAATGTTGCCAATTTACTCCACAATAACAAGTTCTCATAAAAGTGGTCTAAATTTCGACAGGAAAGATGTGTGTATACGTTTTTTGGTGTAGTCTTTTTCTTTGGTTTCTTTTGAACTCTATTTCTAGAGAATCAGTCTTAGTCATTGAGTTTAATTTATGGCCTCAAAGGAGCACTGTAGAAAAGAGCAGTCAATTAATGAACAGTCAGTACTTACATAACTGAAATATAAATTACCAGTGGTATCTTTTGTTTAAAATACTTTTTTTTTTTTTCCAAAATTCCTTTTTAGATGTTCTTTGAAGATCATATTGATGATGCCAAATATTGTGGTCATTTGTATGGCCTTGGTTCTGGTTCATCCTATGTACAGAATGGCACAGGGAATGCATATGAAGAGGAAGCCAACAAGCAGTCATGACATGAATAGTTCTTTTATTTTTATTTTATTTGAGCTACACACATGCTTGTATATAGGTTTTATCTCTGGTTGAATCCCTTGAACAATAGACAGTATTTTTTTTTTCTTTTATAGGCCGTTTTATTTTCTGTCTTTCAGTACTAAGTACGACCATTTCTATCTCAAATCGTAATAAATAGAAAAGCATTCAGGTTATATTTGGCCTTAACTAAATACACTTGTTAGCAGGCTTGTGTGACAGAGAAAGCTTACATCATACTGAATGTTTTGATAAGCTTTACCTGCTTGAACTTGGTTTGTTTTTCCCCCTCTCCTAAATTAACTAGCACTGACGGTAATTTATTTCCCTATTTCATGTCTCCCTTCCATTCTACAGGAGTTTTAGCTATTTGCGATTGTGGACCATCAATTTTGCACTTTAGAGAGTGATTCTGACTCAAATCTGTTAGAAATAATTTTGGTTTTTCTTGCTCTTAGCTGGAAAAATGACCATCTGTTAACTTAATACAGTGTTTACTTGTTTTGGGCCCATGGAATATAGCACATGCGTTGTGTTGACGGTTGATTCACAAGACAACAAAAAGTACACAAAACTACTGAGGAGCTTAGTAACTGCTGTTTCTGTACGTAGTGTTTAATCTTCCAAGCACATCTAGTGTCTGTCAGTTTCTAATTGGCATGTGTAAGCTGCTCTGTGAACAGTTTTTCAAACCAGCTTTACACCCTTCAGGAAAAATGCCTTGTGATTAGATATTTAGTATCTGCCAGGAAACTGGTATCTAAGATGTTGAAGCTGCGGTTTTTATTATAGCACACTTCCCTTGATCTGCTTTTTATTCCATCACTATTTGCCCTTTTAATATTTCTTTTTAATTTTATAGCCACTTAGTGTTTATTTCACAAATCAATTTCATTAAAGTCCAAAGATAGCAAGTCTTTAGGGCTATTTTGTACCAAATTAGAAAACAAGAAATTGTGCTTTCACAGTTGTTACAAAGGTAAATAATGGAGACATTTGGTGCAGAACAACAAAATACAAAAACATACATAGATATATATATATAAGCTATATAAATATATAGCTAATAAAATTACCTGAGGAGTGTAATGCTTGTTTATTTTTTTGTGTATATCTTTGCAATCTATTTTATATATATTGACAAGAGACTGTGAAATATTTAGCCATGCAGAATATATGACCAGACCAGAGCATGTGTAGGAAGACTCTTTGGTAATCATTAACTACCCTGAAATGATGGACTGCAAGTTATGATGTTATCTACACTTCAATCAGTAATATCAGCAAATCTCCAAATGTTCGCCACATTGGTTTGTTTCTCTTGTACATTCTTTATTCATTGATAGTACAATGCTATAACTGGGTGGTCCTTTTTAAACAAAACATTACTTGCAAAACAGAGGATATTTGTTTTTAAAGCTTTTGTAAATAAAGGCTTCAGAAATGTTTTCTTATATATGTTGATGACTGGTAATTTTGTTTTAGAAATATTTACTTGGGAATTTTTTTAATTTGGGGAATTCAGCAGATCTCAACTTCCTTTATTAACTAGCTAATTATTAGTCTTAATTGAAAGTGCAGTCTGAACCCTCTGCACTTTAACAGTGTTGGCTTATTTTTTATGATAACCTCATCTAGATATTAAGAATTGTTTTCTATTTCTCCTGGGGTGCATTGATTCTGAAAAACTTATTAAGTGAATACATTTGATAGAACTTTACTGTGGCTTTTTAAATTGATGTGTATGTATATACAAGGTATCGAGTTGGTTTCTTTTATTTTTGATCTTTATCTCCTTAAAAATAAGAATTATAAAGATTACTTTCTGAGTAGCTACATAATTGCTGAATTCATAGCTTTTACCAGTTTTGGTTTGTCTCTTTAAGATGTAACATTTTATAACTTCTGTAAGAGAAACATTATGACCTTTACCAAATCTTAGCTTTTGTATATAAGATACCAGGTTGATAATTCTTTTAGCGTTCCTGAGCCATTAATTCTGAACTTACCATATCCTGTTGAATCTAAAATAGAGCAAGGGTCAGCAAATACTTATGGCCTATAGACCAAAACCAGCCTGCTGCCTGTTTTATAT
This sequence comes from Solenodon paradoxus, assembly GCA_004363575.1. Classification (NCBI taxonomy): domain Eukaryota; kingdom Metazoa; phylum Chordata; class Mammalia; order Eulipotyphla; family Solenodontidae; genus Solenodon; species Solenodon paradoxus. Next base: position 988,034 of record RJWH01000064.1, read on the forward strand.
GACCAGTGAGATGAGAGTGTTTTTTACAGTTTTTAAATAGTTGGGGGGAAAAATGATTTCCTGATGTGAACATTATATGAAATTCATATTTCAGTGCCCATAAATAAAGTTTTATTGGAATGCAGCCAAACTCCTCACATATGTCTATGGCTACTTTTGCACTACCATGGAAAGCTGAGTGGCTGCTCACAGAAACTGTCTTTGTTATGCTTATTTCACATTTATAAAATCAGTTAATGACAAAACCTGAAAACATTGAGTCCTGTGTATAGTTACACCACAACATTTTTTATTTCTATTATCAGTTCATACCTTTATGTCAAAATAAGACAATGTGCTTTGATGTGCTTTTAAGGTACATTGCAATGTGGGTTATGATACCAAATTATATGATAATTGTATTTATTATATGATGACATTGTACTAAACAATACATGTTGACATAAGCACTCATCACAATATTCCCGGTTCACAGAAAAGCAATAGTCAGGGAATTAGAAAATAGAAAATGGGATGTCTTATAATTTCAGGAAAATGAAGACGAGGATGTAACCAAAGTATGTTTATGAGTGGGTCATTTGTTAACCAAGCAAAGCCATTTACTGACAGCAAGTTATTATCATGTTTGTTTGTTTTTTAATATAATGGCCCAGGGAAATGTGTCTAGAGAAAATAAAACTTATCCTTTTGATAAGAACAGTGACTTAAAGAGTGAGGAGATTGAGCTTGGAAATTAGTTAATAATAAAGCAAATTATTTTGAGTGTTTCTTTGGCTCTAATGAATCAGATGTTGCCAGTATTTCTCAGCTGTTAAGCTTTATTCAGGAAGTCAGAATACTGAGTGTGAACAAAGTGAAGAATCCCTTTCAGTATTAATAGTCTGTAAAAAAACTAAAGTTGAGAATATTTTCCAATTAAGAAACCACAAAGTCAGTAAATCCTAATGTGGAATTTACTAAGATGTCATACAACCTAGATATTCATGGAGCAGGAATGGGTTTAGTTGGTGAAATTTGAAAGTTTGAAAATATCGGTGTTTTGGTTTGGCAAGGACCCATTTAGCTGCATTATACACCTTTGTTTCATTTTTTTCCTAAACAAGAATTAATGTTCATTATCAGCCAGTGCATGTAGAACAACAGTAACCAAACAAAAAATGATGCCTGAGCGATAACATATGTTAACAGACTTGGGTTGATTCATAGTTATTCTGAAAGTCATCCATATCAGCTGCTTGTTTGCTGAATGAGTGTGTGTGTGTGTGTGTGTCTATACATATGGATATAAGAAATTCAAATCGTTTGCTTATTACACCAAGCGTAATCAAGGTTACTTTTAAAAATCAGCTTTCACACAAATGTTCACTTAGGCCATTTAAAGGTGCTTTTAATACTAAGCTTTAGGGAGCTATCATACTACTAGGGGGAAAAAACCATGAAATCTAAACTGACAATAGCCTTTTTTCATTGCTGAATAAGAAACAACTGAAATTTTCCATGGTGTTATTTCTTTAATTCAGCAAAAACAATTTTATTTTGGAGCTATTTTGTGTTTTTTCTTAATTTAAGCGCCTTTACCTTTACAAGAACTATTAAGTGTGAATACGTTTAGGAGCTACTTCTACTGCTCCTTCCCTGGAAGATGCAACATAAATCATAGCTTTCATAAGCCATTAAATAGTATCCTTTTGAATAATGAAAAGCTTTATAAACCAGAGCTTAAAATCACTTGATTTCATTGGTACTTAGAAATCAACACAAAAGATAATCGCAACAGACTATTCCCTCAACTGTAAACTGACAAATAGTGAATACAACTATGAACAAAAACGTCAAAGATCCATCTTTGGGCACTGTCACCAGTTTTGCTTTTGCTGTCACTTTGCTGCAAGTGAGAAAAGGTTGCTGTTGGCATTATCCAGACTATCATACTTGAGTATTTTGTTGGGATACAAATTGAAGTATTAGAAATTGAATTCTTAATTACCTAGACTGCATTATAGAAGAGCATCCTCTTCCTGACATAGGAAAAACATCCTATTTCAGAGCCTCCTGCCTACACTGAATACTGGTAGGAGATACTTAATCTGATCCACAGGCGTTCGTTCAATTCATCCAATTCATGATGTCCACTTGGTGAAAACTGGCACACTGTAAGAGAATAATAAATATATCACGACAAAGAGAAGAGGAAATACACCGTTTGGACCATTATAAAACACAACTTCCCATGTTCCATAACAGTTTCTTTGGCAATTCTTAAGGGAATCTAATGGAGAGGCAGATTGCTTAATTTTAAAAGACTGACGTTTTATGCTTTTAGAGGTGACAAATTGCTTAAACTTAGAAATTAGAATCTGAATTTTTACCATGATGATAAGTGGTATCTGAAAGAGTAACAAATACTTAAGGTATTAACATAACCTGTTTGCATATGTAAGAGGAAAGATACTTTTAATTGGCTAAGTATCTGGAAAAAGGAGTGTAGGCTGCTAAAACATTTGGGATTAAGCTAAGTGTTTTGTTTTTCACTTAGAAGAGTTTTTTGCAGAAGGATCTTACCTAGGGACATCTTATTTGTGAAAATCCTTTCTTGAAATGTGTCACTTTGACAAAGTTTTGGCAGAGGGTCAGAATTTTCAGCCGGAGGTGGCTGGGATGGTTCTGAAGCAAACCATCATGGTTTCCAGCGTAAGTGGATTTGCATTGATTTATGTGGTTTGTATATATGTTTGTGGGTGTTTAAAAAAAACTGCAATAGTATTAGAACCGTCACTTTTACAAGCAAATATCTGATTATGTAAGTATACCAAAGTATGGTGAGTAACCAGAGTAAGTCTAGTAGTTTTGTGTGTATTTCAAAATAGCAAAACTTTGCTAGTTTATTATAATGGAGTGACAGTAGTTTTTTCACAGGTTTTCTTAAAGCATAAATTGCATGATTACTATTTTTTTTTTTATGAAAACGGTTAATAAAACTTTTGTATTTTCATAGGGGAGAGAGGTTTTTGTCAAACATGCCATATTACCAATAGTTATGTGTTGATTATGGTATACTCACGTTTTAAAGTCTCTGTTGTCCTCAAAATAATTTAGCTACGAGTAATTACCTCATCCACCTCTTCTTAAAGATTTATGATTTGGATGCACCCTGGTGGAGCAGCGGTTAGGTCAGACACCTCCAAAGGAGCAGGCCATATACTCTTGGGTTTGAGTCCTGCTCACTCCTGCGGGGTGGTGTGGTAGGAAGCAACCAGTATGAACAACTAAAAAATAAAAGTGCTTCCTCCTCCTCGCTCTTCCTTCCAGCCTGCCTACAGGCCCTTCATTTCTGCCTGCACCTTTCCTTTAAAAAAAAAAGATTTATGATATGACCAGGTTGTAGGCATGAATTTTGCCTACAGTACATCAGGTAGACTACTAGAACGAATATACCTTTAAAGCAATTTAGACTGTCAGTGCAAAGGCAATTTCATATAGACAGTTAATGAAGGTGATCAACCAGGCTTTATTTTGGTGTAACAGGAGAGAAGTGGTAAGCACTTCCGGAATGTCTCATCTTTTTATATGCAATTTTTCTTGAACTTTTCTTTCACTACACAATGGCAAATAGTTAACTAATGTGTATGAAGCATTTGTACAATATCTAAATGAAAAATGTCAAATATTGATACTATATGGTAGAATCTCTAAAAACAAGAAAAATCAAAATTATCAGTTTAATGCACTCATCAGGAAAATTGAAATAAAAATGTTCCTTCAAGTTTGAGTTCAGCAATTATAGTATTTTTTAAGTAAAATGTTTTACATTTTATAAGTATGTACAAAATATAAGATACATTTGATGCTTTATTCATTCAGGTAAAATTTAAACTGCATATCTAAGATGCAATTATCTCTAAAACTTAGTACCCCCCAGAATTTAAAAAAAAAAAACAAAGACAAAAACTCTTTTAAAGGTTATTCTGTGTATGAAAACGAAACGGGAACCATTACAACTTAATGAAAAATTTTTATTTTAAAAAATGTTTTCAAATTTGATTCTGTGTATTGGCTTATATATTTCAATAGTTACATGAAAGACCTAAAAAGGGAGAAAAAGTAACAGTATTCTAGCAAGGTAACAAATAGAAATTCTTCCCACCTTTCCACCCGCCCCCCACACCCATGTCTACAACCAAACCACCTAATCGAATCCTGTCCATAAAAACAGCTGTTCTGTGCTTTGCAAAAAAAAAAAAAAAACTGGCTTCATATCATTCTCAATACATCATGCGGTGCTGTTGCTCCTAAAGACTCAACAGTAAGTATAGGTTCTAACCTGGCACTTCAGGGAATGAAAAATGACCAAGTGCTTTAAGTTAAGATAAAAATAAAAATGTATCATGTGAGATTTCTTGAAGTAGATTGTCAGATCAGATTGTTTAGCTTTAAAAAAAATTCTGGAAAAGAACTGTTATCCTGTTGTTCAAAGGATCACATTCAATTGATCTGTAAAGTGGACTGGGCTGCCACTAGTTCTTCCATAAACTCATTTAATATAAAACTTTTTAGCAAGGATGAGTAATCGCAAACTAGTCTAGTTTTTGTTGACTTTATGACTCAGAATTTGAAAAGTTGAATACCATTTTCTCTAATTAAATACTAGTTCTTTAGCTGTATAGTTTTAAAAGGTAATCGCTTTGAATTTTTAAAATTAGTAACAAAAATGCATATAGTTTAATCGCTAACACTTGCAAACCATATGCTCCATTCACATTAAAAAAGAATAAAGTAAAACTTTTTTAATAGTGCATACAAGGCACAAGAGCTTCTTCGTATATTTATGCAAGTTGAACATTTTGGCATCAACAAACACACCATTTAAGTTTATCTGAAACTCACATTCTAAACAGCATGCCATTCAGCTAGTTCATGTGGAACTAAATTTCCAAAAGTATATGCTTTTTGTGTGATTATTTGCATAACTTGAGGACCTGTATACTTTAACTGTCATCCTTTTGCTAAGAGGACACATAATACAGATTTCATTGGAGGATTAATCTGTTGGCATATCAGAAATTTTTAATAGCAATTCAGTATTTTTGCTGTTTGATAGGAGAAATAACCTAAAGGGACATTTTTAGAATCCCAAAATGGTAAAAAGAATGTCATTAAACCAGCCCCCATAATTGTTCTTAGGCATTTTCCTCCAACTTAAGATGATTAGAAGAAATGAAAAATATGTTTCTGATGTCATAGAAAAGTATTCGTTCTGAGAAAAATTTCCTAACCAGTTGCTTATCAGTGAGCTCAAGCATCAATGTTCATTCTTCTAACATGGAACAAAGGCTAGAACAAAGTCTGGTGAAAAAAAAGGATAGTGATTTTCAACTGAAGGCTATTTAGACTTAGTAATGAATTGATAGCTATTACAGTTCACTCAGAGAATAAATAAGTCTGATTTGCTCCCTCTGCATTCTTATGGGTAACTAATGTACTTAATAAAGTTACATTATAATGTGACAAATCTTTTAAATCTCAGTATCTTAAGTCTCAGTTTTCTGAATTAGAATGTCAGATGGTTAATGAGCTTTTTATGTGATAAATTGTGCTACTCAAATATCTGGGTGAAAACTGGCCCAGGGGTTTATTCCAAGTTTTTATGATAGAAGATATTTTTATCCTTGATTCATAAATCATGATTACTTTTAACATGTAACAGGAATTTGTGTTCACTGAAACAATCTGTATGCTAGATTTTTTTAAAAATGTGCTATGATTCAATAACTTGGAGAGAACTAATTAATTCATATTCTGAATTTCCAGACAGGGAAATGGGAACAACCGGCAATGATGCCTTCCTGTTGGAAGCTTCTTCCATCCATCTACAGCATTGATACCTTGAAATAAAACAAACACAAAACTTGTATTATCTATAAAAACAAACAAAAAAACCCAAACACTAACAATTCATTCACTGTATATTTCAATGATATCCCTTGTTCAAAATGAAATTTTATTCTATGCTAGACAGTTAAAGGTCTTGATGGTCTTAAATCCAGACCCCAATGTCAGTACTTCCTCACACTGTAATGCGCATATATACCAGACGAGAGGAGCTTGTCAAGATGCAGATTCTGATACACTAGGTCCTGGGTAATGGCTAGAATTTTGCATTTCTATTAAGCCAAGGCTGCTGAGCTTGGGTCCAAATTTGGGCAACTGAATTCTCTGTTCTGCATTTATCTGAGGCCAGTAGTTTAGGAATGATGGCTGAATTAAAAGGGGGATTTAGATAAATTTGAAATTTCATGTGCATACAGCAAGCATTTTTATATAAGAGGAATGGTTGGGTAAGCTATTTAATCTACACTTTAGCACTGCTATGGGTTTAGGCACATTATAATTATTTGTAAAGTTTGCTGAACTAAAAACGTTTATAAAAAGACCACATCATTTACTAATGTCGTTCAAAAGAGAATGTGACTATATCAATAATATAAAGTATACCAATATAATGTTGCTTAACATAAATGCATTGGATGAATTGCAAGTCTGAGATGTACAGCAGGAAAAACTTCAAATTTTTTAACTATTTTGACATATTAGGTAAATTCAATTTTTAAAGGGAACATTTTACTAATTTCACTGGTTATGGCAATAGAATGAAAAGCATAACATTAGGAAAATCACTTTTTTTAACAATGCAACTGATTCCTACTGCCATTTGATTTTTATGATCACTAACATCATATTCAAATGTATGTCAAGATTCAAATGTCAGATTTTTTATTTTATCACTTGTTTATCAAATGTTTATTCAGAAGCTACTGTGTTTCAGGTACTGTATAAAGTATTGAGAAGAACAATGAGCATACAACACTGGTCTTGTGTCAAAATATTGGGAAGGCTGCGTGACAAACGTATTACTACGTAAACATGCAAAGTTTTTAACACACATGACCTTACAAATAATGGTAGTTATAACTGATGATTCAGAATACTGGAATAAAATGTGTGAAACTTTAATGCTTTACAGAAGTATATTCCATAAAATGTTTTATGTGTGGTATTGGGGAGTGATTCATATTTGTATATACGAAATTACATTTTAAGAATTACCTCGATAATATCTCCATTCTCTTTTTGCTATTTGCCCAAATTAGTTAATTTTTTACTATCCCAACCATAGTTATGATTAATCTGATCTGTATATTCATGTCAGTCATTCAAATCCAAACATTAATCAACAGGAAAGTTGTCAGATGAGCATTTTACTGTTTTTGTTATTACACTGCTATTCACTCAGAGCAACTCATCAAAACCACAACAAAAGGAATTTTTTAAAAATCATGGTTTATTTTGATACAAATGCTTTCTTTTTTAGATGCCACTCTCTTCCTTGCCTTAGACTAGAATTCTAGATGGCAGTTTTGTAAATAGAGAGTTGTCAACGTTCAGTGCTATTTATTGTCTTTATTATCCCGGTACATGTTGCTGTCTATTTCATTTAGATGTTTATGGCTTTGTTCCAAAGGGGCTCTTCTTTGTAGCGTTTTATTTACTGCGGGTTTATAAATAGATTGTCTTAAAGAAACTTATTTGGAATTACAGATTTTAAAAATTATAGTTTAAAGAAAATTACTTGGAACACCTATTATTTTAAGGATGACACATACTATGAGGTTCTACTGTGACCAAAAACAGAGATGACAAAAGTTTGTACTAAAAATTATAATTATCTTGTACTTAAGGCCAGTGAGATTCTGCTAATAAATGATCAACAATATGATCACTATAAATCCTGAAGGATTCTAAGAAACGACAAGATAATTATCATGCAAAGTTTAATATTTTAGGATCAGCCCTGACATTTAATGTAAAAATGAATTTGTCATCAACCTATTTTTATGATTTATCAAGTTAATCTAATATGTAAATACTGATGTTAGGTCTGTGTCCAGAGGTCACCAGCATGATTATTACAATCCTAAAGGTCAACTAAAATATATTCTAATTTTAATTCACTCAAAAATCAGTAACTTTTGTGGAAACTATTTGTCCTAAGAGAATTAGAAAACATAATACTAAATCTTACTTTCATAAAGAATGATTTAGTTGTTTGAAGAGTTATGTCTCATTCTCCATGGTTAGTGCAGGATTGCTCATGCCTTCAAGAAAGAAAAATATTAGCTTTGTTGTTGCTTTTGAATAGACAGAGACTTGTTTATTCATCCATGCAACAACCCCTAGTATATTTCCAAAGGTACTTCATACAGGGTATGGGTGCTTCTAAGATGATTACACAAAAAAACATACACAGCGTATGTCAGCTCCGTTTAATGTCACAAAAAAGCACTTTAAAGACAATAAAAGCATACAGCTGAGGAAGTACAAATTAATGAATAATACACTGAATCTGGTAGTGCTCACATGATCATATACAATTTCCTAATCTTCACCTACCTACCTCGCCCTAGTCAAACTCTTTGAGGCCTTTTTCATCTCGTTTTTCTTCCTTCTTTTACATAATCTTCTGATTCAAAGTAACAAAACTGGAACTAACATTCCACTCAAAAATAAGAAACCACTTCTATATTAATGTAGAACCATCAGATGAAACACGAATACTTTTACATGAAAGAATGGGAGGTTTTTATCTTTTCACCTCCAACCCCTAAATCAGACCCCTAACTGTATATATCACACTCCTTTGCCTCTATGAAAACTGATGATTTGAAGGGCAAATAGGTATCATTTTTTGTTTAAATGGCATAGCAGGTTTGAAGGTGAAGAGAGACTAAATTATTCAAATGATGGGGGTCTTGGGAGGGCAAATATATTCCTTGAGAACCAGACTATAAAGAAAATTCATATTTTAGTAGAATATGATTGAATTACATTAAACAATGATGTTAGAATTTTTTTACCCAGCACTATCTGTTTTTCCTATCACTAAAATCCCAAAGAGATTTCAAGTAAAAACTATATATAGTGAACCAAAATCAGACAGTTCCAGGAGAGAATCTGCAGAAAAGACTTAGACATGAAAGAGAAATGTGTGAAGAATTCGATTCATTAACCTGAAGGTTTTCTGACTAACAGTAACTCAATCATGGATATATGGCATTGTACTCATTTATAGGGACATCACAGGTATATGCACATACCTGTATGTATAATTATTGCTTTAATTCTTAGTAACCTTGAAAAGTTAGTATTTTCAATATAAGAGACTAAGTCTAAAAGAGATTAGACCACTTAAATATCAGACTGCTTGGTGCTCCAAATCGGGATGTGAAATCACATTTGTCTGACTTTCAAAGCCTTACTTGCTCTTTGCCAATAAATTGTATTGATTAAAGTAATCAAAAGATTAAAATCAAGAACAATATGAAAAATGTGAATGGGATCTGAAGCAATAACTATAATTATGGTAATTATGAAATCACATCAAATAATGGCATCAGAAATTTTACTAAGGCATTCTGAAATTGAATAGAAATCTTAGAGCAAAAGACTACTTTGAGATCCTTTCAAGGGATATTTTTCAATGAGTTGTTTGCTCATGTTTCAAAAATTATATTTTCAGTTTAGTTTTCATCATTTTATTTAACATGCACTAACAAAGATTTGGTTATCTGAGCTGGAATAAAAGTATTGTAGATCTTTCACAAAATGCCTGTCGATAACTGACAGACATAAAGTACTTCACAAACTGAAGTTCCTTGAAAACAATTCTAAATTTACCATGGGAGTCCAACTCCAAAGCAAGAAAAATCCTATAGGTAATGTAATGGAGTTTTTCACCACTTTCACAGCTTTTCAAAATAAAATATATCAAAGTAGCCAAACAAGCAAGCGCTTACCAGCTTTGTCTCTTCCCGGGTTGGTGCTGCTCTCTGTCCAAGACTGAGAATCTGTAAGAAGATGGCTCTGGGACTCTCTCAATGGCTTTGCAGGAAACTGATGGTTTTCAGGACTAAATAACAATCATTATCATCATAAGCATTGTGATAACTCCTGATAGTACTGAATGTTTCTCAGAGTAAGGAAATCAAATCATTTAATGCAGAATCATTATAAGAGTTACCCGAGGAAATTTGGGAAATACAGGAATAAAGCATTAAACACATACGATGAGAAAAATGTTCTTGCTTCAGTTCCTCTTTGTTCTAATTATAGTAAGATGACAATTCCTAACTCTGGGAAATCTCCTTTTTTTAATAGAAAATAGACCTCAGACTTTAGCAGATAAGGGGATCTAGTTCGAACTTAGCATTTTATTATCAACTTTATTTTTTAAAGTTATATTCTATTTATGGAAAATTATATTAGTTCTTCCTTTATGACAGTGATATAAAGTTTGGTTTAAAAGTAAATGTTTAAGTGCCATTTAAAAATATATTATACAAAAAATACAAATTTTTTAAGTAGCATGTGGCTACAGAAAAAGTAATATGAAGGTGAAAGTAGAACAAGTTTGAGAAAAAAACATCCTAAGTGTTTCTAAAGTGGCCCAACTGGTACTAAATAAAGAATTCTCTATCTTTCTCTATGAAAATGAAACAACAACTTGCAGGGAATGTTGAATATATCAGATATTAACAGGCCTTACAAATCTGATGTTTAATTTGGGGAATGAGGCATCTTAAAAGAATTTAAGTTTCAAAATTTAAGTAGCTATGCCACATATTGATATATAAATGTGGTGAAAATTACATAAATAGTTCACTTGATAGAAAACCATTACTGGCATAGAAACTATTAGATTATATTTAGAATACCAAAAAAAGTAATTACAATGATGTTCAAAAGAAAAAAAAAAAACTACTTAAAATTCTTCCAAGAATAAGTCCACAGATTTTAGTCGATATGAGTTTTTAAACAATGTCTTTACACCTTATTAATTACCGCATATCTAAAATTTGAGAATATTTCAATTTTGTGCAGCTTTAACATCCCCTTATTAAAGTTTTAGAGATAAATCTTAAAAAAGCATACCTCCCATTCATATGAAAAATTTCTTCTTTTCTAGTCCTTAGATTTCTCAGGAAACAGACTATACACCAAATACTAACAGATCCCAGTATAGAGACTCCTTGCAGATGTATTATTGCTAATAGGACTCTAACATATGACAAAGATCCATTCATTCAAGACCACTGAGTACCTATTACATCAATGAATAAAGACCGGTTACATGGAAATTTTGTTGAAGTCAGGGGAAAAAGGTGAACAAAGAAACATATATGGTAAGTCAAGTGACAATAAGAGCCATGACAAGAATGTGTAAGGGGAAGTGGGGAAGCAGTAATTATTTTACAAAGAGTTTTCAAAAAAGATAACTTTTATAATTTATTTAATACCTTCACTGTGAAGTTGTATCTGAGCAAATGTGAATGAAGAGAAGGCAGAGACCAGTTAGAAATCTGGAGGAAGAACAATTCGAGGAATTGCACATAGGCACTAAATAAGGGACAGAATTGGTAAATTTGAGGGCCAGCAAAATCTGCGTTTCTTAAGACTATGAGTTACAGGAAAGTAGTAAGAGATGACATTAGAGAGGTGTTGAGGTGTTAAGGGCTAGATTAGACAGGACAAAGTAAGGGTATTCATTAGCTTTTTATTCAGAATAAGATGGGAAACTAATGGAAGCTATGAGGAGAAGAGTGACACTATTTGGTTTGCTTTAAAAGGATTTCTCTGACTTCTTATTGAAGAACAGATTGGAGGAGGGCAAAAAATGGAATCACAGAGATTAGATAGGAAGGCATTGAAATAATCTGTATGAGGAATAATGGTTTGGACCAGAAAAACAGTCATGAAGGTAGTAAGAAAGTATTCAGATTATAGATATATTTTGAGGGAGCATCTAAAAGAGAGGAATCTAGAGAGGTTTCAGTTTTTGCACTGAGCACCTGGGAGAATGGAGGGTACTAATAATCATATATGGAAGAATGCAGGAGAAGCAGATATAGGGTATAGGTGAGGGTACAGATGTCTGAGACTCAAGAGTTGTTTTCCATTGTAACGACTTTTAGACATTTAGGTAGGAATGTTGAGTAGACAGATACACATCTGGAGTTCAGAGGAGAGATTAGCACTAGCCATAGACAATTTATATGGGCAAATCAGGGGTAATTGAAGAAATTTAGTCATCATCATCCAATCTCAACATTTAAACGAAAGGGAAGAGAAACCTAGAGAGGTTACTTGACTTTTCAAGATCACCTATTTGGGTTACAGTGTCAGAACTAGAATTTATCCCAAAGTCCATGATGATCCTTAGTAGAAGAGAGAACTATCTCTAAAACCCCAATATTCTTCAACTACAATAATTCTTAGCAAGGGTAAAACACATTACAAAAAAGAGTTAAGTTTTATAAGTTTGAAAATAAATTCTAAATAACTTACTAAGATAAGATACCTCTGCTTCAAGGGATAAGAAAACCATTAACATTTAGCTCTGAGGAATTTTCAAGTCAAAACTCACAGGACAGTCCAGTAATACTGGTGTGTTCGGATGTACCTGAGAAATACGAAAGGCTTCCCCATTAATTGCTAGTCTGATCTGCATACTGCTCATTCTAGGAATGAGGTGGCAAATGGGTTGTCGCTAATGTAAGATAATTACAGATGGCTGCCAGGATCACTGCCTTGTGAAGGATTCTGGGGTCATATGGGGCTCCACTGAGAAAATACTGCAATCCATTAGAAATATGCACTGGTTGGGAAGAGCATAGGTCCTCTGTATATGACATTCTGACAATTAGAATAATCACTAAAATTTAATCGACTATTACTATGGCTATGCTTTTGCTATTGACTTTTATTTTAAAATGAGAGGTATGGCAATATTCAAATAATTCTGTCTTAATATATAAAAATTAGTGTTTCAAACTTAAAAATTCATGTATAGCATTTTAAATGTGTAAGTAATATTAGCATTTCCTATTGCCATCCTTTAATTCTTGTTAATGAACCAAAACAGACTTGAAGGAGGAATGAAAGTCTCTAGACACTGAATTTTCAACACCCCTTCCCTTCTGTCTCCATGGAAATGGCTCAGATAATGCCTAGAAGTCTTTAGAGAGTAGTAAGAATATGCTACACATTGCTAATAAAATTGTCAAGAAAGTGTTTAGGACTCCACTTATCTCCAAAAGCCTGATACATGGAAGTTCCTTGGATTTTTTATTTATAAGTTACCATGCAGGAAATATATGGAGGTTCAAGAGGAAAAAAAAATTTGTGCCGTCTGCTCACTCAAGCACTCAAGGGGGCTAATTTGGACTTTTCTTTTAAGCACGATATTTTAAAAATCATAACATATTTCCATAAATCAAAATGTATAGACATGAATACCTGTTTACCCACCATCCAGATTAAGAACTGAAATTTTACAAGCATAACTGAAGCTATGTGCCCCCCTCCCATAATATTTTCCTACTGTCCTCATTACAAGTGGAAATCATCACAGAACTTTATCTTATGTTCATAATTTTTTTAAAAGGAACATATAACCAAGGGACACAAGAGGATAAATTATTTAGAAAAAAATAAGGGATTACTTTTTAGCTGTTGAATTCAGTCCTGCAGGAGCAGATGGTTGTTCAGGATCCTGATTAACAAGGCAAGTTGGAAAGGAGCAGCCATCACCTAGACTATAATTAAAATAAAAACTTAAAATTGAGCATTAAGAAGACAATACAATAAAATGTTAAAATGCTGATGTTTACATGCAGTGTATAATTATATAATGGACAAAACATGTATATGACCCATGGGCTTCAATACAGAATGTTTAGGGAAAGGATGAGTTAAATGATTTCCACACTGAGAAAACAGGAGTCCCTATGCCAAATTATAGAGTTATTTTGTTGAATTACTTTCATTAGCTTAAACCTTGAAAATTTTCATGGTAAAGTACCTTGAAAAAATGGGTAGTAACCAGTACTTCTTCTCATCACCAAATACTTGTCGCATGTTTTTACTAAAACCCAAGCTGAATCCATTCTTATCCGTTCCATGTCGAAATACTGGACTTCTGAATGCTTCTACAAAAGAGGGCAGAGCATTAGCATGAGTAAAGAACATATCAACTAATAACCCCTAGATTTAGAAACCACTGATTTAAATGAGGAAACTCTGAATATATATGGCTAGTGTCTGGTCAGTAAGTATATGCCTACCAACAGTCCTGCATAGAGTGATGTGTTCTGTTTTACAGTAATACTATATGATTACACTCATGTTATTTTTCAGTATCCCTTTATTATATGGCAACATATATGTATTGTAGAAGATCAGAAAATAAAAAGAAGCAAATAAATTAAAACTACATCTCCTAACACTTTTTGAGATGGATGAACATATAGATACAAATCATAGTTTAACCCAAGTGAGAATACATATATTTTCTAAGATCTGTTTTTCAGTCTATAAATTCAATTTTCCAATCATTAAAATTTTTATCTCAATCATAATTTTTCTAGGTGACCAAAATTTACTTTAAAGCTTTTTTGCCCAAAGGAGGATCCAATAGAGAACTTTACAATGTTATCTGGCTATGTGCACTCTGCATAAGGAAGCTGAGGGGCTATCAATCTGCCCAAGATCATACAAAAAATACATAAGTGGAGCCTAAAAAAGATCATCAATGTTCCTTCCATTATGGTACATTTTCTTCTTAAATAATGCAGACATGCAAAATCTAAAACTTAATTTTTGGAATATGAACATGTAAGTGTAAAGATTTCTGTCCATCATTTCAAAAAGAAAAAATCAAAATAACAGAGTAGAAGGCTATGGAAAATGTGGCAATTTGCAGTACCTTTAACATCTGTCACTTTAGGTTATTTACATTTTTATAAAGCATATAATTATAGGGCGACATTGTCCAGAGGAAGTCCTTTCAGTGGTAGAGGTTTAATCTAGAGAGGTGTAGATTTTGAAGAGTTCTAGACACAATTCCTTTATGTTTGATGAAAAATATATTCATTCCTTTTTTTTAAGTAAATGTGCAGACAGGAATGAAGGTGAACAGGAAGGCAGGAAGAAAGAGGAGGAAAGGAAGAAGTACTTTATTTATTTGATTTAGTTGTTCATCTTGGTTTTTTTCCCCAGCCCCAGATCCTGAACAGGGGACTCCAAGGATATATGTGGACTGCACCAGGGTGAACCAAACCACTAGGCCACCAAGGCATGCCAATGAATTGCAATTTAATTGCCCAACAAATAATTTGAAATAATATACTTAGTTTAGAATACTTTATTAGACCATATCTTTACCTTAATAATATTTGCTGTTGTAAGATTACATATGAATATTAAAAATTAGCATTGTCGATATACTGAAATTATTTTATTACACTAATATTTTCACGCAAATAGCATTTGCTATAATAAGATTTCACTGGTTGCAGTCCCAAACTTCTATCCTTGGTTCAGAAGATCCAATTTAGTTTAGTGCCTTCTTGCTTCTCAAATTTCATAATCTATTTTTCCTTCTTTAATTTTCTATGCTCCAGCCATGTGCTAGTTTATCAAATACATCTCTTTTCCTACAGGGCTTTTTTAATCAACAGATAATTAGCCACTTTAAAGTGACAGATTCAGTAGAATTTAACACATTCACAGTCTTGTGCAAAATATCACCTACATCAAATTCCAAATTATTTTCAACCCTGCAGAAGAAACCCCATTCCCATAAAGCAGCCACTTCTCATTCCTTCTTCTCCCCATTCCCTAGAAATCACCAATATGCTTTTCCTCTATTAATTTACTTATTCTGTGTATTTCATAAAAATTATTTGTTGACGCACATCTGAGGAATGGGGAAACTGCACAAAGTGGGACCTATACATCTGAGTTTATTTTAATCTGTGAAATAAGTTACTGTAATTTTAAAAAGGAGCATGTTTAAAGAGGGTAAAAAAAAGAATCTGCTGGGGTTATAAGAAAGGTCATTAAAAATGTAAAAGGGCTTGCAATGAATCTGTAAATCACTTTGAGAAGTATTACCATCTTAACTTTCTGTCTTCCAATCCATGAAGAGCAAATATTTTACCTTTTATTTAGGTCTTCTTTAATTCATTGCAGTAATATTTTTGGGGTCTTAACTGTACAAGTTTTGTACATTCTGGTGAAAATTATTTCAAAGTATTTTATTATTTTGGGTGCTTTGTAAATGACATTGCTTTCCTCATTTCCTTTTAGGATGATTCTATAGTTTCTTGAAATACAATGTTATTTTTTGCCTATTGATCTTATGTCATGCAACTTTGCAGATTTTTGCTATTACCACTAAAATTTTTTATTATCGAATTTTAGGATTTTCTATATTTATCAAATCATCTGCAAAAAAGGATAGTTTTACTTCTTTCCAACTTAAATGTCTTTATTTCCTCTTCTTGACTAATTTCTCTAGCTAGGTTTCCGGTACAATGCTGAACAGAAGTGGTAAAAAACTGTCAATCCTTTATTCCTGTCTTAGGGGGGAGGTTTCCATTTTTCACTACTGAGTATGATGTTAACAGTGGATTCCTCATAAATGCTCATTTTTAGTTTGCTGAATGTTTTCATGATGAAAGCATACTGGATTTTGTCAAATAATTTTTCTGTGTCAGTTGAGATGATCACGTACTGTTTTTTCTTCATTCTATTAATGTGGCCTATTACCAGTGATTGATAAATCCTATTGAGTCACAGTGTATACTCTTTTTAATCTGCTGTTGGATTTGGTTTGCTAATATTTTCTTAAGGATTTTTGCATCTAATATAGGCTTGTAGTTCTCTTTGCTGTGATGTCTTTGTCTGATTTAGTATTAGGGCAATTCTGGCTTCATAAAATAAGTTAGGAAGAGCCCTTTTCGAATCTAATTTTTGGGAGAGTTTGAGAAGAACTGGTGTTAATTCTTAAATATTTAATAGGATTTACCAGTGAAGTAATTTGGGCTTTTCTTTGCTGGGACTTCTGATTACTGATTAATTACTAACAAGTTTTTACTTATTATGGGTATGCTGAGGTTTTCTAGTTCTTCTTGAGTTAGACTCGTACTTTGTGTGTTTCTAGGAATTTTTCCATTTCATTTCAGTTACCTTTTTTTTTGATGTACAATAATTATTCAGGAATTCTGATAATCTTTTTATTTCCATTAAGTAAGAATTTTCCCACTTTTATTCCTGATTTCTGTGATTTGATTTTCTCTCCTTTTTCTTTCTAGTTAAAGGCTTGGAAATTTGTTGATCTTTTCAAAAAACAGTTACTCATTTCATTAATCTATATTTTAAAAATTCTTTCTGGTATCGCCTATTATTCCCATCCTTTCATAGACTTTGTGTTCTCTTTGTTTTTCCTTTTCTACTTACTTAAGGTATGAAGTTATGATTGGAGATATTTCTTTTTTTAATGTAAACATTTATAGCTATACGTTTCCCTCTGAGCAATGCTTTTGCTGCATCCCAGCCCAGTAGGACTTATACGGTTTTCTCGGCCTGAGATGTTCTGACTCTTTTCATCACTGACTTCTTATGTTAAATATTTTTGTCTTGAACAATTCCTAACTAACTAAATAGTCTCCCCTCCACCACCTCCAGCTTTGCTTAATGCCTCAGCATCTTATTCATTTTCTTTAAAGTGCTTTGCATTTTGCAATTACTTTTATATTTGATAATCAATGTTCTGCATTCCTTATAGATTGTTTTGCCCTTTCTTATGACTATATAAGCAATGCTTTACATACAACAGTCTATAAATATATGAAATGAGTGAGTTTGTACGTTTCAAGTCATATCCCACAAAACAATGTGAGAAATAATAATGATTTTGACCACTTCAAGATAGGTTGTCATTTAATCATATGGTGTCCTTCGATGAATATGTATTTAAAGTTCTGTTAACTACAATAACTGGATACTCACCTAATGTAGACTTATTTTTGCTGACTAGCCAACAATGATAGCCAAACAGAGAAGACAAGCTGACAGAAAACATAGCTGCAGCAAAGAATAAAAACATAATATGGAACTTGGCTTGAGTATCAGGTAGGCCATTCTATAAAGAAAGGAAGAAAATAAAATGCTTTGTCAAAGGGATAAGTCTTCCCCTACTTTTATAAGTAAGATTTTTTTGCTTAAATTTTTCTTAAATTAGATATGGAGAAAAATATATGGCTTTATGTTGAAACTGAGAAAAAACATATCAGATTAAAATACATGTTTACTGAAATATAAATGCATATATGGAAAATATGTTAAATTTTGAGATATTTATTTTTGTATTATATAACCAAATAACAGAAAAATTGTGACTGTGTGTGTCTGTAGGAGCAAGATAAAAGGAACTATGAAGTTTTGGGTTTACTATCTGAACATATTTTATAAATACACTACAGATTGCAAATGTTTAGTTTTATTACAGTTCCAGAAAACGAAGTTTATGTGGAACAATTTAACTACTATTCTCATTGATGTTTTACAGTAATACAAACAACAGCATCAACTATGACCACATAGAACAACACATCCACAGCAGTGCTTCAAGCTAGTTTAAAAAAAATTACATCACAAAAAAGGTTAACACTAGTATCTCGCATGTCTGAAATAGACCTTACAGTATCCATGGGACGAAACAGGCTTTCACAAAGCAGAAGCAGTTTGATTCTCACTGCACGTGCTGTCCAGGGAGAACTGAATCTGCTCTAGAGGTTTGGACTTGGGGCTACGGACACAGAGTGAAGCACAGAGGTGCCAAGAGGTGGCCCTTCTGATGAATACAATTTCAATATTCTGTGGTAAGTGTCAGATCGACACGTCATAAGATCTCCCTGACAAGTGAGCTGTCAGGTCCTTGCAGGGGAAACTGCTGCTTTAGAGATCACTCTTCAGGCTGACACTGGCAGTATCCCTGATCGCCAGGAGCCTGTCTGCTCTCCTGGGTATCCCTAGTGCAGAGCAATGGGGCTGGCAGGCAGCAGGTACTTGGTAAGTCTTTAATAGTGAATGTGACTAAAATATCACATAAATTATCATGCAGTTCAGAAAGTCTTGTCATAATAAAAGATAATTTAATGAAAATAAGAAGGCAAATCCAGGCAGGGGATAACTTTTTTAACCATTGTTTAGTGTTCAAGAGGAGTATCTTTGGATATTTAATTTGACTTCCATTTAAAATATATAGTACAGAAAACAAATGAGTTAACTGAAGCCTGATCAAGCCACATCTAGTAAAAATTCAGGACATTATGAATGTGATAGTTAAAAAAAAATCCTTTAACATATAAAGAAACTTCTTTTTTAAATACTAAAACTGTTTTCTTATACGGTCAAGTCTCATTATTTACAGTGATTATGTTGTAATAGTTTCCATGAACACTAAATTTGTGAGTATTAAACCATTTCTTTCAGGGATAATACAGGGTTAGGTTCCTGTGAGCCTCTGGTCACATTTTGATAAACTGCTCAGTACATAACCTTGTTCATGAGTGTTTTAGCTTAAAAACACCATCACTGATACGTTATTTAATATACTGCCAATGTATAAACATAGATCTAATGGCCAGTAGCATCAGAACCCGCCTGAATGATGCTTATCCAACACAAGCAATTTCCTCATAAGGCCCAGAGTTCTTTTGCTTTGAAACATCAGTCAGCCTTTCAGATCTACACCTGAAGACCATTTTAAACAGCAAACTCACCAAACAAAAGCATCAAATATGCAAAAAATCTTAGAATTAAATAGACTGAACTCACACTGGCCTAAGACTATGGGATTTGAACCAAGAAGGTCGAGTGTCCCCTTGTTGGATCTCAACTGGGAGTGTGCGGGATACACGACTTTGCAGTCACCACTCTGCATGCCTGTAACTCACTACAAAAGCTATGTGAGCACTGTCGTGAGTATACAAATACATTTTAGCAATTAGATGAACTCACAAATACGGAATTTGAGAATAACAAAACTGACTATATATAAAATAAGCCTAGTCTAATAAAAATCAGCATTTAAAATAACTTACTACTGAAAATCTCTGTTTTATGTACACCCCCCCAATCACCAAGATAATGACTTACTGTCCAAAATTTGATAAAATACTGTAAATCTGTAGCAGCAATAAAAAGGCAGTACAGCAGAGAATACGCCAAGAAAAGGAGGAAGAATTTATAATTTGAAAATCCAACACAATTGTTCACCCTATTAACAAAACAAAGAAATTTTCAATGAGTTACGTTTTCAGCCCAGGTGCACATATGCCCACCTTGATACCGCGTTGGTTCCTGTTGTTTAAAACGTATTGGCATTTTGTTAAGCTAAGAAATCAATTTCACTAGAAAGGAGCTTGTGTTTAGAGTTTTTAATATGGTAAGTAAGATTGTTTTAATCAAGAACCATAAGACTATATTCATATACAAAAAAGTACAGGCCTAAGGACAGAGCTCGTGAGAAACCTAATACATTCAGGCAGATGAGAGGCATTTACTAAATTCTTTATAGTACCTTGGGTTTCATTTCTAACTGCGATTAATTTAAAATCAGAACACCACTGAAGCAACCAGACTATCAAAGCATATTAAATGGAAAGTTTAAGAAAATATAGAACTTTGAGCCAAAGGGCCATGGTCATAATGTACATTTGTCACTAAATAATTATGTGGCCCTGGGAAAGTGAAATAGTTTACAAAAATTACTTTTTTCTTAAACTGTCAAAGCAGCATCTTGAGGTCCTCTTTGAAAGTTAGCTCCATGTTCATATGATTCTAAATGTGATTTATGATTTTCAGTTCTTAGTATAAAATCATTAAAAATTTATTAGAATTAAAACTCCAAAGTATACAGGGCAGATAAACATGGACATATCTTGTAAGCTTTTCCCCAGTGTCCAAATAAAAAGAATCAAAATGAATGCCCATCACCTAGGAAATTGGAAGAGGAAAGGTTCTATAGTAGATCCACTCCACAATGTTTATATAGCCATTAAGGTAGATAAATTAAACTGTTTGTGGACTTGAATGAAATTTCAATGTTTTCTTCAATGAAAAAAACAAAATAGAAAAAAATGTGTGAAGCATGACCAGCTTCACAAAACAGTGACAAAATGCCTCGAGATGTTTGTGAGCAATATGCATGTGCCCGTATGTTTGTGATGGTTTTATATGTATGGAGAAAAGTCTAGAAGAGTATACATTGAGTGTGGGGAGTTGGGTGATGCATATGCTAATAGGAGAGCCCAAAAGAGAAAATGAAATTCCCAAAGAAAATATATGTAAATGACTTAACCAAATTGTGATATCTCAAAAGTGTGACTATTAAAGAAATTTGAGGGCTGAGGGCTAGAACCCTACTAATTTGTGGAGATACTTGTGGTATATTGCTAAATGAAAAGAGCAAACAAGTAAATAATGTATATGAATCTTTAAAAAAATTAAAACCCCTATATCTGTGTGTACGTATATTTATAGGAACAAAGAGAAAAGTGTACAAGGATATACAATAAGGTATTAATTAACATCGGTTGCATTGGTGGGGAAGGGAAATATAAGTAGTAGTCTTGCTTATCTATCTGTATTATTTTATACTGTTAGAATATATCTTTGTAATTTGAAAAACTAAAAGGGAAAATTTCAAAATGCAAAACAAAGCTGGTATGGGTAAAAATTCAACCTGTTAATCAATAAACATAAAGCAAATGAAACATACTTTTTAGTCATATTTACTAACTTTGCTAATAAATCTTTTTAGATTTTTAAAGTGAAACTATGTTCATATATTCATATGAAAAACGCTGACTCAATTTTACAAGACAAATAAATTTTAGAGATCTGCTCTTATGCCTACAGCTAACAATACCATGTTGTACATTTACATTTTGCTAAAAGGGTAGATGTCATGTAAATGTTCTACTACAATTTAAAAAACTAAATATTTGAAATGTTTAAAAAATTTTTATATTGACATAACACTACATTTTAACATGATATAGGTTTCAGGTGTGCATCATTATAAGGTAAGCATTTATTTGGTTTATGAATTAGCTACAAACCTGAAGGAAAAATTGATATATTTTTACCTTAAATAATATAAGGGAAAGGGAGCAGAACTAGATTTAGTACTTGGGGAATTTAAAGGACTTGCATATAGCAAATAAATAAAGAAACCAAAAATTATTGGTGTAAACTATATGGAAAATTACATTTCCATCTCTAGAGATCCCAATGTGAATGCAAACTAATTACTGAAACTGTTTTTTATGAGATCTGAATGAAATAATGTCAAATAATGTAACAGACCATTCAACACAAGCCTCATCTGATTGTATTCTGTCTCAAAAGGACACATGATATTCCCCGTGCTTTCTTGTATTGGTTTCAAGGGTAGAGAGCAGGCTAAAGCTGGGGAGTGGTAAGACTGGAAAATTTGGGCAAAGACAATGACTCTTTTGTAGACTAGGGGACAATCAGAAGGGATAGGAAAGACTTTCTTTGCCTAAAGGAATGTAAAAAGCAGTTTTTCTATGTAAGTAAAATGATTTTAAACATATTTTATAACACCTAATTTAGGTCATTTGCCTTCTACTTAAGAGCATGGTGTGATTTGCCATATCAGAGCCAGGAAATATAGGAGAAAGTCAATAAAAATCAAGTACTTTAGAGTTTGGTATATATTTCATACTTGAAGAAGAATAGTCATAGTATTTTTTTTTATAATACCTTACTGCATTCATTACATACACCTTTTGGGTATACAGTTTAAGCTTCATGAACTCAATTTGAAAAGGAAAAGGCCATATTCTGAGTCTGAATGACTTTACATGGAGAAACAACACATTCTGGGTAACTATCTCGCTTCTGTTCCTTAAATTTGGTGTAAACAACTATTGGCTCTGTTTTAGGGAAATTGCTGAGTTTCAATTGGAAGAAAAACATAATACTGGAAAGAATGTGACCTCTGAAGTCCAAAAATCTTGCTATATGACTCTAACATTTTTGAACTTTACTTTTCTCCTCTTTAAATTGGGACAAATAATTTCTACTTCTTTTGTTATTGTTCTAAGGATTACAAATTTTACATATATTTATATTCTCTAGCACACAATAAACTGAAACTAATATTCTTGATTTTTATTACTCTTACCTAACCATTGGCAAGTATTAATATATTTATAAGTGCAAATTTCATATTAGGAATAAAAACTTCTCTAATAAGAAACCCAAATAGAGCAAATAGTATTAGGATCTCTCTTTTAGTTAAAACATAGATGTGAGAATATTGCCTGTACCCTGATGGGTAATCCTAACTGGTCACTGTATTTATGCAGAATTGACAACAAAAAGACACTATACAATTTTTCAAAGGTTTAATACTGACAAATACTCAACTTCAAAATCGTATACCTGACCACTATAAAAAGGCTTCCCCATGGTTTGGGAATATCCTAAAAGTTTGTTAGTGAGTGACTTATATTCACATAATGGCTGTAAAAAATATTACATATATATATACATATGTATATTTATATGGACATTTTACCAGAGTAAATTTAATGAAGAGGATAAAAAAGGCACAGAACCATATAATAATATAACCACTTGTATTTTTTTTAAGTGTAAAAAACATTTTGTATGCACAAAATTTTTTTATACACACAAGTGCACATTTATATCTGAAAATTATACATGACATTAAAAACATTAGTTCCCTGTGAAAGTTGGAGGGAAACTAGGAAGAACCCTGCACATTTTTTTATTTTTGACTTTAGAATCACAAATATGTATTATCTACAATTTTTTTCCTAACCTTTATTTAAAAAAATTCTATCGAAGGAACATTGCATCATAACATTATATAGATTTAAGGTGTGTGTCATTGTAAATCAACATCTCTGTGTAACACATTAAGTAATTTAAAGTGTTAATTTGAAATAAAGCTATAAAGTGGTTTCTTCATTCAGCTGTCACGAGGTAAAAATTAGGGTCGAGCTAGTTACTGCATTCTGTGACAGAGCGCCCCGAGCTGAGACGGTGGCCGGACGAGCGGCAGTCTCCGGGAAAGCAACAGTGCAGGCACTCGAGTGAACCGCAGTTGGCACATTCAACCTCTTCCACTTTTCCAAAAGGGTCGCAGCACAAGTGCTATCTAGATGTGCCATCAGAACCCATTTTTTAAAAACCTTGAGCTTTATATATATTCCCTTTCACTCATTTAATAGGAACTGTGAAAATTGAAATGTACTGTAAAATAAGTTTCTTTTTTCCACTTACACTGATAAATAATTGACACACATCACTCTCATCACTGTATAAGCATGAGGCATACAGCAGGATGGTTTGATTTCAGTACCTATCTTCTTAGATAAAGTTTTTTTTAAAAAAAAACTAATAAGATCAAATTAATTGTAATTTTAAAGAGACTGCTATTACTGCAAATTATTATCGTACGTCTTTAGAAATTTTTGAGGTAACAAGAACAGGGCAACTTTATAGGTGTGTACTAGCTTGGGATTAATCCTGATTGTCTCAACATCTCCATTCCCTACCATCACAATTCCTTATTATTTTGTTTAAAAAAATCAGAGTTCAGTCAGGATTTCTTTTCTTTTGCTTTCTTTTCCTTTCTTTTTTCTTTTTCTTTTTTTTTAAATTAAATTAAAGACACAGGCAGGAATGAAGGTGAGTAGGCAGGCAGACAGGTGGAAGTGAGTAGGACGAAGTATTTTATTTTATTTTTATTTAGCTGTTCACACTAGTTGTTTCCCTGCAGATCATGGACTTGAATACCGGGGTATGCAGACTGTGCTCCTTCAAAGCAAGTGACCTCACCACTCTACTCCACCAGGGCATGGCACCCCTAGTTTCTTTAATAATCTAAATATATCTAGAATACACAGCTATCCAGAAAGAAGTGGGAGCTTATTATAGGTTCCCCCTAAGCAGACCTCAAAACAAGAACTTTTATACAGCTTATCTGAAACAAGGAAGGGAAAAAAGTCATGTGTTCTTGGTCACTCTGAACTCTGGAAGCATTAGTGCCTTGGCACTTCTGGACTGTCCAGATCAAAAACCAAACAAGCCACTCCAGGTAGAAGAGAGCCCCTAGGCATAGAATCAAAGAAACAAAGGTGCCTGAGCTAGGAGCTGTCTGTGGGCATGGAAACTGTCCCCCGCAGGAGCAGGGAACTCACAGGTAGATCACAGGGAAGAAGTGAGGCACATCTAAGACCATGTGCTGCTGGAAAGGTCAACAGAGAAGCAGGAGGATTAAGAAAAGTTACAATTGTAGATAGAGGGGAAAAACTACTTGAGTCTGAGAATGCTCAAAAACTTCTCCATATAAATTAATGGCAATAGTCTTTCTCAAATCCCCAAAATAACCTAGTAAATCAAACCAAACAGGAAAGTTCTACTTGTAGATACAGGGGGAAACATGTATTCTAGCATAGATGTGTAGGAATGTCTACCTTTCTGTAATGCATGTAGTATCTCCAAGTAGCTAAGAATTGTAGCATAGTCATGTTTAATGTTCAAATCTAACCTGGTTGGCAAACTCATTATGGTTGTCTGAGCTAAGTGCACATTGAAGGGAAAAGTTTTAGGGAAAACCAGAGGAGAAGGTAGGTGGGGGGTGGGAGCAAAGGGTCATGGGGTCCAATGGCCAGCGGTGAACTATCAGAAATGTGGTGGTGGGCGTGGCGTGTTTCATATATTTCATGAAGAGTGAACCAGCACATCTAAAACTTATACTGGGTTGTAAATCAATGTTACCTTGATAAAAAAAATTACAAGAAAAGGTAGAGAAATCAACCTTTACTAAACAAGTAACCAAAACTTTCAAATCTATTAAGCTGTCTAATTTCATGACTTAGAAATACTGGAAAACATTAATAAATTCTAAATGGAAACCTTTATTTAGAGATAGGTATTTGTATATGTGCTATTCTACTCCTTACCATCAAGTTGTACTTAAAATAAATTATTAAAGTTTTAGATAAATTAATTCTCTACTAGAAATTTTCAGTAGGGTACATTGTGTAGAATTTATGTGTACATTTTGGTATAACTTCTAGGAGGCATTTTAGGATCTCTGTGTTTATGCTTGTGCATAGAAAGAAACCCAACTGGTACATTTTTTACATTGTTAACCCACTGTTTTAAATTACATGGAAATTTTCCTTATCAATGCTCTTTGGAACTAATTAAACACATACTAGAAACTAATATGAAAGTATCTCCTCAATCAGTTAAGGCAATATCTCATTTATAAAATGATTTAAATAAATAAATGTTTCAACATAATAAAATTAAAAGAGACAGAAGGCTGTTTATATGTTGTCATACTCACCATGGGCAATGATGATCCATCTTCAAAATACATCTAAAGAAAAAGCACATACACACAAAATTCAATACTCCCTAAATTTTAATCATATTAAATTCTAAAAGACATATGAAAATTATTTCAGGAGTTGCAGAGAGTAAAATATTGTAAAATTATTTACTTATCTAAAAATGGAATAATAGCAAAAGTCCTCATCTAAAATAAATATGGTGGGAGCCATTTCTAGTTATGATATAATAACACAGCTTTAAATTTAAAATGTACCTGCTTTAAGATGCAAATCAAATGGCTTATTTTTGAAAAACATAATATATTGATAGAAAAATACGCTAAAGAAAGTATAAAATATCCAAGATATACAGAAAATCTTGAGAAAACTTCCTCTAATAACAATCCTGAGCCTTGTACTGTTTTCGTCATATAGTAAATCATAATAATAACAGCTAACATCCATGACCTAGCTTTATATGGATGGAAAAGAATTACAAAAGTATTTCTTAAATCAACTAGTCATGTTTGAACTGCTAAAACATAGTGCACTTCACGTTAATGTGAATCTGGGGGAAAAGGGACAACTGATTGTGTCCCTACATAGCATCTGGTTATGCCAATTATAGTCAGAAAGGTATGACAAGCATGAAAAAGGAGAAAAGGATATGCTCTGGAAAACAGTAAGAAAAGAGACGTAAAATAAAAAGATTACCAGCATGTAGCTATTTTAGAAGTTTTCTTACTTATCACAGACGGAACAGTGGTGGCAGCGGTCTGGTTTTATAAGTTGGCATCTGTCACAATATCGGATTGCTAGGAAGAGAAAGCCCCGCTTAGCTTTAGATTTTGCATTGAGTTGAACATACAATTAAATGGATTTTTCTTCTATCCAAGTTTAAATTCTAAAAAGCACACTGAAATTAGATATTCAACTCTGTAAAGACAAAAATGGAATAACTTGTCTACAGCCTCAGTTCTCTAGTGAGGTTTCCCAGGAATTGAGAATCTCGGGGGGGAGTTTTTCTGAGACTTTCTCTATTGTCAGTAGTAATAGGAAAGCTCACAAAGGGTACAAATGCGTCGACTTCTATGAAAGCAACCAGAATGTCTTCCTCAATTAAATCAAATTAAATCTGGAGAAGAATGTTCAAAAGAAAGTTTTAATTCTAGCAACTAACATCCTTCCTTCTCCAATACAGATATTGAAGGCAAGTACGGGTGACTGATTTGGAGATGTTATTTCAGTACACAAGCATCGTACAGGATACAAGCAGTCTTCTAAAATGATAGGAAAGCAGTTATTAAGTGGGCAGATTAGTAAAACTAAGTTAATGAATTTAAAATACAGAAAGTAATTACTATAATTATATTAGATAACATTATAAACTCTGAAAAAGAAGTTATAAAAAACTAAGAATAAAATGAACTTTAATTAGAGTTATTTTCAATAGTGAAATAAGTTCCTAATCATCCCCATACAACTTTCTTGTTCAGTAACTGCAAGACAAATGGCCCAGCCTGCTCATTTTTGAATGAAGAAGTCTCACAGGTGATTCCCAAGAAGCTATCAGGTATCACTAGCTCATACAAAGTATTAAAAAGTAAGACAGTGCTGTGCTGAAGAAATACAATTTGAACCTAAGTGTACTTTTAATTCTCTAGGAACATTAAGAGAGAAATATGAGAAATCAATTTTAATAATATATTTTATTTTACCTAACATTTCCAAAGTATTATTTTCAATATATAATCAATATAAAAATACTGACATTTTATTTTGTATGATTAATTTTTCATAGTCTTCACACCCTGCTATACACTTCATTGGCATGTTACATTATCAATGGGCACAAGGGACTGACTAGTGGCTACTATAATGGGCAGTGCTGTCTAAAGCCACAAAATTTCCAGGTGAATTTTGGTGGACAAAACTCCCCAGATGATAATTATCTCTAACATACACTTGGAAAAAGCTTTCAAATAAAAAGTGTGCAATGATACAGAAGAAATTTAAAAAACAGAATAAGTTTGGTTACATGCCTTCATAAACAGTAATTTATTCATTTAGTTAAAAATCATTTGTTCTTATTAAGTTCAACAAAATTGAATATGAATTCTCTGAATATACTTAAAAAAATCAACCTAACATTCAAGGAAGAACTTTAATTACCTTGCTTGAATTTTTAAAGAATGTATTCACATATTATTTATGTAATTAAAAATTTTTGATAAATGTTGAAAAGAAAACATCAGCACTAAGTGTGCAAAATGGGGAACTAATTACATCATCTCTGTTACTTTCCTTGTCAAAATGCACAACAAATTTTGTAGGACAGGATTGAAGACAAGATGGGCTTAAAAAAAAAAGCAGAGTCCTCATTAATAAAAACAATAAGTAATAATAAAATAAACAGAGAGCCCTGTAAAAAGCAGAACAGGATGGATAAAAAATGAGATGGTGCATCCCAGTCAAGTAGTGGTTGGGTCAATCCTGTTGAAGGAGCACAGGCCACATACCCCTAGATTTGAGTCCCAGGACAAGGGGGAAGCAACCAGTGTGACGAACTAAAGAAAAAAGAAAATGCTTCTTCCTCCTCTCTTGTCCTGCCTGCCTGCCTAATGGTCTTGATTCCTGCCTGTAACTTCCTTCAAGTGATATAAGCAGATGACTTATAAATCCAGAGTATACTTATTATTATTAATGAAAATCAACACTTCATTCTTATGTGACTCATTTTTCCTGTCTTTCTTAATTCAGTATATTAAGGGGTACGTTAGCCAAGCACTGCATTAGGAATGAGAAAAGGGTTTTTCACTGCATATTGTCATTAACAAACTTTAGAAACTCAAGTAGTAATTTATTTTCAGGGAGAGTTAAATTTGTCCAATATTTGTTTAGTATTACATAGGGTAAATATTCATAAACAAACATAAGACACCTCTGTCTTTATGGGACAGAACCAGTGACACTATTAATCATGACTATTGATACACCAATTTTCTATGTTACATTTAAAACATATCTAAATTTGAACTGGTCACAGCTTTTAATGTTCCATTGTCACATGATAATGTGACCTATAGATGGTGACCATCAAAAACACAGCACAAGTCTCAAATCACAAAATTTCTGGTTGAGACTTGGTATGAAAGTATCAAGAGTCTTTGTTAGTTTTTAAGACTAGTGTTGATTAGATAACTGTTAAATACCTCAAGTCTGATCCAAGTAAAAAAGTCCTATTTAGTTATATTTGTAGAAAGAAATTACCACAAATTTTAAAGGTTAATTGTACCAGTACCTACATTAGATTTTATATAATTTATATAATTATTGTTTAAAATTCATGTAAAATTATCAACATTTTATTCATAATAGATATTGCATCCTTAAATAAGAAGTCCTATAACTACAATTTTAAAAATAAATTACTATAAATTCTAACATCTTTACTATGTCACAACTAAATAGGCAGAATAAAATTAAAGTCACAGCATGCTCTCATGGAATAGTGATTAGGCCAATCACCTTCGAAGGAGCGCAGACCACGTAAGTTCAAATCCCAGGTACAGGGAAAAAAAACAACCAGTGTGAACAACTAAATAAAGATAAAATAGAATGCTTCTTCCTACTCTCTCTTCCTGCCTGCCGTCTACTTGTCTTCATTCCTGATTGCACCTTTCCTACTGAAAAAAAAAAAAAATTGAAGCTCTAATACGGTTGAGATCTCTGTGCCACAGAGATTTCTATTCTGCTTAATTTCTATTCAGTTTCTATTCTGCTTTGTGGAAATGAACATGGAAGATCTAATAGCAACCCAAGATATAAGACAATGTGTTCCAATGAGTGCCTGACAGTTCCAAATAAATAATACGCTTTCCAGCAGTCAGCATAACCCCTCATGCTTCTGAAGCACTCAGTATCGATCTTTACCTCCAGACATGGTCCTGGTGTAGATGGGAAGATCTTTGGCTGCTCGCCTAAGAACTTCCTGATGGGCTTCTCCTCTTGGCTCCCTCTCCAACAATTCTTTCTCTGCATAAGAGAGATGGAACTGTGGAATAAATTTAAATATTAATCAGCATCTTCCAAGAAACGATAACATTCACAAATAGGTATTTATAAAATATTAATGCATATATATTCAGAGACGTCATCGAGTTTGAAATGTGACAAGTCTGTTAACCTCACTGATCATCGGTTTACACATCTAGGAAAGGGATACCTACTTGCTCAGATGCTTGTGAAACTCAGAGAACAGAGTATGTGAAAATGCTTTTTGAGTTGTAGAGTTCTATTCAAATCTTAGTTATATTAATAAATAGCAAAATAAATTTGGCGCAAAGGAGGAATTTTTCAATTAGATAGCAAATGGAACAAAACAAATTCATCAAGCACGTCTTCTCATCAAAGTAGGTTTTGACTTAGAAATAATGATTATATAAATTCTCGGCATTCATAAAAACTAATCATTAACTTTACTTCTTAAACTGCCAATTTGGTCCAACCAATTAAAAAATACTTTAGAAAAGAGAAAAACTTGTTTGGGCTTTAACTAGATAATCACACACAAAATAAAAACAATTAAAAATATCTGTTTGTACTATAAATGTGTTCCAGAAAGATGTACAAGGATATTTTTATAGCATCACTGTTTGAAATGTAAAAAATTAAACTCAACCCAAATGCCTGTCATAAAGATAATAGATAAATAATTTGGGGTATGATGTATTAAATAACTGAATACTACATGACACATAATGAACAATTTATGTACAACAAAGATCTCAACATACTGTTGAATAATCATATATGTAGAATGATACAATTCATATAAAATGTTTAAATCAACAACCTATATATATATACATATATACATATACTACATTATTTTTTAGGGATCATATATGTGATAAATTTATAAGAAAAACAAAGGAGTAATTAATCTAAAATTCAGGGTAGTTGTTACTTCTTGAATAATGCAGAGAAATACAACACTGAAATACACAGGAGATAATACAATATAAATAATGCTTTCTATTTAGCTGAATAACTATGCAGGTGTTTTCGATTTATTATTTCTTAACTCCCATACTACATCCTTTTTATACGTATACTTTACAATTTTTTTAACCTTTTAAAGTGATCTAAGTATAGTTATAGTAATGACGGAAAACAATTTGATGAAAATGAAGTCATGATATTTGAGCTGGAATCTTTATGTTCAGAGAAATTAAAATTTTAAATCTTTGGTTATGCAGGCTGACAATTCCACTGAGTTTATTTGAAAAATAGAAAAAGGGTGTGCCCCAGTGGAGCAGGGGTTGGGTCAATCCCCTCCAAAGGGGCAAGCCATGCATACCTGGGTTTGAATTCTGGGGCAGGTGGGACACAAACAGAGTGAACAACTAAATAAAAATAAAAATCCTTCCTCCTCTTCTCTCTTTCTGTCAGTCTGCCTACACACCTTCACTCCTGTGTGCACCTTTCCTTAAAAAACAAACAACAACAAAACTCTAGCTTTATTTATTTATTATTTATTTAGTAAGGAAAGACATAGGCAAAATGAAGGCAAGCAGACAGTCAGGAAAAGAGAGAAGCACTTTATTTTTAATTTAGTTGTTCATCTTGGTTGTTTCCCTGGACCCTGTCTTGAACTAGGGACCTTGGGATACATGTGAACTGCACCACAGTGGACTAACCCACTAGGCCACCAGGATGCCCCATTTGTGGCTCTTAAAAGTAAATAATTTTAAAGTTAAAATATTCCTGTATGCATGATAGTTTAATGTAATTATAAAAATTCATACCCATTAAAGAAAGTTTTCTCTATGTAGAATTTATCTAATTCATTCTTAATTAGCATATCAAATTTACTAGCATTAAACTAGGAAATATATAACAGACTCCATATTAATTTCTAAGGCATTTGAAAACAGTATTCTTCAGGCTAAATATTTTATAAGCTCATATTATATCTACTTTTGTATTGATTACTTTTATAGTATTTCAAATTATACTTTGACCAGTTTTTTTTCCAATTTAAATACTGAATACAATTTAATTTCAAGTTAAACATGAATATGAAGGCCATATTTTATGAAGGCACCATGTATTCTGTCAATTTGCTCCTCATTATTTGCTATCTTAAATCTCAGTTTAAAAATGTATATACATAAAAATTTTATTGCTTAAATATATAAATGAAGCTGGTGAGTGGTGATTAGTGTAGAGTCTAGAAGCCCAGAAAGTATCCTTGCAGCTTTCTCCTGGAGTTTAGGGCAGGAAATATTTAATTTTTATAAAAGTTATAACATCAAATGATGGTATCATTTTGTAATAATCAAGAAAAAGTAAGGTCATTCTAGAAAAAGTATTAATTAGCTTTGCACAGGCTGATTTCTCTGTCTAGAATGCTATGAATAATAAAGAAAAAGCTATTTTAATATCAATCTCCAACTTTCATTCTCAGAGTGATGATTTCCATCATGCAGGCAGCTAAATCTCCCTTCCCCTTTTCTAAAATTAAGATAGCTTTGAAAACTGGTTTAATAAAAGAAAATGATATTCGAAAGAACTAAAACTATCAACATTTTATTGTATTTTCTTACAGACTTCTGGCTTCTTTTAACCTGAGAGGAGCATTCTTGTTAGTGATGGAACTGAAGGACTCTTTAGTATGTTTAATATTTTTATTAATAAATGAACATAACATACACTGTATTGGGTACAAAAAATACATACAGGTTGGTGAAATTGTGACTCATAGAATATGGATTTTAAAATATCTACTTCTATCTTGGAATGATAAAATACACAGAGCCATCCTCACAAACACTTTTATGACCAAAGGCAAGTTCAAAGGATTTGAAGGAAGATGACATTTGCAGAGGGCTGAAGGAACTGAAGGTCTCTTAGGCTGGACCTGTCTCCACCCTCCAGATTGGGGCAGTAATTCAGTTCATGCATACTGCCCTGTTTTTGTTAAATATTTTTATTATTTTTAAGTATTTCAGATTCATAGAAAATCCGAGCAAGCAGGTATAAAGTTCATCTGTATAGTCAC
This sequence comes from Solenodon paradoxus, assembly GCA_004363575.1. NCBI lineage: Eukaryota > Metazoa > Chordata > Mammalia > Eulipotyphla > Solenodontidae > Solenodon > Solenodon paradoxus. The sequence continues at coordinate 1,021,406 of RJWH01000064.1, forward strand.
ATATTTAGTATGGTACGTTTAATAAAATTAATGAATATATTAATGCATTAGTATTAAGTAAAGTCTATGGTTTATTCATATTTTCTTAGTTTTCATTTATTATCTTTTTGTATTCCAGAATCTCATCCAGGATATCAGAGTACATCTACTTAACTTTCTCTAGACTGAGAAAGTTTCTCATTATTTTCTTTGTTTTTTGACCTTACACTTTTTGAGATTATACTACTCAGGTATTTTGTAAGGTGCTTCTTTATTAGAATTCATCTGGTATGTTTTTGTTTTTATTTTATGATTAGATTGGAATGGTACAGTACGGGGAGGAATACAGCAGTTGTAAAATAACATTCTCATCATATGACACCAAGGGAATATACCATCAACAGGACTTATCACTGTTTATGTTGACCCTAATCATCTGGTTAACGGAGTATTTATCAGGTTTCTCCACTGTAAAATTATTCATTATTTCCCCTTTTGTATCTTGTCCTCTTTGGAAGGAATTCACCTCATGCAGATCATTTAAGGAGTGAAGATTCATTCTTCCTTCTGTGGAGTCAGTGTCTACATAAAATATTTGGAATTCTTCTCCAAGGTATTTTTCTCTTTTATTTATTTATTCAATCATTTATTTCTAGCAGTATGGACTCATGGATACCTATCATATGCTGGGTTGTAATTCAACACTATTTTGTTTAGTTTATTACTCAAATTGTTCCAACTTTGTCATTGGGCATTTTCAATTATTCCTGTGTCCCTTTGATATACCAAATCAATGTATTAATTTTTTGAGCATTCCTTACTTTTTGAAACTATGAGAGGCTCTAGACTCATCTTGATTATTTCCTGCTTTTTCTTGAATCAGCCATTTCTCCAAGGAGCCCACGCTCTTTTTATGGGAGAACAGTGTTAGAAACCAACATCTAGTTTTAAATATAATTTTCTGTTTAAATGTGAATATAATTTAAAAAATATACAAATTAAGAAAAAGACTAAAATCTAATAAATAAACAGAACACTCACAGAATTATGTTTCCCTTTTTTGCTTGTTTTTCACTTAGGACAAAAATAAACATGCAGGCGCATCCTAGTGACTCAGGCGGCTGAGATGGAAGCTGGGGTTTGGACCATGTAAAGCCCAAGGACCCAGGTTCTCATCCTGGGGCTGCGGGTGGGGAACCAAAATTAATTATTTAATATAAATAATGCTTCTTCCAATTCTCCCTTCCTTCCTTCCTTTCTCTAAAACAACAACAACAACAAAATTTTTAAAGCAGCCTTACTGGCATATAAAACATATAAGTTAAAACAGAACTTTTGCCTATTAAGTTGGCAATATTTTTCTTAATAATAACGTGTAGTACTAAGGCCTAATAAAACTGGTGACACTGTAAATTGCTATACTCCTTTTGGGAAATAATTTGATGACTAACTTAAATTTTCTTGATCTAGTAATTTTACTTCTAAGAGTTTTATAAAGCAAGTAGCCCAAAATATGGGTAAAGTTCTATGTACTAACACATTAACATTATTTATAATATGAAAAGTTAGAAACATTTTAAAAATCCAAGACAGGATGTGACTGGAAATGTTTACATGATTCAGTGAAAACATTATCTGTTATTAAAAAAATGATAATAAACCAGCAACAGGTTATTACATGAAAAAAATTGGAATATGTGTATTATGACTACAGCAAGAAAATAACTAGAAATAAATTCAGAATTAGTAAATAAGCTAAATTTGTGTGGTAGGATGTGCCTTCCTGTTTCCTAATACTGAGTCTCCATTTTCAAAATATAATTTAATATAGTTATACTACTTTTTATATTGAGGAAATTGTGATTTTAAAAACTATTATCCACTTAACAATTTTGCTATGAAAAAATGTAATTTTAATTCATATACTCGAGTTCTTATTTTGATAACATGATTTTCTTATATTGCCTGTGCTTGTATTTTTTTTTTAGCTCCATTTTCCACAGGTGTTTTGCACTTTTCACAAGCGAGGAGTCTCTGGTGGCTGATCCATTAGAATATTAGCCTAAGATTTTGCATTTGTTTGCACAATTATTTAAAATTCTCAACCAGACCCTTTCTTTACAGCAATGTTTTCCAAATTCTTTGATCATCTATCACTCTCAAAAAGAAATAATTTGAACAGGAGACAAAGATGGTGACAGAGGATGTATCCACTTTTTAGAGAAACAACTAGGGGCCATCAAGGAGAGAATCCCACGGCACGGTTGCGAGGCACCTCAGACATCAGTGGAGACAGCACTGGTAAGGATGCCTGAGGAATTCCATGCACCTGTTTCAGAAGGTGGGTGGAAAAAGGCGCTTGGATGTTGCTATTAGATTGCTTAGGCTGGACCTGTCTCCAGCCTCCAGACTGTGGCAGTAATTCGGTTCATGCATACCGTCTTGTTTTTATTAAATATTTTTATTATTTTGAAGCATTTCAGGTTTACAGAAAATCTGAGCAAGCAGCACAAGGCTCATGTGTACGTGCACACTGCTGTGGCTGTGCTCTGGGCAAAGAAATGGCAGGACTGCTGGTCCAATCTGAGTGAGGAAACTGGAACTGTGATCAAAAAGCTCTCTCAAACAGGAGCCCGGACCCAGATGGTTTCACTAGTGAATTTTAACAAACACTCAAAAGAAGAAATAATGACAATCCTCTTAATCTTCTCCAAAAACTTGAAAAAGGCACACTTCTAAGCTACTATAAAACACAGCAATCCAAACAGCATGCTGTTGAAACATAAACAGATACACAGATCAACGGGATAGAATTGAGAGCCCAGAAATAAACCCACACGTTTTGGACAATTAACTTATGACGAAGGAGCAAAGAACGTACAATGGGGGCAAAGACACTTTCTTCAATAAATGGTCCTGGTGTATAGTGAAGGAAAAACAAAAATCATCCTGAACTTAATGCATTATTTACAGATATGGATTTACTATGATGCATACCTTAAATCTATAAGATGTTATAATGCAATGTTCCTTCAATAAAATTAATTTTTAATAGTGATGCTGGGTAACTATATGCTAAAAGGATGAAACTAGACCACTATCTACACCACACACACACACACACACACACACACACACACACACACACACACACACAAATTCAAAATTGATTAAAGACTTTGGTGTAAGACCTGAAACCATAAAATACAAGAAGAAAGTATAAGCAATATATTCTTTGCCACTGAACTAAGAGATATACTTAGGAACTCAACTCCAATGTCAAGAGAAATAAAACCGAATCAGGCAAATGGCACTAAATCAAATTTAAAATTTTTATCAGTGAAAGAAACTATTATCAAAACAAAAAGAATCAGAGAAGATACGTGTACATCCTACAAGAAACAGATCTTGTATATTAACTTAGATATTAACCCTGATAAGCAGTTAATATAAAAATTCTATCAGAGTTCATGAAACTCAGCATCAGAAAAACAACCCAGCTGAAAAATGGGCAGAATACCTAAACACACTTCTCCAAAGAAGACATGCTGATGGCCAACCGGCACATGAAAAGGTGCTCCCTATCTCTTGCTATTAGGGAAATGTAAATCAAACAGCACGGAGACATCACTTCACACCTGTGAGAAGAGCTATTATCCAAAAAACTGGAAACAAAAGTGTTGGCGACGATGTGGAGAAATGCAAACCCTTTTACACTGTTGGTGGGAGTGTAAATTGGAGCAACAATTATGGACAGCAGTATGGAGAGTCCTCAAAAAAATGAGAATAAAATTCCATTATGCTTCCATCTCTGGGTGTGTGCTCACTAATTCACAGAGATCTATGCACCCCCATCTTCACAGCTACATTATTTACAAAGCCAAGAGTGGAACAACTTAAGTGGCCACTGATGAGTGAATGAAGTGAATAAGTAAGATGTTGTCTTTATAAACAATGGAATACTAACTCAATTATTAAAAAAGATGAAATCTTACTATGTGTAACAACCCTGATGGACCCAGGAATCATGCTTAGTAAGACAGGGAGAAAGACAAACATTGTAGCATTTCACTCATGTAGTAAAAAGATAAGGCAAACAAACAAAGGCCCCACATTCAACCAAAATAGATTTTTAGACTCTAGAGCCAAATATGTGGTTACCAGAATAGAAGAGGGAGAGGGATGGGAAAACTGGGTTAAAAGGGATCAATTATATGGTAAAAGAATTGGATTGTTGGTATACAGATACTTACTAAGAACGCTGCATACCTTAAACCTATAAAATGTTATGATACATTATTCCTTCAATAAAATTCAAACTAAAAACATACTCTGAGACCGCACTGCCAAAATATGCATATTTCTGTATTTATATATAATCAGTTAATATATTACATACATTATATATGAAAATAATTTTAAAAGAGAAACATTAAAAGAATAATGTATAAATAGAAATGCTGTTATTTTGTCTTCATGTTCCAAGTGATGTCCTAGGAAAACCTACCCACTGTGGTGTCCACTCACCGTTCTAGACTGTGTGGTGGTAATAAGAGCACAGCCTTGAGGGTCAAAATGACTTTGGTTGAAATGTTAATACTACCACAAGGTAGCACTAAAGGTGTTAGAATAGTTAGTTAACATTCAGAGCCTATTTCCTGTGCTATACAACAGTACTAAATAATATCTATCTCAGACAGTTGTGTGAGTTGTGTAAGGAATACGTCTCTTGCATAAGAAGCCTCCAGTAGTGTTTGGTATAGTCATAAATTCACTGTCACCCCTCTTGACAGCTTCCTTAATGGAGTTATTTCTTACATGCTTTGTGCCATTTCTTTTTTCTAATCTTTCCAACTATTTCAAACCTTCTCTACTCTCTCAAATCTTAGGCAATCTACCTCCCTAATTTCATATATAATTTTAGGGAAAAAGCTATAAACAGAAACTTGCATTTGTACACATAGCTTTTTCACTACTTTGATTCATTTGACAAATATTTATTAAGTACCATTTATAGGCCAAACTCCACTTGGGTACTGGCCACTGATTACAACAAGTAAAGTTCATGCCATTATAGAACCTAACTTCTGGGGATTGTATTAAAAATAAAAGAAGAGAAAACGGAATGTTTTATGGAATAATATGCTTTGGAGAAAAATACAGCATGGTAAGTTTTACAGAGAACGCTGGGGGTAATGTTTTGCTACACAGAGTCATCATGGAAAACTGCAAATAAAAGGTGCAACTTGAGCAGAGACACAGAGATATGAAGAAAGTGAGGGCCCTAGTTATGCAGTTATCTGTGGGAAGAGTGTTCCAGGTCAAGGGGAAATACCCTTTCAGGGTCCCTGAAGGAACATGCTTATATGCTCACGTGACAGCAAGGAAGCCAATGTGATTAGAGCAGCTGCAAAGTGGGTCAGGGGTGCTCAGGGCATGGTCCTTGAACGGCTGTTTTAGGCTATCGTAGGGACTTGGATTTTTACTCTGAGTGAGCTCAGATATCATAGGAGGGTTCTGTGTAGAAGAATGTGATCTGTCTTGTGTTTTGAAAAGATCATTCAAGCTGCTGTGTTGAAAATAGAACAGGGCAAGGTAACCTGTTAAAAGGGAATGCAAATAGACAAGAGATGCTGCTGGATCAGGGTGGATGCTGAGGAAGGGGCGTGAGCTCACCCTGCAAACACACTCTGAGGTATGGATTACAGAATTTGTTGACTAACTGGATGTGAGGCCTGAGAGATAAAGAGTAGTCACAGGTGACTCCAAGTCTTTTAAACTGAAAAACGGGAAGAATGGAGTAGTCATTATTGAGATTGGAAAACTTTAAGAACAGCAGCACTGGGGCAGCAGGTGGGAAATCACAAGTCTGTTTCTATGTATTAAATTTGAAACTCCTACTAGATGAAGTTGAAAATGGGTCTGGCTTTGGCAGAGGATCAGGCAGATTATACAGAATTGAAGTAATGAGATGAAATATAAAGTTATTATGTAGATAAATAAGAGAAATGGTCCAGAGATTGAGCTATGGGACAATCCGATGCCATCGAGATTCAAGAGATGAGGTACCATCAAAGGAGACCAAGAAGGAGCTTCTACTATAGACAAAATAGAATTATTTGGAGAAGAAAAGAAGTAATAATAATCTAGAATAAAAATAATGGCATGGTGTATATAGGAAACTACATGTAACTAAGAACTACTAAAGTATAAAGTGGGAAGTCAGAAATTTAGACAATGGTCATTGCTGCCTCACTAGGGAGATTAAATTGGACCCATTTAGGATAGCGGACTTATTGTAATAGAGGCAAGCAGTGAGGTGAAAATGTTAAACCCATGTTGAGATGGGTTAGTCTGGCCTCAGGGTAGACAGCAAAATTTTGCAGGATTCTGGGAGGGAATACAGGCAAGACTGAGCTGTAAGCACCACAGTAAAGACTACAATGTTTCAGACAAAAAAGATGATTGACACTGAATTAGGGCAATGATTAAAAAAAAAGAAAAATTAAAAAGGAGCTGGAACTTAGAAAGAAAAAATAGAAAGGGAAAACAGCAGGGTCTGGGTTTGGGGGAGGTGCGTGGGCAGGAGGATTTAAGAACGGCTGCCAAGTTTCTGGCTGGAATAATGAGGTAGACAGAAACATTAACTGGTATACGACACAGATGAGTCACAGTTTGGGGAAGAAGGAGGTGATTTCAGTTGTTTGCATGTTGTATTTAAGGTGTCAGCAGAATGATTAACAAATTAAACTTGGCAGGGAGATATTTAAGTTTCAAATTTAGGGATCAGGTCAGAGACAGAAAAAGATTTGGGAATTGTCAACGCAGAGTTCATAGGTTAAACCACCAAAATAAGAGGTCTCTTAGGATGGAAGTCAGCATTTTCCTTCAAACATACAACCAAGGTCAGGATTGGGGTAAGACAGATAATATCAAAAAAGCAAATACGATAGGAGGAAGAAAAAAGAGTAGGAGATGAAAAACAGAGAGTAAGAAAAGAAAGGCTAGAGATAACGTATTCTTAGAAAAGCATATCACTAATACTGTACAAATGTATGTGGCTTTGTTTTTAGTATCTTTTCCCAGGTCATGTAGCATATTTATATCTGATCACAGCTGCATTTCAGAATAAACAGGAAATAATTTAGTGATTCTCAGACCTTTTTTTTAAATGTGGTCTACTAAAATTTCACTGTTATTACTGAAGCAAAGTTCATTTCTATTCAACAAACATATACTGAACTAAGTGCCAGAAATGAGTGAGACACAGTCTTGTTCCAAGAATATTTAACCAAGATGAAACAACCAGAAACAATCTGATATTTTCAAGATGAAAATTTGACCATATGGCTACTTAAAACCTTCATGAAATTGCCAGTTGTCCTCCAATATCTATTTTTTTTCTTCTTCTAACACGGTTAATATTAGCCATCAAGAATAAACATTACATTCCCAACTTTCTGTGCAAGTAGATGTGACCACATGACTAAGCTCTAAATATAACTGAAATGGCATAAGCAACTTCCAGAAAATGTCATTACAAGAAAGGCCATTTACTTCTTCCTACTTTCTCTGGCCTGCTGGCTGGAATACAGATGTGATGACTGGAACTGGTGCAGTCATGTTAGGCCAAAAGGTGATGTTGGGAATGGAGGCTACATACGTCAGAACAGTAAGAGTGAAAGAGCTTGGTAACCTGGCAGCTATGGACTGGCTATAGACAAAATACAGAGATTAGTTGAATCGTTACTTTGTAGTTACTGCTGTTTCTGGTGGTTGACAGTCAAATAATATACTATTAGCAATTACAATAAAACCATGTCTACCTTCAACTCTTTCTATCTACTTATCTAACAATCCTGAGTCTAAAGTAGAAATAGAACACACAACAGATTCCATATTGGAAATATACTTATCGAGTATAAAAATAATAATTTACTAAGTAAGATTAATATAAAAACTTACTGTACTTTATAGTTATGCATTAATTAAAAAGAGAAAGTTCATTTTTCAGATCTAAGTATTATTACTTTTCATTTTTAGGATAACTTATTAATATTTTAACTTACTTCTTTTGAAGGATTCATTGGTAATGTAAAGATAGTCTTCCAATATGACCAGACAAACATTGCAAAAAGTAAATGATAAGCAATCAGGCACACAACTGAAATGACAGAAATATAATTATGATTGCAATATACAAATACTAAAGTCATAAATAACATTTTCAAAAGATTCGTTTGTTCTAAAATAATCAAATTACCAATTACAATAATTCCATGTTATTTTGAATTTTATTATGTATTTTTGTATTTGTAAATAAGTTGATTTATATCATTCTGGAAAAACGCAACTCAATGAGTAATTTTTTATACCTAAAGTTAAACATTTAAAAGAAAAACTCTAGTAATACATAATTAGATCTACGCCCATTATTAGAACCTTCCCAACTCTGTACAGACTCATCTTTTGGCAAAATAGTTAGCAGGGATTGTTCCTAAAGTATCAAATGAATGTCTACAACTTTAAGTAATAAACATAACACTAAATAAATATTAAAACATTCAAGCTTTAAAAATGTTGCTTCAGTGACATAGAATCACAAAAGCAGTTCCTAGCTGAGAAGCTCTTTATTTACTTAGCTTGAGTGAAATCTGGAGGTCTTAACCATAACAACATATTTTTTAAATTACACCTGAACAGAGAGATTTTCTCCAATAGGAAATCAAGTGTCTTAATTATCACATGGGATAATTGTTAAGAAAGGTATTCTGAATACTGTATGTGCAGGTAATGTATATAAATAGACTATGTGTGGTGTTTTAAAGTCTTAAAATATTACACAAATATAAATCTTATATACAGTCATGACAATTAATTCTGGGTAACACATTAATATATAACTTAATTATGTAAAGTACAACTGAATAAAATATGCTAATTTAACATACAGAGTGTTTGATATTTTAAAACTTGAAAACTTTAACTCATTATACAGAATCACTAACCAATTAAATTATCCAACAAGGCACTTAAATCAGTGTATGATGGCCAGAGCTCATAATATTTTTAATGATATAGGTGACTCCTAGTTGAAACAGGAGATTATGGGTATTCCTGTATCCTGAAGCCACAAGAATTTTTGGCACAATTACTTTCATTTCAGGGTAGAGTTCTTTGCCAAATATCTGATGGAATTCAGTCTGGGAACTAAGAAAATGAGATATTTTTATCCTCATTTTTTTCTACACATTCTCAAAGAACAATATGCAAATCCTAACCAAATTAAATGAATACTATGTCTTTTCCAGTTATTCATATTTCATATCTAAAATAATAATAGCATATATTGTACCTTGTTCTCCAATGTTTTCCATGGACACTATAGAAAAAAGAGAAAGGTAATAGGTTATAGGAAGCATATGGTGAATATAGGGCCTGACAAAGACATAAGACGCCTGAGTAGGTTAATTTGGCTCCTCTTCAAACCAACATTCCTTAAATTGTTGTTCAACTTTATTTACAGGAGAGGAGAGCACTGCATGAAGAGAGGCTGGAGATTCAGCCCTGCCTTTATTGGTATTTTAGCCCTGGCTCCAACCCAGAAAACAAAGTCATCAAGCGTACCATTTGAGTCCTACTTCTCTATCGATTTGTTTCTGGCTTTCCTTTCAACTACAAAATTCAGATAAAAGCAGTATTCCCTAGATCATTACATTTACACATACACACATACACACATACACACACACACACACACACATTTTGCCATGTATAACGTGTACCAACATTTTTGGCCCAAATTTTCAGGAAAAAAAAAAAATCTTTGGTTTTAATTTTTTAAATTAAATATTTGTTTATATTTAGGTAGTTGTTTTTTATATTATAAAGGAATTTTAGCATTTATTTTTTAACATTATGGTACAACAAATTTTATGTAACAAATAGTCGAAAACACAATTATGTACCAGTAAACTTACAGTATTTACACATCATAGATGACCAAGAACTCTTCGTCACTGCAATGTAAGAAAAGAAACGTCATCCTGTTCACTCTATGGTAATAAAGTCAGCATTAGCTACCCTACTAATCCAGAGTCACTTATCCGTAGACAACAAAACGTCCATCTTTGTTTCATTTTGTTGACTCACTGGTCGAAATTGTGCTCGTTGCAAGTTTGTCTTAAGTTCAACAAAATGAATAATCACATTCCAAGGTATTATTTTGCATACAGATATCACTATTGACTTCCAGAGTTACACTTTTAACTCATAAGTATAACTGAAAGAATTTAAAACATTTATATAGACACAGAATTAGTACTATTCAGGTATTATACACAACATTTTTCCTTCACAAATCTGGGCAAAATGTATATATTATACATAGCAAAATATGGTATTTATTGCTTTTTATAAGCTGGCAATAACTTAATATTAGCTTTCCAGAAAGATTAAATGTTGTATCCATGTCACACACTCCAGCCAGATTTCTCTAGGTCCAAAATCTCGAGCCTAATGACTAACTGCTGACAAACTGCCATTCCTGAGGGGCTGCTGTAAATATCCCAAGGTAGCAGGTGTTCAGGGCAGAAACAGATGGGACAAGAAACTGTATCTAGTGATCCAGGGAGGTTATCTTACTTTTAGTATTATCTACTTATTTTGCTTCCCATTTGGTCTTCCTCCATTTATACTAAAGACGCTCAGAAGTTTGGACTATTTTAGTTGTAGCAAGGGAAGATTTGACTTTATTTATGCATTTTTACTTCTATTCAACTTTGTAAAGGAGAACATATATTTCAGACCTTGGAATATAACTGCATTGCTTTAAGAAGTACTAGAATCAGAAGGCAATGTTGTGGGATATTTTTAAGTATACCTGATCCAACCAACCTCCTTTCCAAGAGAGCTATTGGATGTGTTACCCGTTTCCAGAGCTGAAAGAAGCTCAAAACGTTGGAGAGCAGCCCATTCCATTATCGGGTTGCTTTAATTATTATTGTGTACTGAAATTAGCCTCTGTTATTTCTACCTATGATATCTAGGCTTCCAACTTGTAGCAATGAGCAGAAAATCTAAATGATATACTTTCACTTACTTAAAGTCATTCTGCCTCTCTTAAGTGTTCCGTTAACCCCTAAATAAATGATTTTCAGATCTCTCATTACACTTGACATGGCTCCTTCAAATGTTTCTTGGGCTTTCACTTTCCTTGAACATTTCTGGTCTTCAGAATGGAACAGGCAGACACAACTGATCATTGGCTTAAAAAAATGGCCTGTCCCACAGGAGTGCTTGTAAATCAGAGGCTAGAGAGTCAGGTGTTCTCTCATACAAAACTCTGAAGGTTTATCTGCTGGCACAGGAAGCCTTGGGCAAGCTTGCTTCTAACTCTGACCTGACCATTCGCTTTATGCATTTCTCTGAAGGCAGAGACTTCCCCGACTGGAAAAGTGCTTCAAAACTGGATACCTGGGTCAAAATTTCCCCTTAAGACAGTGGAGCTAATCTAAGAAAATGGAAAAGTAATTTGATTCCATTTGTACATTTATGGATGAATGACCCTTAATGACCATTCCAGAGGTGCTGTAATTTTAAAGAAAATGTTATTTGCTAACCCATGAATTCAAATTTCTGAATTGAAAAGTGAAATAAAATAAAAATTGAAAAGAAAAAATAGTATGTGTAGATAAATCCTTTTAACGTGAACCACTATTTACTGGATATGTATTCAAAGACAATCTTTTTAAAGCTATTTTTGTCCTTCAACATTTAATTTTTCTTAAGTGTACGCCAAAATAAAAAATGCAAAGATTTTTGTTCACTTAATCAAGTTATAATACATATTATTTTATGGTAAATAATCCAATAACATTTACAGAGTAAGATGAGAAAGTTTAAAAAATATTTTCAATTATATTCCCACAGATTATGATCCCATGCAATTTCCTAAAAATATAAAATGTCTTCAATTTTTGTCAAAATTTTGTTGTAATTCTGTTAATCTTACACCAACATAAAAATAGTTGCTTTAGCATTTATTTCTCTGATTACTAGTGGAAAAGCTTAGCATTATTTAAAAAATATGATTGGTTTTCTTTATCTCTTCTAAGTTAATTACCATATTGCTGCTGGTCAACTACTCTACCATTTAAGAGCTTTTCATATAGTCTGGACAGTAGATCCATAACTGTTATGCAAGTTAGAAATGAAGCTGTGTATAACTATTTTTTAACTGATTTAATACTAGCCAAATCTTATCAATTAAGGAATAATATCAAAATTGTCAAATTAACCTATTTCACTAACAGATAGATGGACCTACACTAGGTTTTGCTTTATGATTATTAGGAAATTAATGCTATTTCAGTCATGTTTACCTAACCAGTAGGTCAAATATTACCCTTATAATTTCAGTTAAGTGGATGAGTTGTCAATCTCAATGTTTCCTTTCTCATTATAGAGAATATAACATTATCTTCAACTGCAAACGTTTTTATTTATAAATGGTCATTTAAGAAGAGTTGCTATCTATTCACATATATGTATGTTTCTAATATCTATCTTTCTATATAGCTGTATGTAGATAAACAGATGAGCTAGCTAGATAGTGATAGATAATACAAGAAAAATATGAGTCATATTTGAAAAATAGAGATGGTAAGCTGTTGGTAATTTAAATTTAGTTCAACTTTTAGTCATGAGTACATCCAAAACACAAAACTTCAAGTACTAAAAAATGCCTTCACAGTAGTAAAAAACGTACTTTCCCCTCTAAATTAGCAAAGAACAATTATGTAATTGTTTCTAGAATGTTTTGACTTGCAGATATTTTCACTGCAAAATGTACTGCTATGATCTTTATATTTCATTTCTTAATCTGAATTTTCTTTTTCTTGTCTTCAAATTCATTCTTTTTTTAAAGGAATAATCTACTTTTATTGCATATATACAGTAACCTTTCTAACACACATATATACATATATAGAGATATTTCCAACTGAATTCCAAATGTATCTCTGAGTCTAATCAGTTTTTGAAATGATTTTCTTTACAAAAGATTTACACATATCTTTAATTCTTTGTCAAGCTGTCTTTTTTGTAATCTTCATATGTCACTGTAATTTTATAACTGTAGTCCCTGCCTTCCATGCTAACCTCATCTTAAGATTACAACTCCTCACACATGATGTGTCAGTTACTTTGAGCTTTCCTGCTTCTGAAACAGACTAACATTGTCCCCTCCCTAGATCCTCCTCTGAATTTGCACTTCACAGGGTGGAAGGAGACCCAAATTTCAGTCCAATACTCCCAATATGTGGAACCATGATTTGATCATGACATTCAGCTGATGTGCGCTTCAGTTCTGTTATTTAAACAAAAATTAGTCTTCTATCTTAAAGGGTCCTCTAGTTCTAAAATGATCTTGTCTTATTTAGATATATGCAACAACAACAAAAAATACTAACTTTTAAAAAGCTCAGAGTAAAAGCCATTCCACAAATAAACGTATCAGGGGATTTAGAAGCACTATTTTGTTAAAGACATAAGTAACTTCAGAATAGAAACAAAGAAGAAGGAAAAAGCATCATCGTGCAGAACTTGGGTCCCAAGCCCACTAATCATGATTTCCAATCTGGGCTCTCCCCCAAGTTACCATAAAACCAAACCTAATATTTGCAACAGCCCTAACTACAAACAGTGTGCTAGGTAATCCACATTTCTCATTGGACCCCCACACAGTTCTCCAAAAATTCAGTTTGAGGTAAGAAAACTATGATCTAATTAAAAATGTAAATCAAAAAGATCATCTCACTACAAACATTTTCAGGGCTCCACTCAGAATCCTTACTCAGGCCTCCCTGCACATGACTTGGCTCCTACCTACCTCTCTGAGATCACTTCTACTCCGCCTCTTGCTCATGAGGCCACAGACAGGCTAACTGTTTCGAGAACACTCAGAATCTTAGTGCCTTCCTTGTCTGAAAGCATTTCACCTGGCTCCAACTTGGCTCACTCTCCTCTTGCAGTTTGCAATTTAAATGTCAGTTTCTCACAGAGAATCTGCCTAGTTGAACAATTCAATCATTATCTCATTACAGCTGTCCCCTTTACCTGAGGGGGAATGGGTCTCAAGTAGTGTCCGAAACAGCCAACAGTACAAAACAATATCTATGTGTCTATGTTCTGCACATACAGTCCTATGATAAAGCTTAATTTACACATTAGAAACAGTAAGACAGCAATAACAATAATAATAAAATCAAACAATGATGACAATATACTTTAATATTTTTTGATCATTGTTGACCACAGGTAACTGAACGGGAAAAGAAAATTTAAATAAAGAAGTACACTGTTTTTTTTCTTCCTTAGCACTTAGCAAATCTAATTTTTTTATATGTTTCTTTTCCATGTCCCTTATTGCAGTTTGAATCCTAGCTGAGCCACCTGTTTGATGTTTTATTTGGCCAAGTTACTTAGCCTCTCTAAACCTTATGTCAGTATTTATCTCATTGAGCTGCTTTGAGGATTAACCTAGGTGATTAAGTAAAAAAAAGTGTACAGAACTTGACACATATTATAGATTCGATAAATTAGTTGAATTTGGAGCATAAACACATCCCTAAACAGTGAAATATTAAGGAGTCCCTCCAAAGTTAGTGTGAACAGCTTTAAAAACACAGAGAAGTTCTGAAGAGGTACACAGCATTTTCAGCTTGCAGCAGTATGACGATTTTCTCAAAGTGAAATCCAGGCTGACTGAAAAAATTTAGGAAGATCTTTTGAGTGTGAATAAACAGAAAGTGCAGGAGAATTATAATGTGGGCAAGTTAACATACTGAGAAAAAACGAAACCAATGAATTTTTAAATAGCATTTTCTTTTCCTACCTGAGTTCTGTCACTCGCAATTCTAGCCGTACCTGCACACTAATAGGCCTGTCCAGATTCTGATGGCCTGACATGCATCAGAAGAGAGGATCTTGGGGGATAAAATTAGAATTTTCCAGGTAGTTTGGTGTATTCCCTCCACTTCCAACCCAGAATTTCTAACCCAAAAATTATTCTGACTAAAACCACGTTAGAAAATATCTAACAACCACAGAAAATGGTCAGAATTATTGTAGATCTTTTCCTGAAGAATGGTACACTGCAATACCAAAGACAAAAACCAAAAAGAGTACATCAGATTATACAGACCAAGAGACAGAAAATCTCTTAAGAACAGATTAGAGGCACACGTGAGGTAGTTAAAGTGCAGACCATGTAAAGTCCTAGAACCCTGCTTGAGACCCTGGGCAAAAACAAAACAAAACAACGAAAATAATAGATGATATCTGAAAGATTATGCACATCGCTGCCATTTGTGTGGTTAGGCCTCCAGATTAGCCTTTAAAAGCCATTCTGATGCATGACTCAGTTGAAATACAGTATGAAAAACATTACAAAAACTAGCTACTCAGTGTTAAGGGAAGACTTTTGAGATTACAATATCCAGACTCGTCTCCCTTCCACCACAGTGGACAAGGGGACAAGGGGCTGCCCTCATTTTCTTCCCCTACCTGCTGGCGCATGAAAGTAGGTATCCACCCGACCCCACATGGTGGGGTGACCATGCATTAGTTTACAGAAAAGTACTACAGACTGAGCAGTTTAATCAACAGTTATTTCCTCTCACTTCTAAGATTAAGATTTTGGAAGGATTGTTTTCTTCAGAGGCCTCTCTTTTTGGCTTCTAGATATCTATATCCAAATTTCCTCTTCTTGTGAGGTCGCCAGTCACAGTGGATTAGGACCCACCCTAATGGCCTCGTTTTAACTCGATTATTTCTTTAAAGATCCTATCCAAATGCAGTCACATTCAGGGAGATACAATTCAGCCTATATCACTCTGAAAAACCAAACAAAAACTACATCTTAAACAGAGGGTGAGAGGGTACCAGTGGGAAGAAGAAGGGTAGGGGTCAGAGGACAAGGCTGAAAAAGTGAAATGAAGGGAGCATTTGTTAAATGCTTACTTTAAACCAGGGACTGTGCTAATTTTTTTTTTAAATGAGATTCTTAAATCTCACATAAGCCTTAGAACACTCTATGAGAGAAGAGGTATATCATAATTTTTAAAGTTGTGATACAGTCTCACACAGGTAAAATAACTTTTCTAATGTCATTACACATCATTACATAGAGGACCAAGCTCTAACTCTTTCATACACTCCCTATGGTCTCCCAGGGCCTGTGATATTGGGTCCCCTAACTGCACACCGCTTGGGTCTTCTTTGTTCTTTTCTTTGGTTGTGCCAACATACTGGCCTGTGTTTCATCCTCCTGCCACTACCTGTTAATTCTGATCAGGAATGCTCTGGAGAGCAGGGTTTAAAGTTTCCTTTTCAGGTACACTGGTGGAGTAGCAGTTGGGTGCATTCCATATACATCCCAAGGACCCGGGTTCATATCTGGAGACTGGGGCAACAATCAAGATGAACAACTAAATAAAATAAACTGCTTCCTCCTCCTCTCTCTTCCTGTCTGCCTGCCTCTGCTTGCCTTCATATCTGCCTGCACCTGTCCTTTAAATAAGTGTCCTTTTTTATGGTCATTCTTCCTCTACCAGTCAATTTAAACATAATGTAGAAACATAATTTTCCAAATTGTTGACACAAATAATTCAAGTATTTGGTCATACTTCAGAGTTAGGTTTAGGAAAACAAGTTGGGGAAGGAGTCAAGCTTTGGGTTCTTAGGACAAGAGTGAGATGGTGGTATAGGGACAGAGATTAGATGGGATGACTGCTCTCTTCAGCAGCAGAGGGAAAGAAATAATTCTTGAGACCTATAATGCCCAGATACACTCCTAAGACACACCCTTCCCTCGCAAAAACACAAACAACAAAACTGGCAATTAAGGGAGATGGAACTCTGTCCAGAAATGGTCATTTGTCACTCTTACAGTTTTCAAAGTCATTCAAGGTAGAACTGTTTTTCTCTCTTTCAACATTTCTTAGCTATCTGGCCAAAACGCTGCTCTAAATATCTTAGCAGCTCTGCTCTATAGAAACAGGCAGTATCGAATCTGACCTATCCAATTGAAGGCTAGGAGAAAACTCACTGAAAGTTTGTATAAGCATCGGTAGGAGGAGGAATATAGACTTAGCTTCATGATTATGGGTCTGAAGAACTCACTAGCCACTTTCCCCTTGGTAAAGGAAAGACAATTTCTGAATTATCGAAGGTCCTAAGCAGTGCATTTAAGTAAGGAAATCTGATCCAGGGCTGGTCCCTTGCTTGTAGTGTCCTCATTTCAAAGCTTACCCAGTGGAATCCTATAATCCTTCGGTCTCAAATTAAAATAGAAGAGAAGGCAAGTGCCAGCAACTGCAGATTTTTCAGTGCGTTTACTGATCCAGGTTAGATGGGATTGTTTGGTTCCTCTTCCTCCCTCTTTCACAATAGGGCTACAATTCAATTCTAGTTCCACAGTTCTTGGATCTTCTCTACTCCAACCCCTTCATTACAATTCCAGATGCCCTTCTGTGCGTTGGGCCAAGGAGGTCATGTCTGGCTAGTCAGAAGCAACCCATGCAAATCTGCGATGGACACTACACCCTTAGCAAAGTAATATCTGATTCCCATGGCGTGGTTGGCTATCAGAGGGACGGGCAAGTAGGTTTTAAATCCTGAAACTCTCCCTCTGACTAGTCAGAAACAAATCTTAGAATTAGAAGGGTCTTAATGATGCTCTTGTCCAATGTAACTGCTCATCTTTCTTACAAATGTATCGTCAGATTTATTTGTAGTAAGCAAAAATTCCATTTGCATTTTTAGCTCATTAAAAAATGTATGAGAAAAACAATTTTTATAGTGTCTTTTAATGTCATTAAATGAATCTCTTATTACCTGGTATAGCCAGAATTATCACAAAGAACAATATTGAAAGTCCATATTTTTACTACCAAACATTAGCTATCTGATTTATTAGGTAGAAAAATCAATGCTTCTTATTTTCTTCTAAGAAAGCAGACAATCTTATGAAATTACCTTCCAGGATTAGCAGCTACATGTTGAATACTCTAACACCAGAATACAAGTAACAGAGCACACACAAAACATGTAAAAATTAAACCAGTATTTCTAGGTTCATAAAAATTATTTGACATATAGTACTTTGCAACTCTCCAGAAAAGGAACTGTATCAAACTGCAATTCCAACCTCTGTGCACATCAGAAAAGAATTTACAGTGGAACATTTGAAAGAATGAATTAAAAGGTGTGAAACAATATCAGCATCAGCCATAATTACTGTAGTACAACATTGGGTCCCAATATCTATCTAAACAAGAGTATCAAACTGTTCATAGCTTACTCTTCAGTACCGGGTCACCGGGAAGCATTATTTTCTTTTGTAACTTTACTGTTATATCCACAAAGTTTTTATACATATAACTTTTCTTTGAACTTAGCTTGAATTACAGTATGCTTTTTCCTTCTTACTCGCAGCAAATTGTACTCTTACCCTATCCTGTACTTACCTACAACACTATTAGACTACCTGACAGTAAATGCACTAATAGTATGTATGTTCCTTGCAGCAAAAAGCAAATTTGCTAGAATCGTAAATTTTAGTCCACAGTTAAAAGATGTGCACTACCACTGCTGTGAGACAGTATAATAGTCCAATGTTATACAAATACCATCTAATTATGTGCTAAATGTATTCATTAATATAAGCTGAACATTGTAAAAGATTGTACAAGGATTTGAGAAAGATACTCATCACTATTTGGGCTAAGTCCCTCTGCTCAGTGTGAACTGCAGGTCATGTTTATTGCCTGGATCACTTCCCAATTTTATGTACTGATCTTTGCTTTATGTTTCTAAAACTATTTTCACTTACCCTAGTTCTGCGGTCAATGCAAATAGCTTGCTATTCATTAATGAATTGTACATAGATTCTGTACTGTAAATAAGGATCTAATTCATGATTAATACCACGAGATACTGATACACGCACAGACACAGGTATGTGTTCTCCACTTCTCTCCACCAGTGTGTGTGCCATTTACATACACTCTTTAAGACAACATTTCTAGCAGTTTTCACTAGTGCTTTTGTACCTCAAAAACTAGACTGTGTACAGTTAGTCAGCAACTCTCAACTTTCCTGCGCTGGCCATGCCTGAGAGCCAGCATGCTATGTGAGGGACACACTCCCCAGTCATAAAGGCTTCTGAGTGGTCAGAATGGGACTATAATTCCCTGTATATTGGGGAATTATAATTCCACTGAAACGGGAAAGGGCAGGATGGTTAAAAATCCCTGCAGTGGCTTTGATCTGGACCTTACAGATATCTCTAGATATCACCAGAGAACTACAAATTTTACATGGGTCTTTGTAGGCTTCTCTGGAGTCACACTTCCATCAAAAATCACCTGTTCTGGAAAAACATTACAGCATTTTTCAAAAAATTAAACACAGAATTACCAGATAATCCAACAATTCCACTTCTGGGTGTATACACAAAGAACTGAAATCAGGAACTCAAACAGGTATTTGCACCCATGATTGTAGTCGCATTATTCACATTAGCCAAAAATTAGAACTCATCTAAATGTTCATCAACCAATGAACGGATAAACAAAACGTGTATATACAAACAATGAAACATTATTGCTCTTTAAAGAGGAATGATAGTCTGACATATGCTACAAGGTGGGTAAAACTTGAAGACATTTGCTTCAGTGAAATAAAGTCACAAAAGGACAACTGTATGATTCCCTTGTATTGCTACTGACCCCCAGGGATTTGGTAGACTCTTTGGGGTTTTTGGACCTCTGAGCAAACAGCAATTGTAGAGACTGAAATGTTCCTCAGATAAGGTTTTACTGCAGAGATCAGATCCAGGAGGAAGAGAAAGAGAGAGAATCAGAGAGAGAGTTTATGTACACAAGGGCATCAGCATGGAGGATAAGACCTCACACTGCTGCCTGCTACACAGGGGCTCCGTGATTTTTAAGTCAGCGGGATAGATGAGATCAGCAGTTTTGATGAGCTGGTGGTGGTCAGGAGGAGTATTCTGTCTTCTTGGTGGGTCCAGAAAATACCTCACATGCTCAAATACATGTATTCAACTTAAGGTTTTAGTTTTCAATTTTCACTTCAGGATATTTCTACAATGACAGGTTTTGTTGTTGATTAACCTTTTCAAGAAAGCTACCTCAGAAATGATAAACAGGGAAAAACAAAACTCTGTTGATATGTAAATGTCTTGCTAGGCATTTCCACTGAAGTGACTCATTCATGAGTCTTCCCAGAGTCTCAGTGCCTTCAAAAGAATGTCTAGGCAAAATTACAAATTCCGTTCTTCCTTGACCTTTTTCAGTCAATAGAAAATAGATGAAATTGTGAATGTAAAGTCCAAGGATGTCACGTATCCTGGGTATCTCTGGATATTAGCATTATACATATGTGTCACAAATGACAGTCTTAAATCAAAATTAAACTATTTTCATTCATACTCTATTTAAGAAGGCTAGGGTAAGAAGAGGGAAAATTGAAACATTTTAGGAATTTTTTTTTTTTTTTAAATCTAAGCAGGGTAAAAATTTCATCCCTATAAGGGGAGACTTTAGTTATCTGAAAACTATTGAAATGGAGTACAGTATCTCTGGGCAATGCTGGTAAGTCTGAATGCTCTTAGCAAATGCATTTCATTTATGATTTTTAGTGATTATCTTATATTATGAAAATACATATTCTAAATTATTCTTTAATTTTTAATGTGTTCTACAATTAATTTTATCATCTAAAACCTTATTACAGGTTAATATATATGTCACTATCCAGGGGAGAAAAGCACTATACTATAGTTGTGTATTAGTTTGCTAGGGCTGCTATAACAAAGTACCACAGTCTGGGAGACTTAAACAACAGAAATTTATTTTCTCATAGTTCCAGACCAGAAATCCTATATAAAAATGTCAGCAGTTTGGTTTCTTTTGAGGCATCTCTCCTTGACCTATAGATGGTTTTTTCTCCCTGCTTCTTCACATCATCTTCCCTCTGTATGCATCTGTTTAAACATCTTCTCCAAATATGGAATTAGGATTCATCCTAAGGATCTAATTTTAATTTAATTACCTTTTTCAAAACTCGCTCTCTAAAGATAACTACATTCTGAGGTACTGGGAGTTAGGGTTTCAATATATGAAATTTTTTTCTTTTCATTTTTTTCCTAAAGGAAAGGCACAGGCAGAAAGGAAGGTGAGTTGGCAGGTAGGCAGGAAGAAAAAGAAAGAAGCAGCATTTTATTTTTATTTTTCATTTAGTTGGTCACACTAGTCGCTTCCCCTGTACCCATGACTTGAACCCAGGGGTATGTGGCCTGAACTCCTTCCTTCGGAGGTGACTGACCTAACTGCTACTCTACCAGGGCACACCCAAGATAGGAATTTTAGGGGAGCTTGTTTATGAGAATGAGTGATACAATAATAAAAAGCTAAAATTGATAATTAGCTCACAAAAGATTCATGTCCTTTGATGTTTGAAATGTCTACTGTGCTCCAAAAGGTTAATGAAAGTTCAACTGGTGTCACTCATTGAAGAAAGTACTGAATACCACGACGTCTTGTCCTCTGCCAGGCATCAGGGTTAAAATAGTAAATAGATATGATTACTGTTCTCATGAAATTTTCTACAGAGTATCTTCAGATGACAAGAAATTTAAGCCTGCCTAGTAGAATAAAAACTTTTTAATTTGGACTGGATTCTTCAGATTTCCCAGGGATTCCCAAGTGAGTTTATTTTTGGTAAAAGTTTTATTAAAACGAAGTGGATAGTGTGCCCCAGTGGCCTAGTGTTTTAGTTCACTGAGTAGAGTCCACATACATGCCAAGGTTCCTGGTTCAAGTGTGTGTGCAGAGGGATAACTAAGATGAACAACGAAATACAATAAATAAAAATACTTCTGCTTCCTCTCTCTTCCTGCCTACCTACCTGCCTACATTACTTAAAAGGAAAAAAAAAAAAAAAAAAAAAAGGAAACGGACTCAAAATGAAGTCACTTTGTAGTAATACGTAATTCCTAACTTAACTGCAGTTACAACCTCAGCCAGAAAGGCAGTCCTAACCTGTGCAATTTTCTGGTCAGCACCAGTGAGGTAATCCTTTCCAGGCCCCAAAGGAAGATGAGGTATCTACCACATAGACTCCATCCATTCCCCACAGGCTGGTTACCTAAGCCTGAATCATGCTTTTTTTGTTTATGACTTCCTAGTATTACCTTTAAAAAACCTTTCCTTTTCTGTAGCCCCTTGGAGATCTCTTCTACTTGCTAGATGGGATGCTGTACAATTAATGAATCATTTAATAAAGTCAATTAAATCTTGACTTTTACATTAAATTTGAGTTTAATGTATAGCCAGTAATAAATTAAAAACAAGAATCCAATATCCACAGTTACATTGAGTCCTATATCTGACATAGAAGTATTTCTGTCAAAGTTGGCTCTTTCCTCCTCCTTGACATCCTGCTCCCTACCCACCAGGCTTCAGGACACCATACTCTCTTAGACTTCCTTTTCTTCTATAGCTGTTCCTTCTCAGTCTTCTTTGTTAGCTCCTACTCTTCTCCTAAACTCTCAGCACTGGGCACTGGTCCTCATCTCTGTCAATTTATATTCAATCCCTTGGTGGAACAAACGTAATGAGTGTTAAGTGTTTAAATCCATTTATATGCTGAAGACTCCCAAATAGATTCCTCCAGCCTAGACCTCTCTCCCAAATGCCAAACCCATGTATGCAACTGCTTACTCAGCATATCTATTTCAATGTCACTCTCTCCAACAACCTGCAATGAGGTCTGATTCACTCCAAGTCAAGTCAAAATTCTCACAATCGTCTACAAGGCCTTATATAGTCTGTATCTTCTCTGCACCTCTCTGACCCTGTCACCTACTTCCCTTCTTGCTCACGCCACTCCAGTCACAGTGATCCCTCTGCTCCAGTTCTGACAAGCACACACACTCCCTGCCTCAGGGCTTTTATATTCGCTGCCTGAGATGCAGTTCTTCCCAATACTAGTGGTGCCAAATCCCTCAGCATGCATCTTCAGGTCTTTGCTTACATTTCTTGAGAACACTTCCATACAATGAGCACCCCCCCCCCCCGCCACACACCATATTTAAAATTTCTTCCATTTGTATTCCCAATTTTTCTTGCTCTGATTTTGTTGCTTTCTGTCATGACCCTCTGACAAATTATATAAGCCATTTAAACTACTAATTCTCTCCACATCCTAATTTCAAGTAAACTCTAAAAGCAGTTAATAAATATTTTTGAATGAATGAATGAATAAAAAGGGCATTCAGTGTATTACAGGTTGAAAAGCATTCAGTTCTTGGATTTTGTAGTTATTGGTTAAAAGGCAACTTTATGGAGGCCTATAATGAATTACTCCCTAACCCCCTCTGATAGACAGCTCTCAGTTTTGCATATCTTAGTTTCAAGTATGTATTGACTCCTGGAATAAGCTGCATTTTCACTAAAAATATGCTATAATTAAAACCTTCATTAAGTCAGACTTGTCTCTGCCCTTTGTCCTTTTATAGTAACTGACATTCTTAGAGATGTCCTGGATAACCACTCATCACAGTTTAATGACTAAATGCCTTACTGCCTTTCTTCCTAAAGCATGTCACATGGGGTTAACCACTTAGCAATAAACTTGATCACAAATTAGTTGCTTCAATTTTGAGCAGGTTTATGAATTTCAGTTTGAGGCTCATAATCTTTTTTCTTTCTCGGTCAATGGAATCAGGTGTCTCTCATTACTGCACAATACCAGCTGTTTTGGAGCAGATTGTTTTTCTCACTGATGTGCTCCCAATGTGCATTACAGAGACTGTATTTTAAAATCATACCATCTCCCACATCCCTACAAATGTGTGGAAAGCCACACTAGATCTAGCCACCAACTTCCTTGGAGATGACCTTTGGGGCCCCCAAAGAATCAAGGACACAGTCCAGTTGGGTTTTAAGTCAGTTTGTTCTAAACATACTTTCAAATATAATGAAAATCCATTCATGTTTACATAGCGCAACAAACACAGATATTTAATTTTATCTCTAAATTGTAAAAAATATTTAACCCTGACAAAACATTCAGATTTTCCAAATTTCACTTAGTTATAAGCAAATAAATCTGTCAAATTTTTAGAAATACAATCATTAAGATAAACAACCTACCTTGAAACTATTATACTATGGATATCTGATTTTAAAGAACATAGAGAAAAAGGTTTTGTGTTGACTATTTGATGTGGTTTTGTTGAGGGACCATTTTGCTCCTCTAGGGTAGTAATGCTAGTCAATAAATTGAAAGAGGTCAAATTAATGTAAGTACAGCAGGAATGCTTAATTTACACTTCACATGAGGAGAAATTTCAGGAAACCATGGTGAAATACTGGCAAAGAAATAAAACTTAGTCATCTATAAAAGTACTTCTCCTTCATTTGCATTTAAAAATGTAATCAACAACATATCTGAAATGAACTATGCATTTTAGAGTGGAGAGAAGTGCTAAGATAATAAATGCAGCATATATTTTTGCTTGAGTGCTTTCCAAATAAACATGGATTTTGTAACTTTTCAGGCACTGATAGCTATAATTGGACTTAAAAGTCATAGACAGATGAGAAGTCAAATTATGAAAAATGCTGCACAAATGTTTCAAACTGTGATATAATTTTGGGAGAAAAATTTCAAGCAATCATTGTGTGATACATTAATACCATGTTTCTTAAGAAATCAGGGCATCTATCTTCTTCTCCCCCACGCCGACCCCACCTCCTGCCCTGAAAATTCCACCCCTTTTCACTCTCAGCACTTGACTAACAATTAACATATTATAATAAAATTACCCTTTAAGGAATTAGGAGATTATTCCAACAATTTTCTAATAAACTATTAAAGAAATGAATTTGATGGTTATATTTTATAATTCTCTGTAGTATACAAAATATAAAATCAAAGGATTCCACATCATATTTTCTTTCCATAGGATCTTTAGAAGGCTCTTTTTCCAACACAGATGATTAAAGATCCATGTCATGTTTGAATCTGTCCTTGTGCAAGTTAGACCAGATGAGATAGTATTCCTACCACCATCACAAATAGTGCTAGAGTCTCAGGGGAACCTTAGACTCACTACTTCCTCGAGAAAAGCAGGGTGAGAGATGTGATACAACCATGAAGATATATGGAATCAGCATTATAAATTATAAAATGTAAGTCATGGTTTCATTTTTGAGAAGAAAACCCACACATTTTCCATCAAGACAAAAAAGAAAAACAAATGCAACAAAAGAAAAATCAATAAGGATCTTGTCATTGAGAACACTTTATCCATATTAACCTCTGGGGGAAAAATGTTTTTGTGTGTTTGTTTTCCTGGCACTTCTTCCCATTCTGGAAGCCCAAATGATCAAACACCTGCTCTTGCTGATCTCTGGCACCCGGGATGTGGGCACAACTTCTGCTCAGCTGGTTGGATTTTCCTCCCCAAGTTTTGGCACTGGCACCACTATTACAAAGTCACATGCAGTGGAAGTGGCTCTGCTGCTCTGTCATGGCTGACGAGTAAGGCAGCCATCCTTGGCCTGCCTTCTAAAGGCCATTCCTGTGGTATAATGTCAGTTTTTCATCCACCTTCTCTTGGTTTCTGCCCATTTTTCTAAGCCAAGTTCTCCAACATTCCCAGAAATTCAGTGGGTTGTATGCAGGAAGTTCTCTGCCCCCTTTTCAATACCACCCACCAAGTCATCGGCCCTGAACTGGGAGCAAAGGAGAAGTCGCCCAAGCATGGAGGAGGAAGTGGGGACTATAAAACTGTCACCTGGATTATAGCGGGGAAAATTATGCTAGTCATAATCTCACTCTGATTTATTTAAAAGTGCTAAATGTATGTTTAGAAATGCATTGCTCCTCAAGTACACTCTTTCATTCTCCGGACCGGTTTTATTGATTATTCTCTTGTCTTGGTCTAATAACCAATTCACCGGCTCTTAGGAGCGGGGTGTTTCATTTTCCATTTCTGCTTTCCTGACACTGTGCTATGGGTATGGCATTCGGAAAGGTAACAGCTCCTGTGCTCATGCCCAAGCTGCATAAAAGGCTTCAGGTTTTTGCTTTGTTTCCAGAGGCAATTTTTTTCATAGCTAATAGGAAAAGATCTCTATTAAGTTCTCTTCTGAATCATTTCTGTGGAAAGTGTTTGGCACATAACAAGGGTTCAGTAAGTGCTTTTGAATAAACCCTATTCAAACCCTTCTGAAGCTGACCTCATTCCAACCTTGTGAAAACACCTTCTCTAGAGACAATTAATTATCTTGGTTTTAAAAAAATCATCCCTTCAGCTTCTGTGTAATTACTGGAAACACTTGAACAAGTATTTAACTGAATGGCATGGATAACATTCTCAGTATTTGAAAGGAAACGTTGTATAACGTTTCTGTAACTTAAATTTTATTTTGAGTTTTGACTGCTGGATCCTATTATCTAACTTATTTGTATAATACAATTGTATGTTTTCATATTAAAAATGGATTGGATAGACAACAAAAATCACAAGAAGAGGTTAATTCATTCTGCATTTATTGAACACCTCTACACACTAAGCACTCTGAATATTATTTTGCATGTTATCTCTAACAGAATTTAATGACTAATAGTAAAGTTGTATTTCCCAACATATTGAAATACAAAGAATTATCTGATACACTAAATGAAAGAAAAAAAAGATATTAAGCAGAATCTTTCATCTTACTTTTCCAGGGACATTTATATTAAAGTCAAATCCATGGCAGCATAGATCAGACTGAAGAGTGAAGGAAAATGCTGGTGAACTTGCTATACTACATAGAGATGTTTATTCGCTATGATGTATACCTTAAGCCTATTTAATGTTAAAATGCAATATTCCTTCAATTAAATCAATTAAAAATGAAATAATAATTTGGAGTATATCATATTTTATATATTTGATTTTCAGATTTGAAGAAATGTTTTCATCCTTACATTCAAATAATTTCTAATCATCTAAATAATTGATAATATAAAAATATAGAAATAATATATTTTGCATCATTATTATGAACAAAGAAAAATTTCTAGGTGATTTAGCCATTGAATATTTTATATGCAACAGTTTTCTATGAATACTATCTCATTTAAAACTATTTTTAATAATTTTAGATAGTAATATGTGTATTCCCAAGATGATATATATTTATTTTAAAAAGGCTTTAATGTCCTGCACAATCATTTAAATGATAGTTTATCAATAATAAAAATTTTTCTTACTTCTCTGTGTGGCTCAAATTTATTTCACAATAGAAGACATTCTCCATCCTTGTGCTTATGATGGCCTTGGATTAAAGGCTTATCAGTGTTTAACAGTATCCAAGTACGAGGTTTTACATATATTTATCCTTAAGGACGTGTTTGTTTAAAAGGAAAACATGCTTATATATCTCCTACGCTGATCCCTAAGAATGCAGAAAAATTCTTTTAATCCTTGAACATCTTCAATAATCACTGCGAAATATGAGGTTACAATATCAGAGCAATGTTTATTAATAAAGACTGCAAAACTGTGAAATCCCAATATTCTAATGGGTTGACTTCTAACATATTCCAAGGGCCCACAAACCACTGCCCAAAGGCCAAGTCTTGCCTGCCAACTATTTTTGAAAATAAAGTTTTATTGGAAGGCAGCCATACCCAATAATGAAAGTATTACCTAAGGCTACTTTTGTGCTACAACAGCAGAGCTGAGTACTTTATGAGAGAGACCATTTCTGGCCTACAAAGCCAAAGATTTACTATATAGCCCAAATTACAGACCCTTCTAAACCTCTGAAATCATTGTGTGAAGAATGTTGGCTCATTTTTAGAGCTGTGTTAACCTTATTCAACAACAATAAAATTTAATAAGACTTGCTAAACATCTGATTTGGGTTAGAGAGATCTGGGAGGCGCTCAGAGCAAAGGGAGAGATTTTAACATTTGTACCACAGCAGCTCAGATCACAGATTAGACCTCCACTGGGTAAGTCGAGGAAAGGACACTGAACTTATAGCCACTCTTGAACATGTTAACTTCAAAAGTGAGAGAAGGTTGATCTTAGCTGATCTCTAAGCTTTTCAATCTTTAGAATTGCTTAAAATGCCCAAAGTAAAATTATATGAAAACTCAGAACTATATGAGTCCACAACTGCATGTTAGCACCTGCCTAAGATAAAGGAGAGGTAATACATATTATAAAAATGGAAACCAAAATGGTTAAACAAGGGCATGTGGAGGTTTCTTGTACTATTCTTGAAACTTTTCTGTAAATTTGAAATGATAACAAAATAAAAGGGCATAAAGATCATCAAACAATTCTAAATGTTAGCACTTGAAAGGGAAAACTTTAGTCACCCTCTTCAGCAAGCAAAGACAATTCAGTAGCTGCCATAATGGATCTGTAAAACTTATGTTCCATGTCTAGTATGTCTATTGATTCAAGAACGCCTGAGGCTGCAGACTACCTCTCCAATACTTCCAATTCTTCATCCTAAAGTGCCACCTTAAAATTTCACCCTTTGAATTTATCTGATTTTATGAAAAATGAGCTAACTAATAATTTAAAAGGTCAAAGACAGAAGAGACACAAAAGAAACGAGGGTGGAGAGAATAGCAGAAGGAAGAGGAAAGGAAGGAGGGGGAGAAATATGAATAAAAGAACCTAGTTAATCAACAAACAAGACAAACATATTCTGAATACTCATAAACATTAGCAGTCCTATTTTACCTTTTCTTTGGTAGAATAGGAAGGAAACTTACAACACATGACTCTCACACAATATATGTACATCCCATATATTATACAGATACACCAATTCTAAAAGAGATAGTTTATTTTTATAAAATACAAACTCTAAGCAAACATTATGCTAACTGAACAAGTGCCTAGAGAACCACTCCACATCCACGTTGTTAAATATAGAAACTAACTCTAATGAGAATCATTATCTCCAGTTTCCAAGGATACCAGGAGAAGCGCTACTCCTAAATTGCGTTCATTCAGCAAAGGGCACAGAGTAATTTATATTCAGGGTCATCTGAAGCTGAGAGCAGATGCAGGAGGAGGACCAGGGTAAATCATGCTGTTTGTTCTATTCTGTTTGTTACCTACTCCAGTTACCAGCCCCTGACCTCCACCCTCTGGTCCCACCTCTGTCATCTCATTGAAAATAGCAACTTCCAAGAGAAAAAGAATCCACAAAGGGCAGGGCCATCTGAGATGTGATAAATACTGGGGTGTGTGTGTGTGTGTGTGTGTGTGTGTGTGTGTGTGTGCATGTGTGCAGGGGGCAAGGTTGGTATATCCATTTTCTATGTTTGTGAAAAGGAGAGGAGGCTAGGAGGCTGGTTTTGCTTTTCTGTCACATTTGTTATCATTTCCCCCAGTGCCTATCAAAGAATTATACTCAACCAAATTCTTACTCAACCACAGTCATCGAAGCTTTTACAGATTACCAGTCCTAAATTGCCAGAGTTTCTAACTTGTTTTGTCTTTTAGACTCTAAGATGTGGAACTTGCATGTGATCATTTGTGTTTCTATGGCAATAAAAACAATTTTTTAACTACCTCAGAGATACCACTTCTGAATCACTGATTTGTTTATTCAAGACCATTTACTGATTGCTTTCAGCATGATAGGTCGTGTACCAGACTAGGAAGGCACTAGTCAAGAAATGACAAGAAATGATATGAAACTTCACTTTCCATCACTGAGTAAAGTATCAAAAACAGGCCACGTCACTCAGTTTAAAAAGAGGCATTCTTCCTCTCAGATTTTCACTTACTAAAATAGTGATGTGAATTTCATGGATACTTTAGTTATCTTAAACTTATGCAAAGTATGTGCAAAAATATGATGCAGATGAACAGCAATTTTTCATTTAGTTTCTCCCCGCACACACACACCTGTTTACCTTCATGCACTAACTCAGCAAGGGGCAGAGGTCCTTGTATAGGAACTCCGCCCACCCTTCACACACTTTCTTCTGATGGACTGGAGGAGAGACACTGTATCAGGCTAAGCATCTTAGCTTAACGTGATAACAGAATAAGCTGACAGTTTTGATAGTTAAGGCCTTCTAGGACCTTCCTCTTTTGTACCAGTTACACTGAGGCTGCTTTTAAGAGGGGAAGGAATGAAATAATTATGTAACATATAGAATAATCTCAATAGAGCAAGCTCTTTTAATGTTAACAATCACTACAAAAATGTTTTATATTTTAGAAATATATTGGGAGGTACTGTCTTGAAGATTTCAGTATAACCCAATCCTCTTTTTAAAAAAAGATTCACTTATTTTGTACTGAAATATTGCTTCTACAGTCAACAGTAATAGCCAATCTTAAAACCACAGGAAACAAGAAATTAGTGACAGCTTTCTTCAAAGTTATGTAATTATTTTGGTGTATTATTCTGATACCTACTATTTCTCATAAGGTAACATTTTTAGGTCAGACAGTTTCACATAAGATTCTATCTCTGTTTCCTGAAGTTTTGAAAATGCTTAAGTTGACAGGATTAAACCTGCCATTATTTAAGTCTTCTCTTTGCCCCACCCAAAGCTAGTGCTGGGTAGGGCAAAAATGTAGACACTTTTTCTTAGCTGAAACACCAAACACAAAAAAAGATTCACACATCCCTGGTATAAAGGTCCTCTTCTGTTTTAACATCTTTTCTGATAACAATGATCAGTTTCATAAAACCTTAGAAGGTAGCTTTCTTTAAGAGACACAATTATGTTACCTAATTGTGCATAATCAACTTTTCTTTTTTAAAGTCTTCATTTAAAAGTATCCTACCCACCAATTCAAGAGCCTAAAACCTGGACTTCAGCCACTTGGCTCAGTGAATGAAAAATCTCTGATGGTGACCTTTTTTTTTTTTTTTCCTTATCCTAACATCTAAATTATGGTCGTGCACATTGAATGTCTTCGAAAATACTTTCTAGTTAGCTCACCATCCCCCTCTTTTTAAATAGAAAGTGTCCAACTGGTAATCCTCAAGTCATATAGGCAACTAAAACATCCCTGAGTGCTGTCACACATTTTAAAAAGTGGATTAAGGGACGACCAGAAAGGGGCAGCTTTTGACACCCAAGGCCAAGGCCAACATCCTCCCCGCGGTCCAGGCGTAACTCAGATCCTGGGCCCAGTTTCCAGCCCTCCTGCCTCAGGCACAGCCTCCCCAGCTTCGCCTCCCCTCGGAGGCTGCTTACAGCGGGGACCGCAGTTCTCCGGGGGTACCCTTCCAGCCAAGGTAGGGGGTGTGGCCTAGGTGGCAGTGGTTGGCGGAAGGCGGAGAGGGCATCTTAGGTGCGAGTGCGTTGGCGTGAGGTGACACCAAAACCGGAGAGTTGTGAGGGGCAGGCAAGGGTAGTGCGAGTGGCAGGAGGCGCCCGGAGGGCCGAGGTGCAGCGGGGAACGCAGCTAGCTGACAGCGCCTGGGGCGTAAGGAGCCCTCGGAGTGGAAAGAGTGGCAGCGCTCGCTGTGCGCCCCGGGACACCACGCCCCGGGACTGTCCGGGTGGGCCGCGTCGGGGGCGAGGAGCGGACGGTCGGCGCACCCCTCTGAGCGTCGGCGGGAAGGGCCCGGGTGCCGGGGGGCCGGGGGGCCGGGGGGCCGGCGCGCGCACTCACCTATGCACAGCTGGATGGCGTAGGCGTAGTAGGACCAGCCCAGCAGGAGGCTGATGAACACCACCGGGATCCAGTACAGCACCCTTCGGCACCGCCGTCTGACGCTGCCCGGGCCCGAGGGCGCCATCTTCCAGCCGCATCCACCTGCCCAGCTCCGCCGCCGCCGCCGCCGCCGCCCGCGGGCCTGGCTCCGGGACGGGCTGGCCGCTCCCGGCGTCCCCGGCGGGACGGGCCCGGGGGCGGCGGCGGGTTGCGCTGCGGCTACTGCCGCCGCCGTGGCGCTAACTTCCCATCCCGCAGCCTCGAGCCGGCGCCGCGGACTAAGCGCTCCTCAGCCCGGCGGAGGCGGCGCTGAGAGGGGAAGACCAGGAGGAGGAGGAGGATGGTGAGGAGGCGGCGGGAGCCTCCGCCCCGCCCCCACCGTCAGCGGCGCCCCGCCCGCCTTCCCCCGCGCGGCCCGCGGCGCCCTCGGGTGGGCTTTCCGGGCGCTCGGGCGGCCTCCCCTGCGCCCCGGGGCTCTGTCGCCCCCCGCGCCCGCTCGCCGCTGGGCACCTCGGGGGCGTCCGAGGTGGGAGTATAGGTGCCCAGCTCACCTTTCTGCCTCCCGGAGGGGCCCAGGATTCGGGGAAACCGGAGGAGGCGGGTGCCGCAGAGCGGTTGGCGACGCTCGCTCGGGCGCTGGGATGGGGGCGACGCCACTCGGGGCGACTAGAGAGCCGGGCGGCCAGGCTGCGCCGAGACGCGTGGGGGAGGTGGCGCGGCGCTCGGGGACGTGGCCTCCCGGGCTGACCCCCTCGCCTGCCGGGATGCGCTGGGAGCGGGTCCCCTCCCCGTAAGTGCGCCTTTAGAAAGTGTAGACTAGTGCAGGCACCGGGGCCAGGTGTGTGCCCCCAGCTAGGAAAATTCTCGCTTCCACTTGTGGGTGTCGGTAGAAGGGCGGTGAGTATTTCCGACCCGCTAAACGAGGGTGTTTGGGGCGGAAGGTTACTTTCTTCCTTTACTGCTGGCCGGCAGAAGAGAGCGGGGCTGCGCAGGTGTCCTCTGCCGTGGAGTGAGGCGGCAGCGCTTTGGCTGTGAATCCAAAGACCACCAGAGTTAGAAACACACCTGATTTGTTCTGAGAATGTGAACTTTTTTGTTAAGTTATTTAATGATTCTAAGAGGAACCGTTCCCATCGCCCCTTCCTGAGATTCTCCCCAGAATCTTTCCTCCCATGTACTCTTTTCCCAAATCCTTCTTCACTGCAGCATTTTCTTTTGTGGCATTTCTAAACTTAGCGTAGAGCTGGTTCTAAAGTGGTTGCTAAACATTTTGGAAGGAAACCTAAAAGTGGTTAGGTCAAAACTCGGTTTTTGTGATTGATGAAACGGGAAATGTAGGAATGCCTCTGAGTTCTGAGGTGGGTTCCTTTTTTTTTTCTTTTTTTTCCTTTTCTTCATCTGATTATGAATGCACCTAGTTCCTCATGGAAATGCCTCAAATGTAGTGTGTCAGAATGATATACACAATTTCTATGTATAGTGGGCATATTAAATCTATATCTTTATCTCTGTATATACCACAAGGCAACCATATTGAATGAAACTAGTTCATACTCATTTTGTAGAATGGAAAGATTAAAATAGAAGTCAAAATTCACTGATTTGCATAAATTCAGTCAAAGAAATCACAAAAATATTTTTGTGTGTTTGCCATTCTTTTGCTGTGGCTGGATTAAATAGCAAACTGATCTCCCCCCCAAACAGCTACTACATCACACATACACACACACACACACACACACACACACACACACACACACACACCCATCCACCCACCCCTCCAAAGCTCTCTGCACTTCTGTTCAAAAATGCATAGAAAATGCCAGACAGATTTCTGAGGGCTTTTAAATAATTTAAATGAGAAAATTTCTGTCTAGGTGAATCACTTTGGTATAGCACCTTGTACACTTTTTTTGGTAAATTAGCATAAAAATATAACTTCTGTGGAATCTCAATTTTTTCTCAGGAATATCAACCTTATGCTCCCAATCAGAAGAGACAAAACACAAGAAATACAATTCCCTATCAGGACTGAAATACTTTCATAAAGATGAGAAAATCTGTGGTTGAAGGTCACTGAAGACAAGAAATGAAAAGTAAGGGGTCAAATTTCCCACACTGGAAACAGTGAGAAGTGTAAATTATGCTTCTTTCACTAATAGCTGCTATAATGCCCTGAGCTGTTGCTCTTCTTACAGTCTTAAGGGTATTAAGATCACAAATGGAATAACATTCTACAGTTTTTGCATCTTTTACCCTCTGGGAAGAATATGTTAATATATCATCCTTGACAGAAGGTACTATTTTTATTATTTAATTAAAATGTTATTTCTGCATGTTTATAATATTTTAGAATAATTATGGTTTATTTTTAGTCATTTTCAGAGTACAGCTATTACTGACTTCTGTAAGGGTATCATTCATTTTTTTAATCTAGCTAAGGGAGAATCAATCTAAAGCCACACGATGACAGGGCGTATTTCTGCAGTCTTTAATTAGACAGTCATAAGCATGAGAGCACAAATGTAAATTTTTGGTGAATAGCCAGTCTCTAGATATTAGGCTTTGATCAGAGCGGAAGGATCACTTTCATTTGTAGGAATAGAGAGCCTTTGATTCACCCCTACTTATGAAGGGTTAAACATCAACAAGAAAACAATTCGAAGGTCATAGACAATTAAGAAAAAACTCCACTAGAGACTTACTATCTAGAGAAAGGAACAGAAGGTTCAACTCACCAATTTTAGATATTCAATACTTAAGACCCTATGACTTTCCTGTGATAATTTTGATAAAACTATGGTCATTTATGAAGAAGGAAGTCAACCATAACAAAGAGGGGAGCCAGGAGCACAAAAGAAAGGGGACCGCCAGAGAAATAGAAGGGAAGGGGAAGAAGAGGAGAAATCTCCCTTATATGGTCCACCCCATCCCTAAGAATCCTTACTCATCCTTACTTTTTTTTTCCTGAATGTTGGCCCTATTCAGTTATTTATCAAAGTCATTCACTTCTCCAAGTTCCAAAACCTTTTCATCAGACTGTGTACCAATGAACGAAATGACGTCTTCCTCTTCTGTTTCCAGCCAAGATCTTCTTTGAACCCATTCCCCAGTATCTTCAGCCCCCAAACCTCAAATCTAGGTTGCTGTCATGGTTAATGCCCCAGATCTTCTTCCTACTTCAAATTCAGATTAAAATATTCACCTACTTCTTTCATTGCAGGAATCAAGAAGTATGTCAATCAAACCCAGAGAACCACAGACCCACCATCTCTAGGGATCATGGGCCTCCATTCATACTGCCTATGCCAACTTCAGCTCATGTTTTCAGCCAAGCCACTTACTAGAAACATTATTAGGTTACGTGCTTGATATTTACTCCTTCTCTTTGAAAGTGTTCTTCAAAAGAAACATTGCATTTTGAAGTAAAGGTCAATTGTATTATGCTCAGCTATGTGAGAAATTGATTGTGTTGATTTTGCATTTGGGCATGGCTTCTTGACAGATGCTGCCTCCCAAGTGGTACAAGGACTGGAAGGAATAAAGCTGAGGTCTCCGTCTATGCCTTGACTTATGATTCTCCCATCCTTACTAGAGTAGTCTGCAAAAAAAAAAAAAAAAAAAAAATATGGAGAGATCCTCTTTCGTTATTTTCTTAAACTAAACATCACTCTTTGGGCAGGGGAGAAATCCCTTTAGAAATCAGCATTCCATTATATCTCCAGTTTGATTAGTTTTCACTTTTGTAATAGCGATCAAGACAGTCTCTGTAAGCTAATAGCATGCCTAAATTGCAAGTAAAATAAAAGCAAACTTAGAGAGGGAACTTGGTTGAGGGAATGTGAGAACCAAGTAGCACTCAGTTTCATTCTGTCAGAGATTTATGGCTTGCAGTTAACCTGGGATGGAATGTAGTAGAACAGAGGATAATTTCAAAGCCTAAGGAATGTACGGTTAATTAGGAAATTGTAAGGTGGGAAAAACTCTGGCAAACCTTGCCTTTCAAGCTCTGGAGGGTCTCTATGAGTATATTAACTTATCTTTCCACTAGATGGCAGGCACATACCAAGCAGTGCTGCTCCTGATAGCTTTCCATAGATTTCAATAGCATCAAACATTAGCTTAACCAAGCCAATTATAAATTATGAATGATAAATTCATGACCAATTATAAATAATTATAAATAATTATAATTACATTTTAATTATACAATTTTATAACTTAATTGCTAATGATTAATAAAAACCATTTAGAAAATTGAAAAGAATTAAGAAGACATTTTTCTATATAACATGTCACTAATTCTGCCCCCATTCTTTACAAATTTCACTAAGATTAATCTCTTTATTAATAAAATTGGAAATTTTAATATAAATGACTGGTTTTGCCTACAGTGACCCTTCTTTCTCCCTTCTCCCTAAATGGGGAGAAGACAGAGCCTGTGAATCCAAATGTTGGAAGATATTTCCTCCTATGAACAGGCAGGCATTTTTAAAAGCTGACCCAATGGCACAAGGTCAATTAGAGATTATTAGAAGTGGCCACTGTGGAGTTGAAAGTTCAGTGGCCCATAGAGTGTGACCAAGGGCAGCAGAATTCTGCAGTGTGGTGGCATGTGTCCAGTGGTGTCAAGGCCAGCAATAACATCCTAAGCAGATTGTTCTTGGTGGCAGGATCTGGGCTTTGCACCAACAACTTCTGCACCAGCTCCAGCTTGTTTCTCCAGGCTTCCTGTTGATTCTGTGGAGTGTCTGTATACCTGCAAATAAATTTCTGTGTGCAAGTCGACCAATGTTGACTTGTATTTACAACAAAGAACTCTGACTGGAATATAGTTTTAATTTCATTCAGCATCCCCCTTTTAAAGAGTCAGTTTCAACTGATAGTACTGAAGTACTGTGGGAAATAGGGATGCAGGAATAGGTGAGAGAGCCAATTAGTGTCCTTTAAATCACATGCTAGAGGCCTTCCTTGTCAAATAGGTAGACACTAGCCACTGTAGCTATTCAAATTTAAGTTCGAATTAATTAAAATAAAATAAAAAATTCCATTATCCTTAGTTGTAATAGCTAATTTTCAAGAGCTTTAACCACATGTCACTAGTAACTACTGTGCTGGATGATGAAGATCCAGAACATTTCCATCACAGGAAGTCTGTTGGTCAGAAATGACTCGACATTTTATCTTGTCTGAATATTCATAATGGACTTTATGTTTATAAATGCAAGAAACAAGTGTTCCATCTTTAATTTTAGCTCTACTGTTTTACAGAAACGAAAAATAATGAAGTGTAATAGGAAGTTGAAGACACTTAGGCTTATATTATTAGGAAGATGTTAAGTTAAAGAGGAAGGAGCCAGTCGGATCATCATAATTGAGGGAAAATAGGTAATATAGTAGATTCTTCAACTTGTGGCTTATCTACAAATGATTAAGAGGCTATACAAGGACAGAAACTTATCAGAGTGCTATACTCATTCACACACACACACACACACACACGTAAATTTTAGATTTAGCTTTTCAATCAACAGTGATTGGAAATGTAGCCTTATTCCCAGATAACTTAAAGAACAGAATAATCTATTTTCATCCAGAAGCCATCAGCACACTTTCTGTTCTGCTGGTTGAGCAGACAGTCTTTGGCACACCCAAAGAATAATTGGCTCTATTCAGTTCTGTCTCAGTCAAGCTGTGGGCTAGATTAGTCATGCTGGATTTTCCATATGGCAGATGTGGGAGGAGGTGGAATTAATGTATCTTGCCCAGTGGTCTATATGAACCCACATTGGCTCTAGTTCAAAACATTCTCTACTGAAAAAAAAATTTAATATGCATTTAGTGTTTAATATTAATAAGTATTTCCATTTCCAAGTATTGCCAAAGACTTTAAGGGTATCTTGGAGATCAAGCTCACATGGCAATTTATATTTGTAGACGAGGAAAAAAATGTATCCAGGGTTTTCTCAGGTCTTCAAAAAGAGCAGAGAAAATGAAGATTAAATATTTAACGATGACATTTAACAAAAAAAGCCATGTTGGCTTTGGATTTTAAGTAGAAACATGTTGATCAACAGAGGTTCTTCCATCAACTAGAATTTTTCCAATGTAAATTCTGTCTTATACCTTAGAGTCTTTGAGTTTATAATTATTTCAAGTAATACTTGGACACTCTAATTCCTGAAATTCTTTGGATTATTTCACTGGTTGATAAACCCTTTCTCTATTTGCTCATATGTCAGTCTCTGAAAATGGGTCATGCTGTAAAATGCTAGGTTGACAGTAGAATCTCAATCACCTTTCTATCTGGAATATGAGACAACATGGGTTTTGTTTTTCAAATAATATAGTAAGTAGTTGAGGTTTCAGAATCCAAATGATTACAGGTTTTGGATGTTATGCTTATTACCCCCCAAAATAGGCTTGGGTAATACATTTTCATTCTCTCAAGGTTTCCCATGAATTCAATAAAATATTAAAAGATCATATATTTAGGAGAAAAGGCAAAATTTAGTGACCTACATTTGGAGAATTTACATGGCTATAAATTCTGAGGTAATTGGACAGACTAAAGACTTATATCCTGTGAGGAGGGGAGCCTGGGTGTCAGAGAGAGAGGAGGGGTCAACACGTGACCAGGACAGATGATTTAGCTTTACTCTGGAAATTAAGGTAGGTTTCTTAGACAGAGAGGACCTGTTCACAGATAAAATAACTGCTGCATGAAAACTTCCCAAACCACATTCTTCTAGGTGGTGGGAAAAACGACTGCTCCTGTGATGAAGGGAAGTGCAGAGGGGGTAAGAGAAAGGCAGGTGCTTCTCCTGCATCTCTGGGTTTGCCATTGTCCTTAACTTCAAATATTATCTTTATGTCCAAGTGGGGCATCTACAGTCTCAGGTGATTTGTTTTGAGCCCCTGTAGTTCCCTGGAAGTCTGAAATAGTAGTTTGGTGGTTGTGGAAAGAAAAATTAGGCTAATATTTGAATGACAAGACATAAAAATAACATTTTTTGATTTTCAAGAAGTAGGAAAAAACTGACAACTTGACATAGTCTCTTTAAATTGTTAGAAATATGCTGCTTTATGTATTAATGTAGCAATCATGCAGTTTTAAAATATTTTTAATGGGCATAAAAGCAAATTGGACTTTATACAGGATATGATAATGAAGTTTTTCTGGTGCTAAATATGTTACCTATAGGAATTTATAATTGTTCTTTAACAATGTCCTGGAATATGAGGGCATATACTTGAATGCAAATATTAGTGGCTGAAACTAATGTTAAAAACGATATATCATTATCCTGTTAAATATTAGAAGCACTGTTATGACTTTATACTGCCTTCAACACTGAGATCTTAATCTTCAGAATCCTTCCTCACTTCCTTCATGACTTCCTATTTTCACAATAAGACTGGTGGCCACAGCTTCCATTAACCAGACCTTTCATGAAGTAAGGTGCATAAGATATCAGAGAGTTAGAAAAGTTGGAATGGTTATTTCTTTCTGTCCTAGAGAACTATGCACATACCATTCGGTTTGAATGATAACAGGTCATAGTTTTAGAGATTTTACCCATCAGTTATTCCTTAATATGTGATAATTTCCCTCTGGTTTGGTTTGGTTTGATTTTGGTATGCTATTTACTCTGAGAGTGTTAGGGCCACAGCTTTGAAAAGTCTTTTTGTTGTCCAACCCCTCATGCTACAGATAAGAAAGCAGAACACAAAGAAGTTGGGTTTCATTAAGTTTACACTGCTCTTTGTCAAGGAGTCAAAAGCTCAGGCTGCCTTATTCCCAGCCAGCCCTCTGTTTTTCATTCTCTACTGTGAGCTCAAAGGGATCAGCTCGATTTTCTTTACAGTCTAAGAAATCTAAAGAAATTAGAAACTAGATGTGGCTAGTTTAATTTAAGAAGTTATGCCCAGGAATTCAAAGTTCACAGGGGCCCAAGGAGAATACTTTTGTTAGATAATATTAAAAGAATATTCAATATACCCAGGTTAGTAAATATACTCAACTAAAATATATAACCTAGAAAAAACAGAAGCATCATTTAGGAACTCAGATAATGTTAGATTTGGGGGCAAGAAATTATCCATTGCATGAGACTGTTCACACTGCAGGTCATTCAGCCTATCTGGCCACTTTGCCATGAAATCACAGCATCACCCCCTTTCTAGTCATTACTACAAACAAAACCATCCTCCTGGGAGGTGGATGGGAGGGGTTGGGGAGACAGCACTGCCTTCAAGACAACCAGTGTTAGACTCAAGAATGATACAAATGTTTCTGTCTTAGACACTGGTAGGCATGGTTATTCCACTAGCATGTCTACTCATGTAGGAAAAGTTCACTTATGT
This sequence comes from Solenodon paradoxus, assembly GCA_004363575.1. Lineage (NCBI taxonomy): Eukaryota > Metazoa > Chordata > Mammalia > Eulipotyphla > Solenodontidae > Solenodon > Solenodon paradoxus. The sequence continues at coordinate 1,061,553 of RJWH01000064.1, forward strand.
TAAACTATATAATGAGGTGTACCCTGGTGGAGTAGTGAATGTGTCTGCCACCTCTGGCTGGGCACAGACCACATGTATTTCAGGGACCCCGGATCACATCCCCAGGGCTGGGGCACCAACCAAGATGAACAACTAAATACAATACATTAAATGCTGCTTTTTCCTCAGTCTTCCCACCTCCTATCTCTGCTCTCCTTCATGCCTCTGCATACCTTTCCTTTAAAAATACAAAGCAAACCAAAAAAGAACATTAGTTTATTTCCAAAGACATTGAAAGAATGTTACATTTGCATTGTAAGAGCCTGGTCAGATCTCAGGCTAGATATTTAGAAATATAACTGAAGTCCCAGCATTAGAGTTTGATTTTTCTCAGGGGATTTGAAATGAAAAATCTAGGGTTGAATTCCAGTTCTGTCACCCACTAGTTGTTTGATCTTAAGCAAATTACTTACATTATTTGACATTTCTTAAGTTTATTTTGTTTTCTTAATAAGAAAAGTGGGAAAGCAACATGTCAAAGCCCTATAATATATCAATTCATTCATTCACTTATCAAAATATGACTTCATATATTCAGAGTCATGCCAGGTCATGGTTAGTGTGTAAAAACTCAAGCCAAATCAAAATAAAACACAAGAAGCTTGGCTTAGTGAAGTTCAGTTTTGATGAATGGATAAAAGATAACTCCATCAAATTCTCATGTAGAATTTAACAGTTCAAGAGCAGTAACAGATGCATCTCAAAAACTTGGGGGCTTTCTTCCCATTTCTTAGACTGTCACCAGAGATTGGTCAGAATGAGTCCTCTGCAGTAGACCCCTGCTTTTTATCACCAATTCCAACAAGCATAACACTTCCAGTGGCTGCAAGGGTGGCCACTTCACTTTTCATCTGCTTAGCAAGCGAAAAATGAATAGCACCAGAATGCCCTCCATTCGAGAAGACACCAATATGCTTTTTCTTCTTTTCAGCATCCCTTCTATCAGCTTTTTCCTAACAGGCCAAAGACCCTGTTCCATGTACTCGGGCTGGTTTTAGCTCCCTCTCAGCTTAGATGTATTTTGTTGCCACTGCCATTTCCATAGACTTGTTATTTTTCTGGATGTTTTTGATCAGCTTTAATTGCCTGATAATATCTTTAAAAGTTACCATATTTTGAACTTGGATCCACTGTGGCTGCATGGCCCTAGCTGAGAGCCCCACGACACCCAGTTGAGAGAACATGGTGGCCTCTCAGCTATTTTAAGAACCTCCTGTGCTGGAGGTCTCCATCTGAACTTCTAGATCTATTTCCTACCTCTTTTTCTAATGGGAGGCCCACCTTTTAAGATGTGTATCAAAGGACTCCCTCACACTCTGGATTTGGATTTTTTTCAATCGATGGGAGGTGAACAGTTGATGGAGAGGGCCAGAGAGCCACTTGCTGGTGCCTGTTCCACCTCCTTGTCTTGGTCACTGAGGATCAGTTTCTGTGCATACAGATACTCTCTCTCTCTCTCTCTTTGCCTGTGAAAGCCAGGGCCAGGGCAAGTACCTAATTTCCTAGTGTTCAAACATAACCTGCTGGTTTCCCTTCACTTGCTTCCACTCAACTGCTGCCTTTCAGTGTGTCATCTTTTTCCTATCTCACAACCTATCTAAACAACCCCTCCCAAACCTGTCTAAATCTGTGTACATAGAGAAAAACAACACATCAATGCTTATAAATCTATATTAGAAAGTCAGTATTATCTTAGATTTTATCTTTAAAAATTAAAAAACAATATGACATAATTGTACACTACAAAACAATACATAACACACATTTTGGAAACAGCTATATAACTAAGAATGTGGAAACAGAGAAAGATAAAAACCGCCCATGGTTTCACCAATTAGCACAACAACCATTGTTGTTATTTTAGTATGTTCCCATCTGGTCTCTTTTTTGGTGCAATTTGTTTAAACATATAATTTTGTGTTCTCATAAATATTTCATCACTAATGCCTGTTAGGTTATTACTGGCTTCATAATAATTTTAAATAGTTGCACAATATTCTGTTCCGTAAATGTATTATCATTCATTAACCAGCCCTAGATACTTAGGTGTATTTTCTAATTTTCTTTGCCATAAAATAACCTCAATAACACATAATGTTTCACCTTTGATTACTTTCTTTAGCTATATCGCCAGAGGAAAAATTAAGTAAAAGAGAAGTATGCAGCTGTAGTGATATTGAATTTGTCCACAAATTCTTTGATACTCTCTTTCAAGAAGTGGAGGTTAATTCTCTCTCTGAGTACAGATGAGACTTAGCAACTTATATCTAAGGAATAGAAAAAAAAAATCAACAACTTGATGGTGGATGATTTCAAAAGCAAGATGAAAAATACACTGTCACCTCCTCCTCTCTCCTCAGATACTTCCTTCGGGAGAAGTTAGCATCCACATCATGAGCAGCCACAGAGAGGCCCATGTGGCCAGGAACAGAGGTTTCCAACCTGAAGCCATGTGAGTGAGCTTTCTTGAAAGTTGATCCTCCTGTGCCAATCACGTCTTGAGATGATCATAGTCCTAGCTGATAGCTGGATTGGAACATAATGAGTGACTGAGTCAGAATCAGCCAGCAAAGCTGCTCCTGAATTCCTAACTCTCAGCAATTATGATATAAATATTTTCTTAGATCACTGCATTTTGGGGGTAGTTGTTCTGCAGCAGTTGATAGTTAATACAACAGCAAAGAAAATGTTGTTTTGTAGCATTTCTATTACTCCAGATATGAGCATCCCAATCCTAGGTAATCATAGCAAGTTATTGCCATTTAAGGCAGAGGGAAGGAGCCAGTGAGAGACAGGAAGAACAAAGGGAGAGAAAAGAGGGTAGGAAAATAAGAGAGATGGGAAAACAAGGAAGAAAGAGAAACAGCAAGAGGTTGACAGGAAAGGTGAACATATGTCCTAGTTTACCCTGGACATTCCCAGTTTGTGGTGTTGCCCTCATGAGTATGAATAGAGCACCCTTTCACTTTCAAAAGTGCGCTGATTTTGATGATAAATGATATGACCCTTGATATAGGTCAATATTTTGGCCTTCCCTCCAGCTAATTTTCTGTCTTAATATTCTTTCCCCCATCCCTAGTTGGTCACAGCCTCTGTCCAGTCTGCTCAGAGGAACAGGCTCAGAAACCTAAGATTCCCACTACACCATAATCCATCATTACCCGTCCCTCTTCCAGGAGTTAGAAGTCAACTCTGGATACTTCTAATATTCTTGCATCACAGTAAATAATTTATCAGAGTGGTTAAGAGATTGACTTAGGAATTAGACAAACTTGGATCTGAATCTTGGTTTTATACTTACTGTTATTTGACATTAGGGGAATTACTTTTTTTAACCACAGAGATAAGCTGGAAAATATAATTTTACCTACTACTTTATAGGATTGCTGAGGATATTAGTGTGATTATGTATATAAAATGCTTAGCATAGTGCCCAGCAATACATAAATATGTATTGTCAAAAATTGTACTAAACATTTTATATAAATACTACATGTGATTAATATATATTGGCTACCATCAGCACTTACTATCACAGGAAGCAAATTCATCTCACTGCAGCTGAAGCACCTTAATTCTTAGAATATGTATTTTACTAGAGAATTCTCAAGTATATGCATAATCATATTTATTAGTTTTAATATTAGAAGGCAAAGACAGTTTAGGAAATATATTAAGAGGTAAAGTAAAAGTCAATCAAAGACTATATTTTCTCTTCAGACTGGGTATGTCTTCATTTATTCATTCTTTCTGTCATTCATTTATCCATAATTCATTCACTTACTCTTTCAACAAATATGTTTTGGTATCTACCAGATTCCAGGCACTATGCAAACACAGAATTGAGCAATGCTTTTCAATCAGAAAGAAATTTTATTCTCACTTCTTAAAGGAAAATATTATATATTTAAAAAAATACGTTGTGTAGGAAAATGTGACTATTGATCTGAAGTCAAATTGTGTGTGTGTGTGTGTGTGTGTGTGTGTGTATTTTAGGATGACCGGATTTCGTTTTAGTTTTGAGCAATATAAGCAATTTTATGCTATAAAAAGAAGAGTATTTTATTTTTGACTTAACTTGATGTTTTTTTTAAAAACTAAGAGTGGGAAAATGCTAATTATGTGAATATATAATTAGGAATCCTTGAGATATCAGCAGAAGGAGCTGACAGGAAGATAGAATTTTTTTATTTATTTTTAAAAATTTAGCTGTAGGCATTTCTCTTTTCTGTTTTTAGGAACAATGAAAACTCATAGACAGAAATAGTCCTAGGTACATGATATATATTTCACATGCACAGCATAAAATATTCAATAAAGTTAAGTAAGTGCCTGAAAACCAAGAGAATTCAACACATGAAGATGGTAACAGCAATTAAAATAGGAAATGAGTATAAGATAGGTTTAAAATATTTTGTTGTATTTACCAAAATAAATTAAACAAAATATTTTTATACTTACTGCTACTTGATATCAGGGGAATTACTTGTAAATAATGAGCTTTATTTCATGTTTTTCAATAGCTCATGATGTTTTATCTTTGTGTCAATCTTCAAGGTCAAGTTTATGAATATGATTTCATTTAAGTTGATTCTAAATGAATAGGAATAATAATAACTTCAGTTTATTGTGTTTGCTAAGTCCAGTGCTTTACAGGTAATATCCATTTAATTATCACAACTCAAAGGCTCAGCTGTTATTATCTCATCTTACACATGAGAAGACTGAGGTATGAAGACTATAAGAATTTTGCTTAACTCCAAAGATAGGTAGTGACAGATCCAGGATTTAAATTTGGGAACTCTGACTTGAGTCCATGATTATTCATGCTATTCTGAATGGATGTGCTAATTATATTTCACCTATTTATGCATATTTTCCTATTTATCTTTTTTGAAATAGTTATGTATGTTTGGATTTTGCTTTTAACCTTTGCCTATTTATTTAATTATAGCTATATTTAAATGTATAATTATGCAAGCTCACACACACTTAGCTGAATATGCTGACCCATTAGCTTACTTAAAAGGTAGAAATCACGTTTAAAAAAAAATACCATAGGAACGTAACTGAAAAATTTCATGAATCCCATTAATGAGAAACAGATACCAGGATCTTAAGTACAGAGAACCTCAGACAATTGCTTTTTGAAAAGTGCTAATCAACTACATATTCATCTTTAATGAAAACCCTCTCTAGCAAGACATGGCTTGACAATGGTAATCATTGAAATACTGGATGTGACAACTATTTCAGTGACTTTAAAATAATTGTTCCTCATTCTTCTGTGTTTAAGGATGAAGAAATATCTATTTACTACTAGAAGTTACGTGACTGGTATTCTTTTCCAGTGCTGGGTAAATTAAAGAAGTTGACAGTTCTTTTTACTAGTTCTTTCATTTTCCTTTGCAGTCATCATTCATCATTTCCTCCATAATTTGTCCCCAAACTAGGTTTTCTGTTAAAGTCATTTCCCTATTATTATCAGTTCTGCCAGTTGAGAGTATGTTCTGTCTATCTTTTAAGCTCTCATTTTTACCTTATAGCTTCTAGCTCAAGTAAAATTTAAAAAGTTATAGCATCTTGCTATTTCTATTCTTTGTAAAAGTATTTTCTATTGGAGTGATTAACTTAATTTTGTACCTCTTTTTATAAGATGAGCATATATGGAATTTTGTTGTTAAATAGAATCCCCAAGTCATATTGCTGAAACTGAAGAATCAGTTCAGATAGTTCATCGTAACTGCTCTCTAGAAATCTCCTCTAGCTTAGTGCCATATTGCTGCCATACATTTGGATGCCATGAGTAGTATATCTGCCATCTTAATATTCTTCTCCAATTAAAATTTTTTTCTCCATGATAATTTGAGAAAATCAATATCTACTTCCAAATAGCATAAAATATTACTTTTTTCCATGTGTTTCTATTATTCTATCTCTTATCAAACTCACAGACCCCCTTGCACACTGGCCCAAATTTCCAATGCCAAGAAGGACTGGTTACATAATTTGTGGAGCCTAGTGCAAAATAAAAATTCAGGTCTTGTTCATAAAAGCAGGAAAAAGCACTAAGCCATTAATATAAACAGCTTCTGTTTCTTCTGTAGACTATCAACTTGTCATGTTTTTTACTTGAAATTTAATGTCATTTTAAGTAAACAACATTTTAAAGATTTAAACATTAGCATGACTTTTACCATTTATCTTTATATTTTGTAGTTTGTTATTATAAGTGCAAATCTCAAAGCATTTAACTCCTTTATGAAATCACTAAGAGTACATAATTCATATTTCATGGAGCAGTTTCTGAGTATTTCCCATCAGCCAGAAGAGACATACAAAGTCAGACTCGGGAGACTGGAAGGAGGACGTGAGGGTTTCATCCAGCATGAAGCAAGCCCAGGCTATACTCCTTCCCATCTGAGGATACTTGTAAGGTGAGTGAATATCCTCACAGATGCCCAGACTCTATGCTATGACTCAGGATGCCCATGCATGTACCCAGACTTGCTGTCTGCCAGATTCCCTCATACCAGTTGCTGGACAGAGATTCTATGTTTCAGGTGAGAGAATCCCCTGAGGAAGTCCAGTTACACATCTGTTTCCCAGGCCTGACACCCCAATCCACTGTGGACAAGCAACTCCCACAGGCATTGCAACCTCTGAGTCAGAAATCTGTAAGTACTTGGAATAGGTGAGCGAAAGGCTGGTCTTTACTGTGGTCTTTGGTTACTGCCAGCTGATGCATAATGCACTGTCAGCCTTGGTCAGGACAGCTTCCACCATGACTCCATGGGATGTGGGTGCCCTTCCCCATTCCCACCATACTTGCACTCAGGCCCCTGCCAACTGCATAGAGTTGCTCAGCAAGGGTGAGGAGAGTAAGATCAGGCAAGGCAGAGGATGGCTAACAAACTCTCTCAGGCATGGGGTGAGGGAGTGGGGAGGGCAAACTTACGTGAGCAGAAGCTCCAAGCCCCCGCACAAGCTCCATTATCTCACTGATTTCACTTTTACAAAACAAACATTCCAAGAGCATATTATTAAGAATTTCAAAATGGTGACCACAGAGTCTGAACCCCCATGTATGCGGCCCTTCTGTGGTGGGACTTTACGCAACTGCTCTGCTCATGTGAACGTGAAGCTGCCCTGTCAGGAATGTGCTGAGGGAGTTAGGATGTGAGCCAACGGAAGGAGGTGTAAATAAACAAACTTTAAAAATAATGAGAAATTCACATTTAATTGTTCCTTCCCATGATTCACACGTGAACACATTTAAATACGTACTTTATCTTCTTTAATATGAAAATATATCACTCATAATTATAAAAAAATCCTACAAGGAATTTAATTTGCTCAAACCATATTCAAGCCTCTTGGTTAATACAGCAATAATGGTAATATTAGTTGAACAAGCCCTGTGTGTCATTGTGCTAGGCACTTTATACTTTTTGTGATTTATCTCATCTGATTCCTATAACATGGGCAGACATAATTTATGGTCCTGATTTGGAGATAAGTAAGTTAATATAGGGAAGTCAACCAGCAAGACCAGGAGATGAAAAGAATGGTCTAACATGATTAGAGTTTATTAAAATAATATAGAACAATTTCATATTAGAAAATACATAAAGCAGTGGGAGGCAAAATTGGAAAAATGGTTGTAATCATGTCAGTAGAAGTTGAAAAAGCATTTTAGATGATCCCATACTCATTTTTTTCCCGTTTCTTCTAAACACAGGAAATAAAGGATACTTCATTATAATGAGGAAAAGGATTTGCCTTACATCGATTTATAATTTTAAAGTCATTCCAATAAAACTCCTATTTGGAGAAGATAAAATTATTCTAAAGTTCATATGAAAGAATAAACAATGATGACTAGTTTAAAATATTTTTAAAGAGAGGAATCTAAGTGTGGCTATGGTGGTGGGGGGACAGAAAAGCCTTATGTAATTTGAAACATATTACAATGTTAAAAATAATTTAAACAATGTGGTTACAAGGATAGCCAGACAGTGCTAAGGAGAGAATAGTATTGTAAAACAGACTGAGGTAGGTATAAATATTTCAAATATAATTTGCATTATTTAGATAGCACAAAGAATTATTTTATAAATAGTGCTGGATAAATTTGTTAGATATTTGTGGGGAAATCTAGTATGGTATTTTTTAACATGTATCAATTAAAAAAAATATTTTATTGAAGTAACTAATTTTAATGAACTTTGAGTTTATTAAAATAAACTCACATGAGTAGGTTCCCCATATGTGTAGTTTCCCCATTCCTAAAATATGTCAACATACCCTGCCCTCCAATAAATCACTAAGTGTTCTTCACCACTGTCCAGTGAGCTCCGCCATTACTGGTCCCCCTCCTGACCCTGTCCCATTCCCTATTGGTAACCTCAGTTCTACTGCAAGTGTCCAACAGTGGTTTTGTTTCATTTGTTCCTGGTTTTTTTATATTCACATTCCACCTGTGAGTGAAATCATCTGGCATCTATCTTTCTTCTTTTGGTTTATTTCACTTAGCATAATCCCCTCTAATTCTATCCATGTTGATTCAAATGACAGGATTTCATTTCTTCTAATGGCTATGTAGTATTTTTTAAAGGAAAGGTACAAGCAGAAATGGTGAGCAGGCAGGCAGGAAGAGAGAGGAGGAAGCATTTTTATTTATTTCAGTTGTTCATTTTGTTTGTTCCTCCGGGCCCTGGAACATGAACCCAGATCCTTGAGATGTATGTGGACTGTGCCCCAGGCAGAGGCTTCACACCTAAGCCACCAGGGCATGCATTAATATCTGGTTTTTAATTGGAATGTTTAGTGACTTGACATTTAATGTAATTAGTCATTTGCTGGATTTATATAATACTTTTTGCTATTTTTTCTATTTGTCATTCTGTTTTGCTTGTTACCCCTTTCCTGCTTATTTCTGTGAGCTCATTTTTTAATTAATTTAATTTACTTATGGTTCTGTGGGTTAAACTGTGTATTAACTGAATTGATCTTATTTTACTGTTCCTATAATATCAGAATTTTTACTATACTTTCTTTTAACCCTTTTCATCCTTTATATTATCAAATATTTTAATATCAAACTTCTCACTGTATTGTTTTTACTTCTGCTTTAAATTTCAACAGTTGATTTCCTTTTCATATTAAGAGAAAAAATTGTATTTACTAAAATTTTTAAATTTTATGGCAAACTTAATTATTTTGAATAGATCCAAGTTTCTGACTGGTTTCATTGTACATCAGTCTGAAGGACTTCTTTCAGCATTTCTTGTAGCACAGGTCTACTGGTGTATTCCCTCTAAAAAGTATGTGTCTGACACATACTTAAAAGATGTTATGCCACTATCTTCTCTTCTTAATTGTTACTGATAAGAAGGGAGCAGTTTATCTTATTATTAACTATGTATAATGTATCTTTTTTCCTCTGGATGCTTTAAGATTAAAAACATTTTTTTTTGACTTATCATTGATTTAACTAGTATATGACCAGACATGGCTTTCTTTGTTTAGGGTTTACTGAACTTCTCAAAACTCTGGCATATGTGTGTGTGTGTGTGTGTGTGTGTGTGTGTGTGTGTGTGTGTATTTATATTTCTTCAAATATGGAAAACATTTTGGCCATTTTCTCTTTGAATCTTTTTCTTCCCTCCTCTCTCCCCATTCTTCTTTTTCTGGATCTACAATTACTCTATTGAAAACTACTCTATGAGGTCACTGAGTTTTTTTTTTTTCCTAAGTAATTTTTTCTCTTTGTGTATCAGTTTGAAGTTTGTTTTTTTCTGTCTTCAAGTTTACTCTTTTTTATTCTGTTTCCATCTTCTATTAAGTCCATACAACAAATATTTATTTTAAATATTGAGTTTTCCAATCCTAGAAGTTCTATTTGTTTTTTATAGTTTTAATTTTCCATATATGGTCCCCATTTCTTCTCTTTTTAAAGTCATCTTTTCCTTTAACCTCTGAACATATTTATAAGAGCTCTTAAAGTTTTTATCTGCTAATTCAAATATTTGGGTCACTGCTGAGTCTATTACTATGGACTGCCTTTTCCTCTGCTAAGAGTTACCTTTTCCTGTTTAGTATATCTAATGCTTAAAAAGTAGATGTTGTGAATACTGTGTTATTGGAAATAAGGATTTTGCTGTTTTCCTTTAAAGAGTACTGAATTTTATTTTGGCAGGTATTTACTATACTAGCAGGTCAGTTTGATCCTAGTGAGGATTACTGTTAGGTTTTATTAAGATGGGTCTTGAGTCACCCTTACTCTAGAATAGCCTTACTCCCAAGGTGCGACCTTAATTTCTTAGGTTTTTCAATGAGGTTTCTACACTCTGATTTGAATAATTAGCACTGTGTGACCTCCAGTAGCTGTTTTTTGGCAAGCCATATAGTCTCACCTTACTGAAATGCTGTTTAGTATTCAGCTAAGCCTTAAGTGTACCCTTGTGCAGATTTCTGTTGCTTCTCTGCACAGCGCTCCCTTCTCTGGCACTCTCATCTCACAAATACCAGCTATTCTTAACTTTTGTCTCATTTCTTTCATCTCATAAAACTTGCTTTTTATTTGAGCTTTACTTCTCTCTGCTGATGTCTAAGAAAGTGCTTCCAGGCAGTAAAGTAGAGAGAATGTAGAGGTCACCTCCTGGGTTTCCTGCATTAAAGTCCTAAAATGTTTGTTTTATAATACTTGTAGTTGATTATGATACAAGAATAAGTGTAATACTAGTTACTGGGTCATGGCTGGATCCTGAGCTCTCCACTGAAATTTTGATTTCATCAATTAAATTTTTTATTTCTGGAAATTTTATCTGGTAAGCACATCTAAGTAATCCCTATAGTTTTCTTAAATTAATTTTGGTAGTTTAATACACAGCTCTTGTGCATTCTGTGTTTAGTTCCAATCTGCTTTCTTTGGGACAGAAATTTCTCTTCTGATTCTCACTCATAGTTTTCTGAATTTGTATTCAGTGGATCGTATTCTGTGTGAGTCTTGTGGGATAGTTTCTTCTGCTTCAGTGTGTGTGCATGTGTATCAAGACCCCTCAGTACTTCCTTTAAGTTTCAGCTCAGAGGAAAAGGTCTAAGATTTAGGTGCTCCTCATTTTGTTTCAAAGCTCCATATATTCACATACTGTCAGGGAGAACTCAGGGCTCAAGGCAATCCTCTCCCTCCAGAGCACTCCCTTATCTTTCTAGTTCCAAGCACCTGTGAACTCTGTTGCTCAGGGCTGGGATCCTAACCTACATTTCTGGTTATTTTTACCAAAGCCTCTCAGGCTCCAAGTTGCCGAATCTTTAGCCCAGACTACTTGAGGCTCAGCTCTTGGATTAAAAAAATTTTTTTTTTCTTTATCTTGAAAGGAGAACTTTCTGGAGAATAGAAATGTTTCACTGTATATTGTATTTGAGGTTCTAGCTACAGTGGAGAAGTAACCACTGAGCTTCTAAAGCCTCAAGTATCAGGGAGCAAAAACACGTGTATTCACTTTATAATTAGAAAAGCAACCAAAAACAGACAGCAATATCTGTATCTGTATGACGAATATAAATATTTATGTGGCAATTAGTCACTATAGTAAATTGAGTTATTATTATCACCTATTTAATGTTTTATGTTACTTTATTTCTCTAGTCCAAATACTAGCTAAAGGATACTTTCCATGGACTGAATCTTTGTAAATTAAAAAAAAAAGACATATTTAAGTTGACAAATGAAGGCTGACATTTGGCTATGCTTTAATAGGCTGAACACCAAGCAAATCCTATTCCTTTATTTGTTCATTTTGCAATAAGTCTTGACATCACCTTCTCCTCTTTCTTAAATTTGCTTACTTAGCAGGGCACAATGCAGTTTTGATGTGCAATCTGATTTCAAAAGAATCTCTGAGACAGCTAATCTTCTGTACACTCACTGTAATTAAATATTACAGCACAAATGGTACATAAGATATTCACTTTCTTGAGAACCTCTTAGCACCAAAGTGCAATGACATAAAAAAGTATAGATTTTCAGAGTGGTTTTGTAGATTTTCAGCTTGAACTTTTAACTCTTATGGTACCTAGAGCTTTCAAAGAGTGAAGCATTATATACCATAGACTGGATATATCTTTATTGTCTTTCGTTCTGTCCTAAACTCTAATTTTACCTCAGTTTAAAATCTGCTGGTAGACTAATCTGTTTATCTTCAAGTTGCCTATTTCATCCTTGAAAATTTGCAATGGGCACCATACTGAATTAGACCAGTAATCAAGTTCAGTTTTGTCTCTTACTGTAAATGTCACCAACATGTTTTATAAGAGAGGGCAATTGATATCTTTAACTTTTTAACTCCAGTAACTGATTTCCACTGACATTCCTTTATCAATTAATCCCTTTTCCCTATCTACCTTCTAAGTTTAAACCATGTGATAGTTCAGCATGTTCACAATCGACATTATAGGTTTGTTTTTCTTAAGAACATTCTGATTCAAGAAGTAACCCAACTCTGCATTGGTGAATAAATTTATCCAATAACTGAGTTTCATGATTTATTTCCACTTCTAGACTGATATCCTAGGTTTTAAAGATGTGTTTGTTGAAAAAATAAACAATAACAGGTTTTTTAAAAAAACACTCAAACAATTCAATAATAGCTCATGAAATATATGAGCTTAAAGATTTCTTCATTTAGTAGGTCTACAGCCCCATCTTTAAAGGCAGCCACTATTAAATTCTTACGGGTACTTCCAGATGTATTCTAAGCGTGGCAGTTAAATAGGCTCATTTGTACACACGAGTTTATTTCCCCTCACTCTTTCTTTAAACTACACTAAAATGACAAAATATACTAAAACTAAACTGTCTTTCTCAAGGACAAGAAAACTAGAAAAGAGATTAAAGGTATTTTTTTCCAAATCTCAAAAACAGATGGTAACTAACTAATAGGCCAGTGAGAACTTAAATACCTGCAACAAAGAGACACCCTCCAAAAAGCAGATTCAGACTACAAAATTACTGAAAGGTTTAAGAACAGCAGGATCCAGATATGTCTAAGATCACATTATAAACAGGATTGATTGAAATTCTATTTATGATCCATTTAGATCTGTCCAGCCTCTTTAATACACACACACACACACACACACACACACACACACCCCAGCAGCAGCAGCAAACACCCCAGGTTACAACAGAGGTGTTGTAGGTACAGAGATAATAGTCTAATTTAAGGTGGAGGGTTACCATACCAAAAAAAAAGGATGAAGAATGCCTTCCCTTTACTCATCTTTAAACAAAATAGTAGCTAGGCTTTGAACTACCAGACATGAGAAATCTGACCAGAGAGAAAAGACCTAGCAATACTAATAGAGAAGGTGACCCTAGGATATAGGCCAGTTTGAACAGCAAAGAATGAAGCCCATCAATCATGCACACAAAGCTTGCTTCTATTTTTAAAGAAAGGAAAGAAAGAGGGAGAAGAGGAAAGAAGCACTTCAGGAAGCAAGGAAGAGGAAGAAGTATCTTTATTTAGCTAACCGTCTGTTTATTTTTATTCGGGAACCCGGACTTTACCTCATCTGCCTGCTAGTGTCTCAGCTGCCTGAGTCACAAGGGCAGGCCCCTCCATTTTTGTTTCAAAATATGAATGTACAACAAAAGATAACCAGGTATTTGAGAAAAGCCTCTAGCATGAGACACTGAAAGCACAACCAGAAAAAAATGTAATGAATCAATGAAGGAAGTAGAAGAAAACTCAAAGAAACTAAAATTAAATCATCAGAGAAAAAAAAAGTTACAGTATATACAAGAACTGGTGACAATAAATGCAAAAACGAGACAAAAAGAGAAATTAAGAGAATTTTTTTTAAATCATGAAATGAAAAGCTCAAGAGAATGGATATTAGAAAGTTCTCAAGAAATCTCAAAACATAACTTAAAAAAGGTACCACTAAAGAACAGAAAACAGTAGAGGAAAAGAAAAATTGCAGGTTGAGTATAAGAAATTCAATAACTGAATAACAGAAATTCAAAAACAATTGGATAAAGAAAATTAAAGAGAAAGTTCTCAAATAAATAATTATATTACTTCCAGAATTGAATGTTGTTAAGTGTTTAGATTGAAAGGACTGAGTGTCCAGCATATCCAATGAGTAAATGTCTTTGCTAAATTAAAGCAACATAACATTTTGGAACAGTAGAGGCAAAAAGAAGATTCTATTGTCTGGAAACAACAAATGTTAGCGAGGATGTGGTAGGAATGCAAATCTGTAACCCTTATGGAAAACATATTATAGAGATTCCTCAAAAGGTTGAATATAGAAGTTTCATATAAAAACACAAACTGGCAGAGATTTATGCACCCCCATGTTTATTGCAGCCTTATTCACAATAGCTAAGAACTGGTAACTAAGTACACAAGGTCAGGTGAATAAAGATGATGTGGTATATATATATATACACACCATGGAATACTCTATCACCCTTAAAAGAGATGAAATCCTGTCTTCTGAATCAACATGGATGGAATTAGAGAGGATTATGCTAAGTGAAATAAGTCAAAAGAAAAAAGATATCAGATGACGTTACTCACAGGTAGAATGTGAATAGACTAAGCAAAAGAACAGATGAAACAAAACCAACCCTTGGACACTTGCAGTAGAACTGAGGTCACCAGTAGGGAATGGGATGGGAAGTGGGGTTAAATGGGTGGTGGAGCCCAATGGACGATGGTGAAGGAATCTTGTTAATTTGGTGGAGGGCAGGGTGTGTTGACATATATTTGAGGAATAGAGAACTGACAAATATGAGGGACCATAAGAGTTTATATTAACTTGTAAAACAAAATTATCTTAATAAAATACTAAAAAATAGATTCCATTAACTTGCAGGAAGAAACAAACCAACCCATGCCAGGAATAAAAATAGCATCTGATTTCTTATGCACAACATTGAAAGCTGGAAGACAATGGGACAATGCTTTCAAAGTTTGGAGGGAAAAGGTATGCATTTTAGATTTCTATCCCTGGACAAAGCATGCAAATTAGAAGTAAGACATTTTTAGCTTATACGATCTCAAACATTTATCATGTAACCTGTTTAGGAACTATGGAGGATTGTGTTACACTCCAAAACAAGAAAAGATAAAATGATCTTTGAGATACAGCAGTTAAAATACAATCTTCAGGAAAGGAAGAAGGGAGATCATGGAATGACAGTTCTGCATCAGGACTAGAAAAGAACCATTCTTGATGGGATGGTAAGATGGAGAGCTCCAGAAGCCATTTATAAGATTATAATAAAAATGTACATATTATCTTATAGGTTAGAATATGTTAGCAATATTATGTTTAGTTCTGGAGGCGAGTCAGGCAATGACTGAATGACTGATAAATGAGTATATACAAAAAATTAAGTAAACTGAATATATATATGTATATACATATATATGTATATATATAAACTCTGTAAAGCAAGAAGATATAGAAGGAAATCAAATAACTGATATTGACATAAAATTGGTTAACTAAAATTATACTATAATTGCCCTCCAAAGACATTACACACAAATTTACAGCCTCATCAGTAACTGTCCCACACACTTATTAATACTATGTATTACAAAACATTTCTATCTTTTCAATATGGTATGGAAAAGGATGTATTGTCATTATTGATTTAAATTACACTTCTTTAAATTTATTTTTCTAAAACTACTGTTTCATTTAAAATTTATCCTTATTCAGATCCTTCTGCCATTTTTAAAAACAGGTTTATTGAAGAATCATTTCCATATAATAAAATGCACAAATTTAAACAATTTAATATTTTTACGTATGTATAGACCTGGGAAACCACCAGCACAGTGGAGACAGTAAACATACCCTTCACCTTCAGTCTCTTTGCGCCCTTGCTACTTTCTTTTATTCAGCATAATATTTTGTAATCCATATATGGTATATGTATTAATAATTCAGTCCTTTTTAAAACAGAGTAGTATATATATATATATACACACACACACATATATATATGTACCAAAATATGTTTATCCATTTATCAGTTAATGGACTGCTGTTTCTAGTTTGGAGCTATGAATATTTATGTATAAATCTTTAAGTGAACATATACTTTCATTTCTCTTGGAAATAAGAGTGAAGTGGCTTCCTATTTTGCTTATCTGTTAGATTTATCATAAAGTTATCCTCTTCCTTTATATTGGACATATTTATCTTTTCCAGGAAACCTTTATATAATGTTTTTACTTCCTCTGAGAAGTGTATATTCATATGCATATTGTCACAATTAAATAGTTTTTACGATGCATGCCAAAAATACGTGACAGAGAATAAACAATATTTCAGAATTTAAGATGAAACTGAAAGATGTACCATTATTTCATTAAGTACTAAGAAAGTAAACTGCTGCCAATCAAAAGAAAAAAATCACAATGCTTTCTTATTGTTCAGGGTTTTTATTTTGTACTTACTGAAACATAATTTATATTTCTACATCTCTTGGAAGTAAGAGCACTACGTAAAATGTTAATTTATTAAATGGCTATAAAAGTAGGATAATACATATGTTTTGAAACCAGCACTTTTCTAGGAATTGTCTTACAGAGACGATGCCTACAAAATACCAATATGAGTAAATCAGAGGCTTCTGTAGTGTTGGTTTAATTATTTAAAGTCATTTAAACTATCAATATGTAAAGCAAAAATGATACTCTATGAAATTCCATGTAATTCTGCAAAGTTTTCAATAACCATAGCTCTATCATGAACGAATTCCTATTATATACTTTAGAGGTTTTATAGTTCTGGGATTTAGTTACCTATAAAGTGTTGATGAGATTAATTCATTGGTATGTATTACCATAGCAGATGCTTTAAGATAAACAGAGGTTTGGTAACCAACACAGATTTCCAAAGTTTGGAGGTGAAAGATAGTGGACAGATATACATAAAAGCAAAGTATAAGTTTATTGATTCATGAGACAGTATATTTATTTTGAGATAATCTAAGGCTGTAAGACAGGCTATATTACAATTATGTTTTAAATAAAACAATAAACTGGAGCATAAGCTAAATCATTTTATTAATATGAAATGATTCTGAGAAGTATCATAAACCTTTTATCATGCAGACTTCCAGAACAAAAAGAATACTAACAATTGATATATACTTTCATCTTTCCAAATAATAGTTTGTAGAAGGAAATACTAAGAATGGTAGCATATATGTATTTAGTACACTACTGTTTTCAAAGCATTTAAAAATTTTAAATTGATGTAAACGATAACTAGTGACATACTTTTTTACCTACCATTGTATAGATGATAAAGTTTAAGAGTGATAAATATGTAAGAAATAATCAGTATTTTTTTTCCATTTTAACTGATCAGGGCTTTTCATTTCTTCCAATTTTTTAACATTATGCTAGAGCTTTATAAATGGTTTAAAATCCATTCACTCTGATAAGTAAAAAACAATCAATACCATATGTATATGCCATAGAAGAATGGCAAAATTATAAAGAAGTTTAAAGAACTAGTTTCTTAGTCTATATTTACATGAGTGTCCAACCAATTTTTCTTTATAGGCAATATAATATAACTTTGTAGTCTAAAATAAAAGAAAATTATATTTTAAAATTATTTATGAAAGCAAATAATACTGAGAAGATTCAGTGTGAGGTACTATAAGACTAGGAACATATTAAATAAATGGGAAGGTATTTTTCATTTAGTCAATCAGTTAAATTAACAGTCAAAGCAGGTGAAATTTTAATTTTCATACTACATGAAATCCTTAAATTCATGAATCATATATTTCTATGTCAAGAGAAATATTTGTACGTCAATAGAAATATTTCTACATCAACTCTATATCTAATAAATATCAGATAAATAATATAAAAAGTCTAAGAAATAGTAAATGCTAATAACATTTTCTTGAAAATAACATTACTTTTATAAATAGGCAGATGTGGAACTATTAATTTCACATTTAATAACTTAGAAGAACAGTATTTCCTAAATTCATATGCAAAAAGCAAGGTAATAGTTGGAGTGTGTGCAATTTACATTAAATACATCTTAGAAAAGATAAACAATTTATCTTCAACATACCATGTATAAATATATTAATTTATTATTCTATTTTTGATACTATGCTTTCTAAGCTATATTTTTTAATTAAACAGATTTTCATTAGAACTATCCAATTAATTTTTCCTTGTGAAAATTTAATTTTATTGTTTTTCAAAAGAAATTCTTCTCTTTTAAGACATTCTAAAGTAATCAATTATATTTGAATACTTCATTACACCTGTTCGGTATTACTTTTGCATGTGGTCCTTTTGCAGTAAACAAAATACTAGCTTCTACCATATATATACATCAGTCTTTTAAATCATTTTATACTAGTCTTTTATAGGACTCATTTTGATGCTACAACATACACTTAAATATGCAATAAGTTACAGAGCTGTATGATACTATTTTTACTAGTGTTACTCATACATATCTGTAAGCAGGAACAACATTGTGTTTGGGATGATAAAGACAATGACACTGGCTACACAGCTACACTGTACCTACCATCAACATAACTCATTTTGAGAAAAAAAAAAATCTACATTTTAAATTTCCTTACTGTATACGTAAAAGAATACCATTCTATAGACTTTGGTAAATGAACAGAAACTTAAAAAAATAAAGTGACTTTATGTGATTCAAACAATATATATTAAGTACTTTTAAAAGTTAAAAGTACAACGTAAACCATTAGTATTATAGTAGCTTAATTTCTATTTGTTTTTCAAATTATATTTCAATGCAATTAAAAACCTGGCAGATAATGGCAATTTATTAATAATTCTAAAGGCCCTAAGAGAAATCTCAGGGAATATCCATTTTCTGAAAATAAGTTCACAGTTTAAAAACCAAAGAAAATACGCTGTTCGTTACAAGACAATATACATCCCAGCAGTCTCTCATTATTTTGAAATGAGGCATATTTAGAATAAATAAAAATATTTAAAACATTTGTATAGTCATTAGAGTATCTACATACTTCTGAAGGGAATGAAAAAGTGCAGAGTTCAGGAAAATTAAGGCGAAAACTCAACTTTATAACAACACTTGCAGTTAATAGGAAGATGCATTTTATCTGCCTTATGCTCAAGAATTCAGTTCAAGAAAAGTTCTAATTTTCATAGTGTCACCTTTTCCTTTTCATCTTCTGATCTCAGACCTGCTCGCTGAAATTTTTGCTTCCTGCAAATTCTTTTAACTTGCTATAGGAATACCTAATTAAGAAAAAAATATAAAAGCAATGTTTATTTAGGACAAAATTTGGAGGAGATAGTATTAATCAAATGTTATAATGTTAATATGAGACAGTAAGGCATATTATAAAAATACCCAGAAGAAAATTTACGAATCAAAGATTTCCTTTAATTTAAAATTTCAGTAGTTTGTTTAGTAACCTGTCTAACTTTCAGTCTTAAAGGCCTAAAATAAATGTAGTCATTTTTGTTTATGGTTCTAGGTGCTATGACATAGAATCAGTAGTGTCAGTGTCACTGACACTATTACAAGCTGGTTGGGAACACGATATGGACATATAAATGATGTGGTCCTACTTAAAAAAAGTTTAGTTTATGTTTACTGGGCAGCATGAAGTTCCTTAATACAGAGATTAGAAAGATTTAACATCATGACAATTAACACCGTATATAAATAAATAAGCTTAGTTGCCTCTAGACATTTTACACTAGCATTAACCAAAATGGATTCCATAAAACATTAGGCTTCAAAGCTACTTGGCAAAATATCAAATACTGCAGGTTTTTGTTTTTTAAGAAAGACAAATGAATTGGGGTTTATTACGATTAGAGAACTGGGAGAAGGAACTTATTAAACAATGAACCATGCTTATTATGGTATTTCTTATACAAATTATTTGACTAAGTAATTTGGTTTTTCATTTTATTGGACTAATAGGTATTGAAATCCTATGTAACCACTTTGGGAAATAATGCTATAGAAAAATACAAATGTTTCAACCTTGAGCAAAACAGCAAGAAATATATATATACACATATATATGCATATATCTATAAGCATGTATAAATGAAGAGAACTTTCACTGTAGAAACTGAACTAATCAGAACTAATTGATCAAAATTTTATAATTACAGTTGACTTGTAAGAGAAAAAAAAGAAAAACCTTTATTTTGGAGATCAGCAATGAATGAATTTTTTTTAGTTGATACAGATTGAATGTATCTCCAGTATCTTCCCAATTACAGCATTCTTTGGTGACAGGATAGTAAATAATATTTAATATGTTTTTTCAATCGAATGTGTCCTAGTTTGCCACTTACAAGCGAGTGATCTTGGGCAAATTACTCACTAAGCCTCTAAATTCTCTATTAAATGGAATATCAATCTGTGAAGATTAAATGAGATACTAGATATGGAAGAGCATCAAAAAAAACCTAGCTGCTCATATTAATTAGTCATGTTTGGAACATGATTCTAAAAAATAGTAACAAGTGTTCCTTAGATGCTAATGATGATACAACATAAAGTCCAATTTTGAATCATTATACTATATTTGCTCAGATACAAAACAGCTGGTAAAACAGAAAGTTTTCAGTGAAGATACTTCAAGAGTATTGCGACCAGAAGAGTATTTATTCCATTTCATTTTTAGATCACATCTTAGTTGTGGCAAATGAATGTTTTGTTATAAAGACTAATTCTTTAGATGAATTACTAGTCTAAAATAAACTCATTTAAACATTAATTCTTAAATTGAATTAGTGGCCTAAAAATTAAATACAAATTATAATTCTATTTCCTTCAGCTATTTCCTAAGTGTCATAACGGAAAAATATTATGAAACTTCCTTTATTGCTACTGAACAAAATTAAATAGAAAGTTAACATACTTATCTGCTATGAAGTTCCTTCTTCAGACAGGATTTGAAAGTGGTATACTTCTGAACTGTTTTATAACCCTATGGAACAAAGAATTAAAAGTGCATAAATGGAAAATAAATTATGGAGCCACAGATATTCAGTAAATAAATAAAACAAAATAAAAGCATATAATACCAAGAGGGAAATATTGTGTTTGAGGTTTATAATTGGATCTTGCTACTCTAACATATTTGAAGGAAAAAAAAGATTTCAATGTATGCATGCCGTTTCAAGTATTGTGGCATCATTGATGGTAAATGTTAACAACTAACCACTAGGTGGCAGTTAAGTACACAATATCTTTGCCAAAAACAACTTGGATTCAAAAAAAAAAATCATTACAAAATCTTAAAATAATTGTCTAAGATGAATCTTGATATTTTATATATACAACATTTTCTCTTCTCAAATGTATAATACTTAGGGGTATTCTTTCCAAAGAGGAATCAGTGACTATCCTAGCTGAAAATAGAAAAAAAAGTTTTTCTCTTTTCCATTTGTTTTTTCATAAATTAGATGTAATATTTATTCATGTTACATTTTATTCTTTAAAACATACTTCTAAGAAAAATGATTAAGTTTCTAGTAATTACTTTGCAGTATAAGATGTTAACAGGAAAAAGTAGAATAAAAAACAGGTTTTACTTTATTTGCACATAAAAATATTGAATATGAAGTGACTAAAGAGCCTCAAGTTGCCTAGTAGAATTTGAATCATATAAAATGAGCAAGTGATATTTCGCTGCATATTAATTAGTCTGAACAGCCAATGTGAAGGCTGAATTAATAAAATATATTTTGGCAACCCCCCCCCACACCAAATTAGGATAACTACATTTAACTAATTGAATATGTAAATGAGTTACTGAAATTAAAAAATTTGGCATTAAAAATTTATTATCTCACTTTTGAAAGCAGGTAGGGTCTTATGTTTTTCTTTTCAAACATAACATTTTATGTTTATATCCTTAAAAACTTATATACATTGTTTCTCAAACTAAGGTGGAGTTTTTCCTTTCAGATTTTAAAAAGGTTATCAACAGTCTTGAAATTTATAGTTTTACCCGGAATCCTCTATGTAGTCGGTCTTTCATAATTCCAATAAATTCTTTATAACTTAATTGATCATCTTTGTCAACATCGAAAATCTTGAAGACTGTGTTCACTAAATGCGGTGAAAGTTTTAGGCCAGTAGCTACATAGACAGCACGCTTAAATTCATCTAGAAAATTTTACAGAAAAGATTATAAAACACGTTTTTCTCATAAATACAGGTCATAATCTTATATATGACTTTTCATTAACCATGCTGTCTTTTAGGGAACTAAAACTGAGATTTTATTTAGAAGGGTCAAGAAGTAGTTGTATCTTAGGTTAATAATGCATTCACACTTAATGAATATTTAATGAACAACTACTGCAAGCAACAGACACTTTAGAGGTTATCGGAATAAGTTCTCAAGAAGCTTATAGTTCAGATGGGAGATGAGACAACCATCACACAGCATTAAATGTACCAACAAAGCACTCTGATAACTTGGAAATGAGTGATTACTTGTGTTTATAGTGCAGAGTAGGGAAAGGAAAGAGAGGGACAATGAATAGGAAAGGCTCCAATTTTGACTCTTGAGCTGAGTCCTGAAGGGTAGATGATTTTAGCTAGTAGAGATGAGAGAAATGGCAGAGGGGATGACATGAATGAGCAAAGGTATGGCGGCAGGGTGACAGGAGAGTATATATGGCATGTTTAGAAAACAGTAAGCACTCTGCTTTGGGTAGACCCCAGGGAGCCTATAGGAGAAGCTCTGCACAGAGCTTTGAAGCAAGAAACCTGCACTTTTTTCAACAGGCGATTGGGGGAATTGAAAAATTCTCCATAGCAGCTATGTCACAAAAAGGTTAATCTGTGTTTAGAAAGATTTATTCTGTGAGTTGTCTAGGAAACATCACAGAGGAAAGGTGGATAATGGCAGGAATACCCCTGAATGGTTACCACAGTAGTTCTTTTGAGAGGTAAAGATCTGACTGAGGTACTAGTAAGTGGCAGTGAAAAAGAAATATGCCTAGCACCTGTAAGAGTATGTAACTGATTATTTTTCACTTTCTAGCTCCATAAAATAAAAAAGCAACTTTCTGGTCTGAACCAGATAAGCAGATACTGACTTTTCTTTTTAAGGTTTATCATGGTAGTAAAGGGAGGGGTCCCAAAGGCTTTGATTTTAAAATACTAAAATGAATTGAGAAGATGCTTTATTTAAAACATCTGGAGCAGACAAAGGGTAAAATATGAAAAATGAAGGATTCAGTATTTTATGTTTTTTAAGAGAAAGGTAATTATCATTATTACTTAGGGGCTTCAGTTTGCTTTCTCCCTAGAACTTGGAAATAAAATATTAAGTGTCCTTGATATTTAAGCTTGGGAATTAACACTTACTAGATTATGTTGGGCACAGATAAAATCACCTTAGAGACATAAACAGGAAGTCCACATGTGGTAAGAATATTTAAAAAAGATATGGCCATGAGGGGAGGGATAATGGTCAGTCACAGAATCCTAGAAAAAAGGACTTACTAATCTACTTACAGGGAAAGAAAGACCTGGTCCTGAGGAAATAACATTCTGACAGTTGCATTTCTTTGGAAATTAAGCAAAACTGACATTGAATTTTACACATCATTTTTAAAACTTGGTTAATGTCAGTTCATCGCTAAGAAATGGCTCTGTTGACAAAATTTAGGATTCTGAGCCAGCAGGAAATGAGGGTAAAATTAGTAATATAAGTACCCTGAGCAGATGTTTGGGGCTTGACCGGTTACCTTTTCTACAGGTAGACAGATATCCCTCAGCTTTACCAAGCAGTCACATTTTTTCCTCTTTAACTATCATTCTACTTTCCCCATAATATAAAATGAAGGGCAATAGCAAATTCAATACAAAAATGTAGCATATTTCCCTAAACTTTCCTTAGGGAAAATAGATTTCTACTGAAAATATACACCAAACTTTCAGGCAAATTGATGGCTAATATGATATATCTAGTTCATTGTAAAAGTACATAAAAACATTGTGGGATTACTTTGTTTTTAGCTTTGAAAGATGATTACTTACCTTGTCCTATAGAACGACTTGCAAAGTTATACATATTCAAGGCTATGGCGAAGTCTTCTAGATTGTTCAAAAACTGGAAAAATGACCTGAATTCATCAAATGTGATGCCCTGCATTGGAAACATTTTTAAAAATATTTTGATATTGCCAAGTTTAGTTTATTAAAAATAAGTATCCACTTAGTAGAAATTAGATTAAGCATCTACAATATATTTTATAAGTAAACATTTCCAGATTACATTCTGAAACCTTTCTCCAAATGGAATGTAAAATTCACTCAGATTTATTTCCACTACATTGTGTTGCCAACATTAGCAATGAGAGGTGAAACTATTTAAAAACCCTGTCATATCAGCACAAAATTTCAAAAAAAACCGACAATAAAATATATTTAAAAGTTCCAGTTTTGAAAACTCTGTATTTCAGACCTAAATTTTCAGACCTAAACCCTGAAAGTAAACATGATGATTTAGTCGTGAATCTAATATACTTTACAGAGATGTTGCTAATAATGATGCATACCTGATACCTATAAGTTAAGCTACTTCAGTAAAAAATTAAAAACACTACAACCTCCTACCCCCAAACAAAACAAAACAAAACAAAAATCAAAGAAAAACCTTGGACAGCTAAAGTCAAATAGGTAAAAGGAAGAAGGAAAAAAACATTTTCCGTACATATGTACTACTTAAATATAATTTAGCATTAGGTAATTAATTTATTTATAATGATCATGGGAAATCTGTGAACTAAAGCCAACAGTATATTTTTTACTTGTTCTGATGTTATAATGCCGTCAGGACAGCAGAAGAAAATACAATGGCTGTAGCTCCAGAAGGCCCAACGTAGGACTTGATGGAGGATCTGAAAGGACTCTGTAATGCCATTTACATAAATTTCAAGTACTGCTTCTGCTATTACTTCTATTAAACCAGTAAGTTATTTGAAAGAATATTTGAGATAATATCAATTTGGACACCAAAAGCTGTATTTAATGTGTTCTCTTGAGCAAAATAAACGTAATTGAGAGAGAAAGTAAACAGACAAAAGAGTAGAGGGCCAAGAGTTTAGGCTTAAATTTGGACCTTAATATGGGGTAAGAGGGGAAGAGAAACTAACAAGACAGCACTGTAATGCTAGGCAAAGAACCAGAGGATATATTTTCTTATAAGTCAACTATTGATTAAATGATAAAGATAACATTTATTATCAGTGTTATTAAAATACCATATTTTATATACATTATTTCTACTTCAATTACAACCGCTCCCTACTGGCAAAGAGAATCCTCATTGTTTTCTCTTCACATTTTTCTCTTCCTCTTTCCTTATATTAATTTATGGCACTTCAACTCTAGATTCTGTTTGTGACCTGTTCCCACTTGACACACTTTCCGGAGAGACTGAATCAATTAGAGACTGAGCCAGAGGGTTTTGTCTTGATGTGGAGAGCTTGTTGCTAGGCAAACAGGTCACTGCTCTGTTCTGTACTAGTTTATGCTTCAACTAGCTGTCACAGCAGCATCTCTGTCTCAGGATAATAGGTTAATGCTCATCAAAGAGAAAAACAGGAGGATGAGGTGTTTTTGAGAAAAGTAGAAACAAAAAAGTCATTACTTTTAAGGAGCATAAAATTGAAAAGCAAATCAAAGAATGAGATAATACAATGTTCAACATCGGAACCTTTAAGTTTTTCAAGATAGGTTTTTCAAGTTAGGAAAGACAGGTTAAATTGAAAACTATACAATAATTATATAGATTAAACTCTGTGCTTGGAAATACAGAACTGTTGTTGAAGAACTGGGCATTCATTTTGGAGGTTATTTTTTAAAATCCATGCTAACAGCAGTGAAGGGCAGACAGCTTGAGGGAGTGGCAGGGAGAAGGGAATTGATCATTTCTTCTCCTCCCCTGACCTTACTTCCAGAATCACTTTTGTAATGAACGACTAGGATATGAATGGAATGTTTCCTAATGGCTAGAAATGGAGTATAAAGATATAGCTTATATTTTAACAAAAATAAAATAATAACTAAAAATTTTAAAGCCTCAAAATTCATGTATTGAGAGTCCAGAAATAAACACAAATATCTGTGATCAACTGATTTTCAGTAAGGTAATTTATTGGAGAAAAAACAATCTCTTTAACAAATGGTGCTGGTGTAATTGGATGTCTACATGTACATTAACTCAAGATGAATCAAAGTCCTAAATCTTAACAGCTAAAACTTTATAAAAACACAGATAAAATCTTCATTACTTGTAATTGACAATGGCTTTTAAAATATGCTGTGCAAGGCATAAGTAATAATAAAGTAAGTAAATGGGACTTCATCAAAATTAAAACTTAGGTACATTGAAAGACACTATCAAGAAAGTAAAAAGACAATTCAAAGAATGGGAAAAATATTTGTAAATTATATATCTGATAAAAGTCTGATATCCAGAGTATGTAAAACATAAATCATTAATAAAAAGACAACCCAGTTTAATACATAGGCAAAGGACATTTTTCTAAAGAAGATGAACAAATTGCCAACTGACACAGGAAAAGATGCTCAACATCATTATCTAAGGGGAAATATGAGTGAAAACTATAATGACACTTCTAATACCCACTAAGAGTTGAAAAGAGCAGACTATAAGAAGGACTGTTGAGGATGTGAAATTAGAAACTTTCATACATTGTTAAATGGAATTGTAAAATGGTATAACTACTTTGAAAAAGTCTGGCGGTTCCTCAAATTGTTAAACATTAAGATTGCCATGTGACCCAGTTATTTACTCTGAGGTAATGTTCTGAAAATTAAAAACATATGTCCACATAAAATATTAGATACAAATGTTCATAACAGCATTATTTGAATAGTCAAAATTGGAAACAATTCAAAAGTATACCAGCTGATGAATGAATAAAATGAACTATTATTACACATGATGGAGTAAAAGGGAATGAAATACTGATATCTGTGATAACATGGATGAATCTTGAAAATTTATGCTAAGTTAAAGAAGTCAGACACAAATGGTCACGTTTCATGATTCTACTTACATGAAATTTCGAGACTAGACAAATTCATTGACAGAGAAAGCAGGTAAGTGGTTACCAAGAGCTAAGAAAAGGAATAGTGGGAATGGGATTTACATGGAATGATGAAAGTTCTGGAACTAGATGGTAGTGATGTTTGCACAACATTGTGAAGATATTTAATAACACCAAATTATTGTGCTTTAAAATGATTAACAGTGCATATTTCATATGTATTTTATCACAATAAAATCATACTCATTGAGATATGTCATTCAGGATGTGAACATGCAGGAAGGTGCACAGCCATTGAGCAGCAAGGCCTAAATGGAGAAAACTAAGAGTTGAGAAAACATAATTCAATATAAAATACAAGTCAAAAAATGCTGTGAATATCAAACTGTTACTATAATTGCACTGGTCGTACTGGCTGATAATTTTTTCTGTCTTTAATTATATTATCTTTGGTTGAGGTACACAAGTCTGAAATAATTATTGAAATACTAAAAGACTATAGGAATGATATCATGAAAAAATGGCAGATTAGGGTGTTTAAAGACGCAGTCCTCCACTAAAATAAACTTAAACTGGAAAAAACTGGTAATCAACTTTTTTGTAACTCTGGAATTTAACCCAAGGTTTCTAGTAAGGGGACTGGTTAATGAGGACAGCTGAAATTCAGTAAGAGAGTGTCCTAGTGCTTTTACTCACAGAACTACCGTTCTTATCTTTCAGTGCTGTGGCAGGGGTTCTGAAGACAATGGCTGATGTTTGTGCTGTGGCTTCCTAGTATCAGGCGAATATGGACCTTGTTCTTAAATACTGTGGTGTGTGATCTGACCTACGTGTGGTTCTCTGAGGGGCCAGCACAGCGGCTGACTTTGTTTCATTATCACTCTGTTAGATGGGAGCAGACTTCCTGGTGATAGCACATCTACGAAAAGATTTAAGGACATATAAACCCCATATTCATGGGGCAAGGGACAAGTGGTAGACAGAATCCAAAAGCCTGGGAGGGACAAGACAGCAGAGAATTATTATTGGGAGACAAGGGGCTCAAAGGGCCACTGCATATATCAGGGAATATTCCCATGAAATAACCTGAATATGCCCACGCGCTGAATCATGCTTTGAAAAGATGTGAGAGGATCCTAGCTCACTTACTACCTCTGGCAGATTTGCTCTGTGGAAGCAAGAGGTGAAGACAAAGGTAAGAGTCTTAAGTAGTCTGGATTAGTGTTGAGGAATTTCCCAGCTCAAAGCCAAACTGCAAAGATTAAAAGTACTATCTATTTTTTTTCCTGACTCTAGGCATTTAAGGAAAACTTTCAGTTCTCTGGCTAACTGCTAAGGTAACGGAGAGTCTTTAATGGCTGCATGAAACAAGGAATCAAGCTTTTCTGTTTGATGACTTATCCAGGTTTCTCAGCAATAAAACAACATTGGGGAAGGGGGTTTAAATTCCAGAGTTATCATAATATTAAAAATCATCAGTTTTTAGCAAAAAATTACAATGACTATTGAGTATTAGACCCCACCATGGGAAAAAATTTTAACAGAAACCAATGCTAAGGAAGCTCAGACACTGTACCGAATAGAGAAAGATTTTATCAACTGTCTTAAATATGCCCAGAGCTAAAGGAAATGAACAAACTGTATTTGACCAAAATGAGAATATCAATAAATAGAAATTATAAAGAAGAATCAAAACTTTGATTTTGAAATAAAATCAATTCACTGAAATAAAAAAATTCACTAGAGAAGTTCAACAATATATTTGAGCAGGCAGAAGAAATAATCAGAAAACTTAAGGATAGGACAATTGAAAGTATTCAGCCTGAAGAGCAGAGAGAGAAAATAAGAAATGTGAAGAGTCTAAGGGACCTGCAGACACCATCAAGCATAACAATATATATATTGCGGGACTTGTAGAAGGAAAAGAGAGAAAGAAGAAAGAATATTTAAAGAAATAATGGAAAAAAACCTCCCCAATTTGATAAAAGACATGAGTCTGCACTTCACAAACTAAAAAACTCCAAGCAGGAAATCTCAGAGAACCACACCAAGCTACAATTCAAACTGTTAAAAGAGAGTTAATATTGATAGTAATAGAAGACAAGCAACTCCTCATGCAGAAGGCATCTTCAATAGGATTAATAGCTGATTTCTCATCAAAACCATGGAAGCCAGAAATGAGCAGGACGATGTATTTCAAGTGATGAAAGAAAAATTTTGTTAATTATGAATTCTGTATGTAGTGAATTTTCTTCAAAACTTAAGAAATTAAGACATTCTCAAGTAAATAAAAGTCAAGAGAATTTATTACAGTAGACCTATCCTACAATAAATTATAAAGAGAGTTCTTCAGGCTAAAAAAGAAAACTAGATAGTAACTCACAGTCATTTGAAAAAATGAAGAACTCTAGTTAAGGGAAAAGGAATTACAGAGGTATTCCTGCACATTCATTAAGATGACTATAGTTTTAAAAAAGAGATATCTCTATATTTCTATATATCTGTATGTTTATATGTATGTGTGTGCATATATATATATATACACACATATATATGTATCTCCCAACAATTTTACTCTAGGTATATAACCAAAAGAACTGAAAAGCAGTACTCAAAAAAGTACATGAACACATACGATCACAGCAGCATTATTTGTAATAGCCGACAAATGAATGTCCATGGAGAGGTAAATGGATAAACATATAGTGGTGTATACATACAATGGAAAATTATTCAGCCATAATAATAATAAAGTACTTATACATGCTACAACATGGTTGAGTCTCAAAAAAATTATAAAAGAAGTCAAACACAAAAGGTCAGATATTACATGATAACATTTATATGAAATAACCAGAATAGGTAAATCCCAAGACAGAAAGCTGTTAGGTGGGAGGGGAATGCTTAATAGAAGTTAATAAAAATGTTTTGGAGGTACACAGAAATGATTGCACAACATTTAGAAGATATTAAATGCTATTGTTTTAAAATGGTTTTATGTTACATGAATTTATTTCAACAAAAAAATTCCAAAAGACTAGGAAAATGAAAAGACTAATTTGAAAATTCAAATAAATTATCAAAACACACTATCACTCAAATAAAACAACCATTCAGAAAGCAGGTCTTAGGGCCTCAACTGTATATAAACTACATTTCTTCTCAACACAAAATTCATGCTCAGTCTCATAAATTAAGATTACCACCACTTAAATGGTTCAGGTTACATAAGGTAATTGATCAAAGTGACAATTATAAAATATCTTTTAGAAATATAAAAAACTTTAAAGGTTGAGGAAAAGGTATCATTTTTGGAATAAGCAAAAAATTCAAACTTGGAAATTTTCTGGCTAATCGATCTTAGGTAAGTTACATAAATCTTTCTAAATACCACTTTCCTCAAGGCCTAATAATGTTAACTCTACTACTTTTTTAACTAATATTTGCATTATTTGGCTATTATGAGAAGTCCTTCCTCTTCCCTTCTATAGTTTCCTTCAATATTTTCTCCTAAATAACCTGATCCCATCGCATTAAAATTTTCTTAAAATTACTGTTTTATATGGAAATAATTCCATAATGTTCAAAATTCAAGAGCCACAAAAGAGTGTACAGCACATAATTTCTCTCCCCATATCCCTTTTCTCTTAGCCATGGGGTTTCTTTCTTTGGAGGAACAAATGTTTTTAATTGAGTAAATCCTCCTAGAATTTATATAGGCTATTTTTTAATTAATAAAGGCTATCTTTAAAGCAAATTATAGTATATTATAATATATATATGCTGTTCTGAATCATGCTCTTTTCAATTAGTATATCTTGACTACTGTTCTACACCTAAATAATTTTCTTGGTCTTTTTTCAATTGTACCTTTTTCTGTTCAATAGATCATATCTTATTTAACCAGTTACTTACCCAAAGACACAGGAAATTTACAATATTTTTGCTATTACAAATAACAATAAAAAGCTTGCATATCTGCCATTTCACATGTAAGTGAACATATCTATAAGTAAAATTCATTAAGAGGAAAAACTTTAAGTTTGCATCTATAAATACTATCAACCAATTCATTCAACAAGGGTTCTTAAGTAGGATGGATGTATGAGTGAATAAAAAAGAAAAATACCAGTTTTTCTAAAGGTTACATTCAATTGTGGGAAGACGGCGAAAAAAATGTAAATTCTATTCTTTACCCAGATAAACAATGAAAAACAAAAATAAATTATATGGTATGTTAAAACATGACAATACTACGGAAATAAAAAGAGTGAAGGTCTGTAATTTTCTGTCTTGGTGACATCTGTGTCGGCTTTTGGTATCAGTGTAATGTTAGCCTCGTAAAAAGCATTTGGGAAACTTCCCTGTTCTTCAGTATTTTGGAAGAGCTTGAAAAGAATAGGTGCTAATTCTTCTCTGAAAGTTTGGTAGAACTCACTGTAGAAGTCATCCAGTCCTGGGCTTTTATTTTTTGGAAGACCCTTGATTACTTCTTCAATTTCTTTGCTTGTGATTGTTCTGTTCAGGTTTTCCAGTTCTTCCGGGTTCAGTCTTGGTAGACTATATTTTTCTAGAAATCTGTCCATGTCGTCAAGGTTGTCCGTTTTAGTGGCACAGAGCTAACTGTTCATAGCAGCTCTTTATAATGTTCTGAATTTCTGTGGTATCTGTTGTAACTTATCTCCCTTCATTTATGATTCTAGTTATGAGAGTTTTCTCCCTTTTTTTGTTTCTGAGTCTATACAATGGCTTGTTAATTTTATTTTTTCAAAGAACCATCTTTTGGTTTTCTTGATCTTCTGGATTATCTTTTTTTTCTATTTGTTTATTTCTGCTCTAATACTGATTATTTCCTTTCTTCTGTTGACTTCTGGTTTTAACTGTTCTTTCTGTAGTTGTTTTAAATGTAGAGTTAAGTCATTTATTTACTATTTTTCTTGTTTCTTGAGGTAGACCTGGATTGCAATGAACTTTCCCCTTAGTACCACTTTTGCTGCATCCTATAGAGTCTGGGAGCTCATGTACTCATTTTCATTTGTCTCTAAGTATTTTTTAAGTCCCACTTTGATTTCTTCTTTTACCCAAGAGTTCTTCAGGAGCATATTGTTGAGTTGCCAATTGGTTTGGGGTCTTCCAGCTTTCTTTTTTGGTTGATTTCCAGTTTTAGGCCATTGTGGTCAGAGAAGATGCTTGGAATGACTTCAATCTTTGTAAATTTGTTGAGAGATGTTTTGTGTCCCAGCATATGATCTATCCTTAAGAACGTTCCATGAGCGCTTGAGAAGCAACTGAAATCTGTAGTCGTTGGGTAAAGTGATTGGTATGTCTATTAGACCTATGTGTTCCAGATGGTCATTTAAAGTGGCTGTTTCCCTGTTAAGTTTCTGCCTAGTTGATCTATCCATTGTTGTAAGTGGGGTGTTGAAGTCCCCCACTATTATTGTGTTGCTGTCAATGTCTCCCTTCAGGGCTAATAATACTTCCTTGATTTATTTTGAAGCTCCTTCATTTGGTACATGTTAATTAGCATTATGTTTTCCTGCTGGATTGATACTTTAATCATTATATAGTGTCCATCTCTGTCTTTTGTTATGCTTTTTAGATGGAAGTCTGTTTTATCTGATATGAGTATAGCTGTTCCTGCTCTTTCAACTGTAGGATTGTCTTCCATTGACTTTGAGCCTTTGCTTATCTTTTGAAAGGTGGGTTTCCTGAATGCAGCAGAAGGTTGGGCTATACTTTTTAATCCATTCAGCCACTCTGCATCGGTTGACTGGTGAGTCAGTCCATTAACGTTTAGGGTGATTATTAGTGTCATTTTATAATTTGTCTTTTGCATGTTGTCCAGATAATGACTTTGTTCTCTTTCTCTTTTTAGGCTGGATGGCTGCAGTTATGTTTTGATTTCGCCTTTTGTTTTCTTCTTTGCTTTCTCCCTAGGGATGTATTTGAGGGTACCCTGAAGTTAGCATTCACAGTTCTATTTTTAATACCTAATTTTATTTGAAAGCATATTAGTCTTACACTGATTCTAACTATTCACATTTTTGTTATTGTCTCTTCCTCCCTCTTTTAATATTTGCTGTCATACTGTTTTTCTGTGATTTTATATGCTTTATTGAACATCCTTTAATATTTTTTGCAAAGCTGGTTTTAGCTTTTGTTTGTCAGAGAAGGTTTTTATCATTCCTTCAGTTCTGAATGATAATCTTGCTGGATATAGTATCCTAGGTTGAAAATCCTTTTCTTTCAGCACTTTGAATATATTATGCCAGTCCCTTCTGGCGTTTAGTTTCACTTGAAAAGTCTACCGACAGTCATATGGGGGCTCCTCTGTATGTGACACATTTTTCTCTGGCTGATTTTAATTGCCTTTCTTTATCTTGTATTGACATTTTTATGTCAATGTGTCTAGGTGTATTTCTGTTTGGGTTTCTTTTGTTAGGAATGCTTTGAACTTCCTGGATCTGGAGGCTTGCTTCATTCTTCACATTGGGGAAATTCTAATCTATTATTTCTTCCAATATGGTTTCTGCCCACTTTTCTCTCTCTTCCTCTGGGACCCCTATGATATGAATGTTGTTTCTTTTGATGTTATCCCCAAGGTCTCAAATGCTGTCTTCGATTCTTTTTTTTTTTTTTTTCATCTTTTTGCTGGTTTTCTTTGAGTTCCTCTGTCCTATCTTCCAGATCCACTGAAAGTTTCATCCATCCTATTGTTGAGTCCCTCTATTGGGTTCTTTAATTCAGCCATCTTGTCTCATCAGTTTGATGTCTTGTTTCAATTCTTCTCTTTGCTTCCTGACATTCTCATTTACTTCCTCTACTGATTTCTGGATTTCCATGAGTATCTTCATCATTTTTACCCTAAATTCCTTTTCAGGTAATTTACATATGTCTACTGTATTCAGATTTTTCCCTGGGTTTTTGACTGGCTCAATCATTTCATGTATATTTCTCTGTGCCTTTGTTCTATTTGGCATTCTGTTTATATTTAAGGGTTCAGTTTGTATAATGTAGGTTTGACTTGCCCAGGATTGGCAATCAAGCTGCAGTTTCACCTCTTCCCACAAGGTGGTGCTAACGCATAGTGTTGAGGCTTGGGATTGCCTTCTCCCTTTTAATCAAGGGGGTTGAGCATCTGAAAGGTGGGATTTCTGGTGGTTGGATATGCAATGGGCAGGATTTCCGCTCAGTGGACCCCAGGCTCTGGCTTGAAATGGTTGTGGGAGGGGTTTGAGCTCTTTTGGCTCATTTCTGCTTATGGCTATGCACAGCACAATTTCACCACGTGGGCTCCAGTTCAGTTCCAGATGAGTGGCTCTCCTTTTACCCATTCTCAAGTCACCCCTCTGTGTCTCCACGTCTCAGACCCACTGGACCCGCCTTTACCTGCCTCTGCAGCTGGTCCTGCAATCCCTAGCCCCCGCCTCACCACGTGTCTGGAGACTCCCTAGCTCCATCCCAAATCCAAATCTGCAGCTTAGCTCAGAACCATGTTGGGTGCCCTCACCCACAGTTAGTAGTCAGCCAATCTGTCTCCAGTTGAAGTGCCAGTCATTTCTTGTTGTTTGTCTCAGGAAAAATAAGTGTCTTTTTGGTGTCTATGGGGAGAGACCTGAAAGTGTGTTCTATCGAGTCACCATCCAGAAGTTGATCCTCAAAAGACTCTCTTTTAAAAAAAAAAACAACAATTTTTAGATGTAAAAAAATATATAGTATGAAGAGTTCCTAGTTTCCCTAAGCTGTTCACTCTGGAATTTAACTTTCTGAACTACAGATTTCTATAAGTTTCCATGTGATAAAAGAAAAAAAAAAATCCAACAGATTCTTTATGGCCTTACCCTCGTAGCTTGATAAAGTAGTGCAATTTTCAATACTCATTTTCAGAAAAGTGTCTATATGTAAAACAGATGAAAGTCCTTGATTGCGAGATTATGTAAACTAATAGGGTGATGCATCAAATTCTTTTTTTCCTCATCTTTGGGGGTCTTTTGAGAATTGTTGGCACTGTCACAGTGCGTCCCTTTTAAACAAAATCAAACTATTTGCAAGTTTTCCTTGGATAGATTAACTTGATACTTCTACAAACACAAATAAAAGGCAATATATCCAAAACACATCATACTTGAGTAGATACTTGTAACACCAGTTCTATTTGGTTGCAATGATGCATTCAAATACCACTAGGTAATGCAACTGCACAGAAGTGCTGACAACACATTTGCTACTAAACAAATAGACAATCAGTTGTCTCAGGTTTTTAACTGCGCAGAAGTGCTGACAACACATTTGCTACTAAACAAATAGACAATCAGTTGTCTCAGGTTTTTAACCATTCATGCCATCTATGCTCTTTGAAAAACCTCACTTCAGTTGCTGATAAGATCACTCACTAATCAATGGCTGTCTTCAAATTACCTTTTTTAAGGATATTACAGAAATGAGTAAAATGTGACTGAAATTATGTCAGTATAAACTTTTTCATGAGGTGATGTTTATATAGTAGCCACCAGAATTTTCTTGAAAAGTGATACCCATAACTGAATAGAACAATTATTAATAACCTTAAGGATTTTCAGCATATCTAAGATATATATGAAAATCTACCCAAGATTTTAAGTTAGTTAATCAATTAAAAAATTAGCTAGAATACTTAGAACAAGAAGAAGAGAATGAAATATATTCAAAGTACTTATTAATCTACAGATGAGCAAGAGAACAAAAGGAAAATATATTTTATAGAACTGTATCTAATTATAATATAATGACATATATAACAAAAATATGGGGGCTAGGATACCTTTTCTTCAGGTATACTGTAACGCACATTTTCCAAAAATACTGATGTATTTTCCACATTTGTATATCGTAAAAGAATATGAGCAAAATCTTCTTCACTGATAGTATTCATCCCATTAGAGTAGGAAAGAAATTCTATTTCTAGAACTTCTGTTTGGAGGTTATCCATGAATCTATAACAAAAATATATAAAGAATGAATAAAGTAAAGAGTGATGGTAACTGATGGTAACTAAGTCTCTCAGGACTTTGGCATTCAGTTTGTAAAATGTGAATAACAAAAATAGTTGCATAGTAATGATGAGACTTAAAGGAGTTAATGTGTAGTACCCCAAGTTTTTATCACAGTAAAAACTATAAACATGCTTAATTTTACTGTGGATTATTGAGACTAAGAAAAGGTAACACACTTTCTTCTGAATGTATAGGAACTAACAAATAATTGAT
This sequence comes from Solenodon paradoxus, assembly GCA_004363575.1. Taxonomy (NCBI): domain Eukaryota; kingdom Metazoa; phylum Chordata; class Mammalia; order Eulipotyphla; family Solenodontidae; genus Solenodon; species Solenodon paradoxus. The sequence continues at coordinate 1,097,983 of RJWH01000064.1, forward strand.
ATCCAGATTAAAAAAAATAAAATTTAGTAACTCACTACTATGCTATCAATATACTCACTGGTATATAGGTACCGATTAAAGTGGATATTTGTTATAGAAATTATCTTCAATTAAAAGAAGTAAAGAGGTATCACTGCATTAGATGATTTCTAAAGATCTTTCTAATTTTAATGTTAAAATTTTTCAATACAGATATTAAAATTAAACTCACCTATAAAAATCTTCAAAGTTGAGCTCAGCTTTTCCTTTCTTTCCAAAAAAGTGTACAAGAAGTGTAGTATCTGTTACTAAACTTGAAATGTCATCAGCACGCTTAAAAAATCACAATGTAAAGGTTAGCGGCAATCAAAGAACCAGAATAGGGATACCAGGTATCCCTCAAATATTTTTTATCAATATATAATACCAAGAAAATAGATATTAACAGAAAGAAAAGTGTAAGTTTGTATTAAGGATATGACATGTAAAATTAAGTTTAAAATTTAAAAAGAGAAATATGAATGAAATTGATCTTTATCCTCTAAAAATTTTAAAGATTATATTTTAAGAAGTTTTCATCTCAAATAACGCATATAGGAAATATGTATTTTAAATTATCTAAAACAGCTAAAATCCTTTAGTAATCATCTAGATATTTTATTATCTTTAATTTTTATTTTCCTAATCAACTCGAAAAATACGCATTTTAGAATGCTCAAAAGAGGTAAATTCTTCAGATGTGTTGAATATACAGGGCTGACAAGAGAATGACATCAAGTGTCACAAAAGAGCCTCATTTTACCATGATACTTTCCTATTGCATTCCATATTTATTATACTTTAAGTAGGCGATACTGTATTTTGAAAGAGGGTCTACAGTAATATTACTTTTGAACCTACAATCACCTATTTTTTTTTTAATCTTACATTAGTTTTTGAATGAGTAAGAAATTCCAGTGGGTTTTTTCCTTTCCCACTCAACTTATTAAACTAAGTTCCAACAAGTGTGTCCTTTATATTTTGGGGGAGGACTCAAGAAAGTTTGATTAGAAAAGGTTGGATGTGGGCATATTTTAAAATAAGGCAAGAAAATACAGACGTGAGTATGGACTTGCTCCAAGAGAGAAAAAGAGAGACTTGCCCCATAATATGTCTCTGGGACATTTTGTGGAGCAAGTCAGTCTGATAAAGATACATGAGATTCCCATGAAGAGGGTGGTGCTTCCTTGACAAAGAGGAAGTCTTTCCTTCTTAAAGGAAACCATACATTTAAATCAACAAGTGCATTCCTAAAAGTTTATAGTCCTTATGAAAGTTTAATGGCCTATGAAAATCTTCCATTAATGTGGTTTTATAGGTTTTTCTTTCCTGTCTCTCTATTACTCTCTTCCCTTTCCTTCCTTTTTCACTTGGTATTAATTTAGACCTATTTTAAAAACTCAGGTACAAAAACTTTAAAATTCAAGCGATTGTAAGAAAAATAAGCGGTTAAATAACAACTATTTCTACATTTTAAAAAATAGCTGCAAATACTCACATAAAAGTACACATTTGAAATGTATTATTACTTTTGGCCTGAATCCTGATAGTACTCCATAGAAATAAGATTTCAGGGAGAAATAGAAAACATATACTTCTTTACAAGGAATCATTCTTCTTCTATGTTCCCTGACAAAAAGTTTCATTTCAACCATCTTCCAAACACTAAATTTTAGTAGCAGTTTTTCATAGCTCTTCCTAAACTTTCATGAAGATAGTTATTTTATCCTTCACAACATTTGTTGGCTCTTTATTTTCCTTTTCCCTAGATCAAAATACTATTTTCTTCTAATGACTAGTTATAAAGAAAGAATACATTTTCTGATTGATCTTTTTCCCTCTAACTCTTTTATTCCATCAAACTTTTTCTAAAGTGATCTCTCTGCTACTTTTAATTATTCTTTTCTTAAAAATTCCAACATGTAGGAAGGATATCTACTTTTAAATTATCCAAAATAGCTGAAATTCTTTAATAATCATCTGAATACTTCATTTATAATTAATTTAGTTTTCCTAAATAATGTCTAGCATGTAATTGTCTTATAATTAGTTTGATATATTGCTCTAATTTCTCAGTTAAGTTTCCTGACAAGTCCTAAGAATTCTTTGGAGTCAGAATACCTAAGTTCCCTGTAATATAACAACCTCTTTGAAAATATGAGTGTTTTGATCTAATTTTTAGAAGAAAAGTTAACACAACCAAGTATCAGTATCTTAAATATACCTTCTTAAAACAGGCTTATTATGGTGTGCCCTGGTGCAGTAGGGGGTTGGGCTCAGTTCACATACATCCCAAGGTCCTGGGTTTGTTTCTCGGGGCTGGGGTGAACAACCAGGATGAATAACTAAATGAAAAATAAATAAAATGCTTCTTCCTCCCCACCTGCCTTTGCTCGTCTTCATACCTGCCTGCACCTTTCCTTGAAGAAAAAAAAAAGACTTATTATGATATTTAGGAACAATTACAGAGCTAGTGTTTTAGGGCTTCATATGTAAGAGCAGACTAGTTTTATTATGAGTAATGCTCAAATAGCGCTACTACTTTCACCAGTAACTAGGTTGAGGAGCCAGACTGCAAGATACAAAGAAGACTATTTAAAATCAGAAAATCTCGGCTCACTGACTTTTTTGACTTTGAGTTTTCTTATTTGTAAAATGGAAAGACCTTTATCTATAATAACAATTTTGAGAATAAATTAAAATATATTTGTAAATTAAGTATACAAAGATTCTTATAGGTTGTCAGAAGACACTGGAAAAAAGCGTAAGACCTTTGGGAAGGGAGAGACACTAACTCATGTTATAGGCATTATTCTGTGATTGTGTCTAATTAAGTCTAATCAGTTATTATCAATGAACAGCTTAACTTGGTAGGGGAAGGAAATACTTAACAGGGTATGCCTAAATATTAAGCCTAAGAGTGGAGGCTCTAACTAATCAGAATTTAGTATTAAGCACTCATGAGTCCATCTGGAAGCTAAAGGACTGAAATGTGGGGAGAACAAGTGGATTTTTTGAAAAAGCTGCTTACTTATGAAGTAAGTAGTGTGGTGAGCTAATAAGATGATGAATTCAAGAGTCAGATTTCTGGCTTTGAATCCTTACTCTTAGGAACCTAGGGAAGTTAATCTGAGGACATTATCTTCAGGAATAGCAATAGCACCTACCCTAAAGAGTTGTGAGGATTTGGTCACATATATAAACCATTTAGAACTATTGCTGGAATATTACAATGCTCAAATGCTATTATTTACTCTGACAAATAAATATATTTCATGAAGTTGAAAAAGGACAAGATGTAAAAAGAGAATGTGAAAACTTAATACAAAGAATTATACGGTTCACTCTTACTCCTTTTTACTGAAATTACAAATGTTATCTAGATCTGAAAAAAAAAAAGCAGGAGCACTACATGTTAGTGAACTCAGCTAACATAAGTATGAAATGCTTTCTCTAATGCTATGATGTCCTTTATCTTAAGACATAATACACTGAAATGAGATGGTTTGTTTTATACAGGTTTTAAATAATGATCTCATTCAGCCAGTTTTTCTCATGCCCACTGAACAGATCTTCATTTACAGTCTTTCATCATCAAAATCTTATTAGACTTAGGTTGCAGTTATCCAGATAATCCAGAACCCACAGAGGCATAAGTAACAGTTTGACATTAGAGGAAAAAAATCAGAAAATGGAAATGGTGAAAAATCCCCTCCTCCCTTCATGCAGTGAAATAGAGTACTGTTGGGAGTCACTGAAAACTATACCAGTGTCCTTGGTATCCTAACAGTGTTATATAACTTAAATCACAGGAGAGTTAAGACAAAAATAGAGACTTTATCCCTTTGATTCTTGTGCTTATTGTTAAAATAAAATGAATTCAGGTGTTCTCATAACAAAGCAAAAAAAGCCACAAAAGAACCTCATCAGCTATTTACATGAGAGGCTATTATCTAATTTTGTTTTGATTAAAAATTACTTCAAATGATTTATCAAAAATAAACAAATTAATAAATCTGTATGCATAAAATGTCATACTATAAAATAAAATATTTTAAGATAGATTTCAACATATTTTTATTGATTACAATGTAAAAATAATCTTATCAAACTATTCAGAAGGTTGAGAATATCTTCAGACTTGTTAATGAAAATTTGGGATAATCTATTGAAACTTAATAAAGTTGAAAAGAAATAAGAAAAATTTAAATTTTTTCTGCAAAATTCATAAGTTTTTATAATTTTGGTATGGACAGACTATATGTATACAGTATTATCTACTATGAATTTATTGTCTCTTATTTTGGTTAGAAAGTGGTGTCACTTATGGTATACTGACATTTTCATTATAACATGGTTTTATCATAGTTTGAAAAATCCATGGTTAGAAACCACTCTGGAATAAAAATGTGAGAGGCTAATTTCAAATTTACCTAAAATATTTAATTTAAATTTTTAAATATAACTATCAATAATTATTTTGATTATACAAGAAACAAAGAAATACAAGTAGATTTCTAAACTTTCTTTATGAAGTAATTTGAATCATGAAATACTGATCCTATAAGCTAGTCAGTGTTACACTAGCTTCAGCAGTAAACCATAAAGAATTATGAGTTGTAACTTAACTATAGTTAATTCTCAATTATCTTCTCTAATGTGGAAGGACAGTAACAAAGATAATCCCCAAATAATTACTTTATTTTGGAACATAATATGTTTTCTTATTTCTTCTCTCCATGACTTACTTTCATGATTTTTGCATCAACTAATTTAGCAGTTCATGATTACAGTGTGAACTGACCACAGCCAATGATCTGATAGTAAGCTCTTCAGGAAAAATGATAAGCCTGGTTTCTAGTGCTTGCCAATTTCTATGGTACTAACACCACTATCATGGCTGCTTTTAAAGTTCAGTGGGATGTCATGGGATGTTCTATATGAATGAGTTGACTGGTCTTCTGATATTAAACCTAAGATTTAAATTAAATTCATATAATTAGCAGTTTTCTTCTATTCTGAGAATTTCTAGTAGAGTTAAATGAAATTAAAAATATGTTGGAGACTGAGAGGTGGACAGTTTAGTATGAGAAGTGACATGACTTAATTTGAAGGTAGATGATAGTTGGCTTGTAGGGCTAGTAGCTCTAGTGAGTAGTGTCCAAGGCTGATCTTACTTTTAGACACTGACTACTATGCACCTACATACATGATTACACAATTAAGAACTTCTAAAATAGCTATAATTGGAATATCTATTGCAAATAAATGGTTCAAATTTAAGAGATAATTTTAGAACGTTAACTGCTGGTCATAACTGCATTATATATTTATATATCATAAACAGATATGAAATGTTTAACTTATTTGTTTTGGGATCTTAAATTTGAGCACAAGTGACAACATTAACATTTCCAACTATCTGCTTTAATCTAGAGGCGTCAATTGAGGAACAATGTGCATATGGATAACAAAAGTCACCAGTTTACTGAACCCAGTTTACTTCTAAAATATTTTTAGGTAATATTTTTTAAACTTTTGAAAAAAAGAATTGACATTTTTAAAGAGAAAAAGATTTTAAAAAATGTATCTCCTAGTATTTACTGAAAAGTTCTTCATGGTAAGACTGACAGCCATTTCTAATAGATTCTTAAAAATTCTTAATAAGAAACGTAGGTCCGTAAGACATAGCATTTTCTTTAAACCAATAAATCCCTATTAACAGTGGCATAAGAGTGAAGCGGGGGGAGCAGTCCACCTGTGCACAGCAATAAATCTATCAAATTAAAAAACAATGAATGAGTCTGCTTTTAATTGTCCATGCACTGGCAATCTTAAATGCAAGTCAAAATAAAATATTCTTCCCTTCCATGATTGATTGCTCCTACTACAAATCCCTCATGCTCCACCCTTGATAAGACATGTATTATTAAAGTTAGAAAATTTAATTTTTAAAATCTACCATAACTCTAAAGATTAACTATCTTTAACCAACTTAAAAAATTCAGCAGTTCATGCAACACTGCAAATTATATTAAAAATTCAATTAAACTATAAAATAGTATTTACAAATTTCCTGAAAGTGATCTTATGTAACAAGAACATTTCCTTCTAATAAATTTGGAAAGTAATTTTCTGTAACAACCAAGCTGATTTAACATACCTACTATTATTGGTGAACTTGCAGCCCCTGCCAACACAGCTGACATATCGAAACATTCCATTTATATACATGAATTATTAAAGCATTATTGAAGAAAAGGTAGAATATATTTTTTGTTTCATATAATGATTTTAAAATGAAATGACTAGATTAACAAAATGGCAAATAGTACAAGGACCTGGTTGAGGTTTAATTATACCTCTACGAGATCTGAGAAGAGTGCTTGGCTTGTGTTCCGTCTCAGTATATCCCAATAGCTTCTGGAGACAAGTTCCTCTGCATCTGTTTTAAGTACCTGCAGAAGTTTTAAGAAGCACAACTGAAAATCTAAAGAATGGTCACAAAGAATGATAATTTATACACTTTAAATCTTTCTAGTCAACCTTGAAAAGAAAACACATTAGCTTACCTTTGTTGTTTTCTGCTGCACACAACAGTATTATATTACACTGCTGGTAAACCCAGGATACTTCCAAAGATGTAATGGTATATAACCACTATTTCTAAGTACAATGCGGCTTTGTCAAAAAGAACCACATTTTCCCTTCCTCCATGCTCTTATATTGAAACATGCATAACTTCTAAGAAATTTAGTTTTTATTCATGCCTTAAGTAAATCATTCGAGAGGATTTTGGTAATTCTGTACAGCCTATAAAAATCATACCTAATTTAAAGATGAATTATTCTTGGTTAGTTCCATCCTGTTAGTGCATTAAAAAGTCCAAAAGACCATAGGGAAATAAAATTTAAATTAATTCAAAATCTGTCAAAAGGAAATATGCCATTTCAATTAAATCACCCAAAGCTACTCAGGGATTTGGTAGCTGTGCCTATTGTAAATAGGTGAAGTATTTTCCGCCTATAACAAAGATTAAACACGAGTTTCACAGGATTGGCTAATCTGAAGAAGGCAATATCAAAATTAAGAAGTGTAGTCTAATCTTCAGATGAAAATATAGAACCACAAGCTTAGCTTGGATCTGTATAAACTAAAATAATTAAAAGAAGTTTCTGTTGTCAATTATCAAGGAAGATCTCACTGGTTCTCAGGATTGGTTTTCTTTTGTGAGAAAGAAAAAATGTATGATGTACTTAGGAGTAAGTGGCTGATAGAGTTTTATTTTTTCTTGGTCTTAATTTTAAAGTCAGGCACTACTAATAGGATTACTGTGTATCTGGGAATTATTTTGAAGATCAAAGCTTTAATTGTCATTATTAACTAGAAAACATTGCCTACTGTCCATTATTTTAAGAAAACCTTAAGGGAATGTTAATAAGACAGTATACTTAGCAAGAAGGACTTTTATAAATAGACATTTATTATCATAAGCATGAATACAGCAATATGACAAAGAATCTGTTTATTACTCCCTTTTGTCATTAAATAAGCTTTAACTAATTATCTATATGCTTAATAAGTTAAATTAATTAAGTACAGAACTAATGCAGTTTATTTTCTTTTATACAGATATGGTAGAATCTTGATAAATGGTAGCTACATTAAATACTGACCATGCAAATAGCATGTAGATATATCATTCATTAATTCATTGATTAATTCATAGCTTTCCCAAATCTAGAAAGGACAAAAATGAAATCCCCAAGAAGAAAGAACAAAGTATATACTGTAGAAAACAAATACATTTCAGGCATAGAAATTTTGGTCTCTTTTCCTCCTTTTCACTAAATAACAAAAAAGAAACTACCACCACCTCCTAGCCTCCACCACCCCTACTCCCACCTCTCACCTTCATCCCCTCTGGTAACCACAATTCTGTTGTCTAAGTCCATTCATTAATTTTAATTTTGTTTTGTTTTTTCATTTGTTTTGTTTCCTTATAGTCTACATATTTTAAGTGAAAGCATCCATATTTGTCCTTCTCTTTTCTGACTTATTTTCACTTAGCACAATGCCTTCAAATTCCTTCCATTTGGTTGTAAATAGCAACATTTCATTGTTTTATGGTTGGATAATATACCATTTTGTATATATACATTTTCTTTATCCAAACATCTATCAGTGTACACTTAGTTTGTTTTCATATCATAGCTTTTGTAAATAGTGTTTCAGTAAACACTAGGGTACATATATTTCTTCAACTTAAAGATTTCTGTCATTAGGACAGATACCCAAAAGAAGGATTTCTGGATTATAAGGTACCTCTATTTATAGTGTTTTGAGGAAATTACATAATGTTTTCCAAAATGGTTGCACCAATTTACATTCCCACAAAAAATGTATAAGGGTTCATTTTACTTCAGACCCTCAACACTTGTTGGTACTACTCTTTTTGATATGTCATTCTCACAGGTGTGAGGTGATATTTCATTGTTTTTGTTTGATTAGTAGTTCTATTCTTTATTTTTTCTTTTGTCTCCCCTATCATTGAATCTAGCCCCCAAAGGCATCTCTAAGGCTGATGTCATGAAAGCTATCATATTTTTTTCTTCCATGTATTGTATAACTTTGTGGATATATTTTTTAAATTTTAACTTAAAAGGGTTAGTATACGATAAGAAAGAGTTTGTTAAACCTTTCAAGCTAGAAAATAATCTTACTACACTATTGTCAGAAGGAAAACAGGAATGTTTTGCTTTAGGAAATCATGTCTCTTTCTTACTTCCAAACACTGGTTATCATCACACACATCCATGCATGCACACAATGATGACATTAGAAAAATATTTACTACATATTAAGAGATTAAATTAGTTTAACAAATTATATAGACATGAATCTCTACAGAGATTTAGAACATAATAGTTTAATAATTTCCTCCTGCAAAAAGTTTTCCCATTCATCATTTCACTTCAAAAATTAAATTATGCTAAAATATATAGCTGAGTTGCTGTAACTGGCTATACTTATTTTTGTTTTATTTTAGTTTTTTAAATTATAAAGTTTCTAAGGAAGGGGACAATAGTCTCACTGCAACCACTGTTAACATATATTAACATATATTAATGTTATATAATCAACAGGAAAAATAGCTAATATAGCAGTGATTTTCCTGATATGCTATTGATTTCTACATATGTGTCTGTTCAGGAGCTAGCATTTAATTATTTAATTGATGACTCATGATAAAATTAAGAGTAAAACTTTAGAACATGTAAAACTAGCAGAAAACCTTAATACTAGAAAAATTTAACAGAATGTTTAAAATAAGTAACTGAAAATTAGATGAAATTTTATAGCAAGAAATATAAAGCAAATATAAAGCCAGAATACATGCATACAGGCTAAGGAAAGATTGGTAGGAAAAAATGCCTAACTATACCTGAGCATTGTGATGGTTATGAATTAGATACTACAATGCTTTAACATATAAATAACAGGGCAATTTGCAAAAATTTCCTGAAATCTCAATAACATTGATTATTATATGAGCATTAGATCTTCTTACCAGAGTCTTAAGTTAGGTAAAGACCTTCAGTAAAAGATTAAAGACATAGGTGTGGCCTGGTGGAGCACTGGTTAGGTCAACTGCCTCCAAAGGAGCAAGCCACATACTCCTGGGTTCGAGTCCCAGGTCCAGAGGTAAATAACCAGTATGAACAACTAAATAAAAATAAAATAAAATGCTTCTTCCTCCTCTATCTTCCTGCCTGCCTGCTTGCTTTGATTCCTACCTGCACCTTTCCTTTAATTAAAGAAAAAAAAAAGATAAAAGACATAACTAGTTCATGTAAGCATGATGGCACAAGTAAAATGACGTTCTGAATGTACTCTATGCTGTACATATGATACATATTTTTGCCTAAGTTTATAGTCTTTTATTTGTAGAATTGCCTTAAACTTTACAGTTTTGGTTAAGAATTCCCTATGCTTTGCTGAGTGAGCAAAAATAGGATTATATTCAAGGCATTCCATGACATTTATGAACAGAAGGACAGAAAGAATGAAGGAAGGGGACAAGGTAAGATAGGAGGAAGGCAAAAAGACAGGAAGGGAGGAAATAAAAGAAGGAAGAACGTAACAGAAGGAAGAAAGAAATGGAAGGAAGAAAAACAAAGTTAGGAATAAAAAGATTTATTTAGAGATGGGAATATATCATGGTGTAAGTATACTAATGGTTCTCTAAGTTGACCATGTTCAGACAGGCAGATTTACCCAATAAGGTCTAAGAAAGATTATACTCAGAAATTAGATAGGGTGACTGCAGTTAATAGTACTGTAATGTATACCTGAAATTGCTGAGAGTAAACATTAAAAGTTTCTCATGATAAGAAAAAAATTATGAGTTAATTATGAGTAATGAATGTTAACTAAAACTTATTGTGTTCATTGTTTTGTAATATGAATGTATATTAAATCATTATGTTGTAAACCTTAAACTGATAGTCTCATATCAGTATATCTCATTAAAACCAGAAAAAAAGCAAAAAAAGAAGATGTTTCCAACCAGGGTGGTTTAAAAATTTACCAAAGGCCCTCACAAAAGAATATACTTTGTGAATATAAGGTTATGAGATTTAGGAAGGGGTGAGATTGGAGAGGGGATTAATGAATAAAGAAAGGCAATTGTGCAGGTAATTCTAACCATATACTGGTGGTATATATTTTAAAAGTCTAATCATGAGATTAAAAAAAAAAGACAAAGGTAAACTGCATAATTTAAAATATGCCAGAAGGTGAATCAAAGATATTAAAGCATTCTAATACTCTATCTTTGAGGAAGAGAGTGAAGATACTGCCAAACATAAAATTTTACTATTTCAAATATAGTTAATTGAAATTTCAAGGTTAACTGTATAGAGGGAATAGAAATATGATGAATGTCTTCTAAACTATAATATAAAGGAAAATAAAAGAAGAAAAACAAACCTCAGTTAATTTAAAAGAAAGCAGTGTTTTATTTCTTGACCTATATAGTGGTTAAACTTTTATTATTATTTATTGTAATTTACTTGTTTGGTTTTTTTTAAAGAAAGGTACAGGCAAGCATGAAGGTGAGTAGGAAGGCAGGCAGGAAGAAAGAGGAAGAAGAAGCATTTTTACTTTATTTTTATTCATTTATTGTTCACACTGGTTGTGCAGTTCCCCCAGGACCCAAGACCAAACCCACGGGCATGTAGCCTGCTCCTCTGAAGACAACTGAGCTAACTGCTGCTCCACCAGGGCGCACCTATTTACATTTTATTTTCAGTAAATTTCTGAATTAAAAATATATTTTAAAATCATGACAAGCTTCATCACACTAGGGGACAAAATAGAAAAATTTAAAAAATGAAATAGAAAATAATTATTAAATAATAATAAAAGTATAATGTAATTAAAGACATTTTATCAAATGTTAATAACATGCTAATAACATAGAGGTAGTATATTTATTCTGAAAACTAAAATAGATTTTAAGGCAAAATATAATAGAATATTCAGTTCATTAAGAAGACATAAGCAATCTATATTCTTATTCAGGTAATAACGATGCTTTAAAATACATAAAATAAAGAACAGAATTACAAGTAGAAAATAACAAGTCTATAATCATAATGTATAATCTAACATACTAATAATAGGTCAAGAAGACAAAGATTTTAGTAATGATACATATGATTTAATATATGTGCTGCCGAAGTGAGAACAAATATATAAGATTTAAAAACATAATTAATGTGCTTGGTCTAATATGCAACCCTGTAGTCCTAAATGGAGTCTTTCAAACACATCATTTATGAATATCGGTATTATTTTAGACCATAAAACAAGTCTCAACAGATAACAAAAAACTGTATAAAATTTGTAACATTTCTTACTACAATGGAATTAGGCTAATAAAGATAATCTTTGAAAAAATTTTAAGTCAGATACGACATGCCAAAATTAAGTATTACTTGATTTTTTTGCATTATTTAGTCTTTTGAATTTTTAGTATTTCTTTTCATTACTGTAGAAAGACAAACAAGAGTTGATTACATGAGAAACAAAAAGAATCAGGGTTGTTTGGAACTGGAAAGAATATAAGTAACTCTCTTCATGGACACAAAGGAATATGCTCAACTCTATACTCTGGCAAGAAATAGTTTGACAGAATACAGGCAGAATCTACTCAATAGTGGTTACATTATGGAACAGACTTCTACAGAGGTTACAAAATTTCTATCTCTATAATCAAAATCGAGGGCCATTGTCTTTTCTGAAGAAACTTCAAAGTTTAGAATATTAAATTATATTTAGCTCCATGAATTGTACTAAAATTAGTACTTCATTACTCCAATGATCTACATTTCTGGAAAATGGCAGATAATTGTTTGTTAGTTCCTAATATTATACTAATTATACTAACATTATACTAATACATTATATACATTCAATTATGCACATTCAAAATGGGCTATGGTTTATTCTTAGTTATTTAGTAGATGGACTAGCCAACAAGTTAATTTTCTAGAAGAAAGAAGAAAAGTTACTAGAAGAGAAGTATATACAAAGGATTATTGGCAGGAACTCCCAATTTGCTCAGGACAAAAAGAGTCTGAAAATTGTAAGGCTGGGAAATAACATATTTTCACCACATCAAGCACCATCTTACACCAGACTTTTATATATCACATGCAGCATGCAGGCATAACATTTTTTAGAAAAAATTGGGAGAAATACTGAAAATTAATGAGTCTATCCAATAATATACCATTTTATTAGAACTGAGAAAGGGCTGTATGTTAGATGGATACACCTAGTTCTGTGTTCTTCTAGAGCATAGCCTGAGAAACTGCTCCATAATTTGCATTTTACTCTTCAAATACTGCTGAAAATACAAAATTTCAATTATTCTTCTACAAATTTTTATTGTTGTTTACTTACCTTTCCCTTATTTTAAATTAATCTTTAAGATATACAATTGCTCTGTATATTTTAGTCTCATAAATCTAGAATGGAAATATAAAACTTTGGCTTGGTTACACCTATTATGTACAATAAATTGCTAGACATTCCCCAAGATAGATATAGATTTATATTAAAAAAAACATTATCAAGTATAACAGGTGAGGGATATTTACATAAGGACATTTAAAGTATTGTACATACACTATTAGTAGGAGAATGGTATCCATAAAGTTGAAGACGCTGACATAGAGCACAAAGGGCCAAATGAAGTGTCACATTTCAGAATGAACCCAAGTATAGCAAAAGAAAAAAGAAAAGACGACAAAATAATCAATTAGGAAGGGCAAATCATTATGCTACATTCTTTATAGAGCACACACAATACAAGCTGGATAAATGTTAAAGATGAGTAGCAAAGTTTTAAAAATCTCATATATATAATTAAGCATTAAATGAATTTGTGCTCGTATCAATCATTTTCACTGTAACCTTTGATAGAACTATTGCTTTGAGTAAAACATGTTCCTCCTAAATATGTGGTTTTATTTAGACATGCTTCAGCAATTCTACATGGGATAAGGGAAAAATCGAGATGTAGCTGAATGGCAGTGAAAATGGTATGCAAGAACTACAGTGGAATCTTGTTTTGTTCTTATTAGTGCTATGACCTTAGGTAAGTTAAATAGACTTTCTAAGATGGTTTTCTACCCTTGGGTGAAATGTAATGAAATGTTGCTAGAAATAGAAGCAATATTTATAATGGATACAGCACAGAGCTTAGTGCATAAATATCCTAAGAAATGTTATATTCATTTTCTTGTGCTATGTAAATAATTTTAAATTTAGTTTTTATTTAATTTTGATTGGGTATATAAATATTCAATTTAAAGTAGCTCTGTGGTTAACCTTTCTAAGTATTTATTATATTCTACATTCTGTTAAGTGCTTAAGTATCTTAACTCATTTAACCCCCGTAACAATCACATATGGTCACTACATCTTATTATCCTCATTGTACAAATGAAGAAACTGAGGCACAGAGAGATTAAGAGCCTTGTTCAAAGCCACCAAGGTAATAAATGGCAGAGCTAATATCCAAAGCCTGAAAATCTGGCTATTAACCCTGTGCTACACTGTTTCTCTAACGTAATTAACATATTTTCACTATAAGCTAAATTTCTATTGCTTCAAATTGAGAAATACCTGTTTACATGGGCATTTTTAAAATTTGATGACCATGAGCAATAAGTTACTACTAATTATCATTATCATTGAATAGAGTATATGAATATTTGTAGAGCGCTGTAATGTTTTGAGTACTATTTAGTTGAGACACTATACTAAAGATTATTTCTGAATTATTTTAAGGAATAGTTCTGAAACCTAAATTATGTAAATGAGATGTCAGAAATACCATTTAACCCATAAGATAAATACCTCTGAGGTACCTATGGAGATCAGTGACTTTAGTAAACATTACTTTACATATAAACAAGCTATATCTTAATTATAAGTAGTTTTTATTTAAAAGAAGTCTCCTTTCCCATCTATTGCTAGAGAATGATTTCACTTACCTATATGCAAATAAATAACTTAGTGTATGCTGATGTAATTTAGATTTCAAAATTCAGATAGAATTTCTCTCAAGTTAATGAGATTTTATTTTGTCACTATTCTGATCTATTTGCCTTAAATAACTATTAAATTTACTTTACCTGGGCTGAAAATTTAGTGCTGACATGCAGATTTTTCCCAATGAGGGCAGTCAGCTATTATTTTTCCCTTTCCTCTCTCCTTTTGTTACTTGGCTTATTATATTTTAGTAAATGTTTGTAAGAATCATTTTGTATTTTTACTGAAAGATCCATAAGTTCTTTCTGGGAGTAATATCAATAAACAAAAAAGAGTTCAATTTCTATCCATTTAAATGCTATCTACTTAATCACGGAAGTATAACAAAAGATGCATTCACTAATTCAGTCTGCTAAATGATATTTTATTAATAACCTCTACTCACTCAGTTATAGTGTTTACCAAATGAAAATAGTTGTTTATTATTTCAATGCATTACATTAACTATATAAATAAAATTTATGAAGAAATTCAATTTTACAATCTTATTTACTATTCAAAAAAATTGTACTTAAGGAGGCAAATTCATATAGGATTCACTGATTACAACTGAAAACTTTGATACCTGAATTAGAGGACTCCTAATGACCCTTTTAATACTTGGTTAACATTATAATGATGCTTTTTACTTTTTAAGAGTGTCTTTCATAGACTTTGTCAATATATTGGGGGAGGATCACCAAATATTAATAATTACATATCAGTCAAAATCCTATTAATAAGTAATGTGCATTTCATGATCCTAACAATCTGTTTTTATTAATACAAACATGAAAACACACTCATAAATATATTGGGATTGAATATGCCATCATATACTACAGATAACCCATGTTTTTTAAAAAGCCTAATATACATACCCTGGAAACAATGAAAATAAAAATGTTGCAGCTTTCTAAATGTAATTATTTGAATTCAATATAGAACAATTAAACTACTATACATGGCCACTAATTTTCAAATGAAATAATTATCACTTACATGCCAACAAAATTAACCATGTGTTTGGTATTTAAGTACCAGATAAAAAATATGCTGCATTGGGTAAAAAGTATAGATTTTAGAACTGGTACATGGGTTCAAATTTTGACTTTGCCATTTAATAGCTATGTAATTTTGGACAAGATACTTAACCTTTTCAACTGTCAGTTTCCTCATCTATAAATACAGATAATAAGAGAACTGTTGGTTAGTTTAAATCAGAAAATGCATGCAAAGCATCTAGTATCATCGTGATAGTAATGTCTCAGTATCTGCAGTATCTGTTATATTTAATATGTGGACATGCGATGTTGTCAGGCTGAAATACTTGAGATAAGGAAACAGAAAAAAGTAGGAAAACTGACAGGAATGTTACTTGACTCTACCTTCATAATAATATGAAAACATTACTCATCCCAAAAGCAGAAATGTATAAGAATGCAAAGAAACATTATTTCCTTGGTTTTACTTCAACATTCGTACTGTTATAGTATCACTAAATTCCCTCACGTGTATAATTAGATCTTTGCAATTCACCTTTAAATTTTTACATGCATAATGATCTGTATTAATCTTAGGTGATAAACCCTTCAAATCTCATGGATAACAACAATATAGATGAGGGTGATTTAATGAATGTGATTATGGATACAAATGTTTAATATCAATATTCAACATAAATATTGATTATCAATATTTGATATAAATATTGATGTTGAGGCATATAAATACTGAAGCAATTTTTCTACATAAGAACTCAAGAAGGTTTCCAAGAAAGGGACGGCTCCAAAGTTACAGACTAGAGTTTTAAACATGAATAAAATTATTCTTACCTAGAAAATCCACCTGATACTACTATAAATTATTCTTACCAGCAATGCACGCTTTTCTTCATCTCCTTTTGTTTCTCTCTTTTCATTTTTTTTCCTGAATATCTCTTGAAGCTGAAAAGGAAACCAATCAAGAATCAAATATGCAACAAGCGTTTCTGAGCACCTACCTACAGCACTACTCTAGCTATAGTCTTGTAACAAAGAAAATAACTTCATCATCCAAAAACATTAAAACAACTATTTTCCTAGAAAAAAAGAAAATACATCCATGGTTTCTGGCAACCCACAGTTAAGTTACATAATGCAGAAAATAATAGCTTTTCTTTATCTCTAGGATAGTATATGACACACATAAGTAAAAATGAAGCCTCCTGGGGTAATAAAAACCACTGGTGTAGAGTGCAGGGACTCTGGTATGAGTCTGGTTTATATCACACACTAATTATGTGATGGCAGACCGTCAGTTAAGTGTCACTAGGCTCCAACTTGTTCATAAATAAAATAAAGATGGACTAGATGACCACTAAGGTTTCTTTCAATATGAGTATGGTGGTGGGAGCATGCGCTCTGCACAAACAACCCCTTGAGGAAGTTACTATAATTACTGAGGGCTTGCTTTCCACATCAGGAACATGGCGATAACTTCTTACGTTACAGGAATATGTATTTTTCCCAGCTTTATTGAGGTATAATAAATAGGTCTTACGAGAATGTTGTACAGAATAAATATTTTATAAGGTAAGCCCATTGCCTGTCACAAATAACTTTTCAATGAATGTTAACTATTATTATAAGTGATATTATTTCCTCTTTAAAATTCTGTCTTACAAATGGAAGTCTCATTCTACTTCCACCTTTTTTCTGGCAAGCTCAGTGCCTTTTTCTGCATAACCTTAACAGCTATTTCAACATTTAATTTTATTTTATGTGGTGATAGTTGGAAATAAAATTAAATGAAACAATTTAAAAAATACAGTACAAAATAAGTGATTTAATTAACATATAAATTTAGCCATATGTTTTTTAATGAGAAGTTTCTAGTAAAGGTTATTAATAATCACTTTAAAAATAGGCAGGAAAATAATAGATTTTATACGTCTACAAATAACTTTGAGGAACTCTTTGCTGTTTACAGACATATCTCAAGCAAAAAACCAAAAAACCAAAAAACCCAGAACCGTTGTCTACAAGTCAATCACACAAGCACTGTAAAGAGCAGACCACAGCTTGGAAGCAAGGGCAACTTTTCTGAGTCTAAATTGGAAACAAACAAAATTTCTACCTGAAAGTTTTTATCTCTCATTGCCACAAGCAAACAACATTCAAAAAGACATCTACATAAGCAGCTTTCAATGAACTGAGTTCCAAAAGTTGATTGTTAAGACAGCAAAGCAGAACTTAGCAGTGTTGCGGAACACCAAATGGGAGCCCCATCAAGTGAGAAAGACGGAAGGACAAATGCCTAAAACCAGTCTCTCTTCTCCCACTTTAAATGAGCTTATAGTCAAAGAAGAGAAAGAAACAGGAAAATTGGAATACAAGGCAGGAATGAGAAGAAAACAGAAAAAGGAAAATAATACATTCTATAGTGGAGAGGGAAGGGAGGTTTCTGCGGCAATGAGTTGTGACTGATGGTCTATATGATGGGTATTGTGTATTAATGGGACATATACAATGTCAGGACTGCCTGTTATCCGCCCAGTGGAAAATAATTTGACACATTTCTAACTTCCAGAAAATATTCAAATAACTATAATCACTTTTGTACACTGAATATAATTTATATTTTATAATATAAAATTATTCAAAATACAGGGGTATATGTTTCTTTATTAAAATAAAAGCATACATTTTTCTCTCTTCTACAACAGCATTCCAAATGCTACAAAACATAAAATTATAGGTAAGTAGTATTTAATTATTAATAAAATGCAATATATAAATACATACCACCAAAAACTCCTTTTTATCTACCATCTCATTGCCATCAGTGTCAAACATGTTGAAAGCTATTTTAAAACCTGCATGTGGTTCTGCCAGAAAAAAAAAAAAATTTGTGAAACAGAAAAATGTATTTTAAAATATAAAATCATATTAGTTGTAAAGTTATTCGTATTCTGTACAGAAATAAATTAACCAAGAAATTAAAAGCAACATGTTATTACTTAAATATAAGAAAAGCTATATGGAAGTATGCATATTCCTGTTTTAGGTATTAGCACAGTTAGTAACAGAATTGATAGTATACTTTATAAGCACTAGTATGATGTTTGTTGTTCAATTTCCTTTCTCTTTTCAATTCTAAAACATAAAGAAGAAAACCTGAACATGTCCTTCAAAGAAACGCTCAGTGTACATGCCTTTTAAAAAAATTTGACCTCTTGAGATGACTAGCAAAAAGTTCAAAAAGGGACCTCCCAGAGATACACTCTTGCCACAGCCTGTTAGGAAATCTTTAGCCTATCAAAAGATATGTAAATAGCCCTACTGTCTTAAGTGGTAATAGCTGTCTCCGAAAATAATGGAAACTGAGGCCAGTCTTTAACGCAAACTCATTTCTTGCAACTGTACTTTAGGAATCTAAACTTACTTTCATTATCATTCTCTTGAGAAAGAAAGAACAAAATTACACTATCTAGAGGACAACCAAGTAGTAGGCCTTAAAAAGACCTTGAAAAAAAACACATAGAAAGGAAGTTCTTATGAGCATTGTTTGGAAGGTAAGATAAAGTTAAAATAGAAAAAAAAAAAAAAAAAAAAAGGTATAGAAAATTAGAGATTTGTAACAGATAATCTACCCAACTTCCTACTAGTTCTCCTTTCACATCTTTCTTCATCTAACAACATCCATAATTTATCAATTCAAATGTTCTTAGAAGTTTCTAAGAATGGTTCTGTACTCCAAGGGAAAATTCCCCAAGATCCCAACATTTCTTATAGTAAGCAAAAACCACTATGTGAGTATGTTTTTACTCATTTAAACCATACCTTTCCCATCTCAACAAGTGGCTTCTCTAACTAGTTCTGCTTTGTTATTGTCTATCACTCTACTGATTTAGGTTCTAAGAACTTCTAATTTTACACCCCAAATTGTTCTAACAAACAATGTAACATTTTAATAGTCTCTGACATTTCTTGGCACCACTCCTCTAATTTTCATGATAGCACTCATCACTGATTGGACTCAAATCATCATGGCTTTCCAGTCTGATAGTCCTTATTAAACGCACAATATTTGCTCTTCAGCACCAATATTTTAACTTAATTTTGAATCCAGGAGAAAAAGAAAAGCAAAGAGATGGTAAGTTTTATAACTCATAACACTCTCTCCCGCAAATTTCCTGCAACAAAACTCCAACATAACATCATTCATTACAAAATTATGAATAGCACAGTGGGTGTGGATTTGCTAATCATAAAAGTACAGAATATTTTGACTTGCTTCTAATGGCAAGAGTTTTATTGATGGTCCTGTACATCTCCAAAAAGCCCAGCTACAGGAAATTCCACAAGTGATAGTCTTGTGAAGTGACAATGTGCTGGACACTGTTCTTGATACAAAATGGGAAAAATAGATAAAAACCTTCGCTCTCACAGGCCTTGCATTCAAGTGGGGAGACAGACAAAAACTTGTAAACCAATAAACACTTTCGAATAAGCTAAAGTGCTATGAAGAGAATAAAACATGATAAAGGTATACAAAGGAGATAGGAAAGGAAGTTATTTTAGCAGAGATTGCCAAGTAAGAATTCACTAAGTCTTCACATTTTAAAGGAAATCTGAATGATGTTTATTATCACTAGGATCTTTAGGGAAATCACTGATGGTGGAGGGAGCAGAAAGAACAAATTCTTAAAGTGGGAATTCAAGGGATAAAAAGGTCAGGTGGTCAAAACACAGTGAGCTATGGCATAAGTTATTCCATTAAATGCAATACAATTTAACTGAAAACCTGGGCAGACCCTTCAAATATTTCTAAGAATTGATGCATGTGAGAGGAAGAGAAAAACAAAGCTGTTTTAGGATGTATGATGGGTATTCCAACTAGTTAAAAGATTCATTCTTTTACATTTGTCTTACAGAAAATGTGATTTGCATGAGTCCAGCAAGAAATTCACAAATCAGTATGTAGCCTGCCCTTGGGGCTGTCATGTAGATTAAACACAAGGACTGATATATGATATTAAATATATAATTTCTGAGCTTTTTATTACTATAGCATAAGTCATTTAAATATCTACTTTGACTCATGATGGTGCTATGTTTAACACTCTGCTGGCATTTAGGCATGAATTTTGAAAAACATCCGGGAAGACATAAGGTGATTTTCAGTGGTAAGAGGAAGATTTTCCAAGATTGATTTAAAAAAATAACTATATCTAGAAGCTTTAGCGAGTACACTTACTTGTTAAAATACATAATAGGAAAAGATATTCTGTATAAGAAATCACACCTAAAAAATAAAAAAAAAACAGTATTAGTTATGAAAAGACACAGAATAGTACTCTCTCTTCACATTAATCAAGTAAAGTATTATTCCTATAATAGCAGTAATATTAGCAAATAACTTTTAGTTTTAAAGGAGATGAAAAATGTTGCTTTAAATGACACTAAGCTATTATAAAATCAGTGAAAGAAGCAACAATATTAATTTTACTTTACTTGTTTTAGATACCTCTACAGAAATTCATACAAAATCACCAATAATGCTCTCAGATATACTGGCAAATGAAAGAAAATTATAATATTTAACTTTCAAACTTCTCATTAGTTTCAATTTATGAATCTAACATAAAATATAAAGATTGGGAAGGATAACTATAAAGTGCTTGATTACTTCTTAGTAATACTTGATAGAACATTTAGACATTCTTGTTTAGAAATTTGCTTTCTGTATTGCATTCAAAAAACAAAATCTATAATATTGTTTTTAGGCTATCAAGTTATTCATTATTCTTGATGTGCTGTAAGAAATGTTTCGTTAAATGGCTTATACTTATGCTTAGTATGTCCTGAGTTCTCTATAATCCCCTAGTTGCAACCTGTAGAAGGAGTTTGTTTGGAGTAAATAAAAACATACATTTTGCCACCTGAATTCTTATTTTTGGATTATAACACCTAAAAACAGAATTAATGTGTCATTGGCTTTTCAAGTGTATCTTTAGAAAAGTAAAATCAAGAATAAGCCAGTAGCAATTATCCAGATATCATATGGTTCTGATACTTGGTGAAAGATATAAGGAATCTTTAAATAGTCATATTGTGAACTTAAAAATCCCTTCCCTAATGTTTTTTGAGGCCACTCTATTTGTTTCAGGACAAAGAGAAGAGGAGTCACTGTCAGGCAGTGTGTCAGAAGACATGAAGGAAGCTAGCTAGGAGGCCCTGAAAGCATTCTCTTCTTTTGTTTATACTAGAATATTGTGACCTATAGACAGATAGTTCTGGTTGATTGCCATGAATGTTATGGGAGAAAGATTCTGGAATGGTCAATGTATATATAAAGAGAGAATACTTGGATTCCCTAGGGAGCTCTCAAAAATAAAAAGAAAGCAAAAATGGAGGAAGAAAAAAGGTAAATGGAATCAGGAAATGGGCCCTCTGTCTTTACAAGTCCATCTCACTGAGTATTGTTTGAACTGACTTGGTGAAATAGACGAGATGTTGGTTGGTATCAAGAAAATTTAGTAATAACTGTACACATCTTTTATTCGTTAACTAACTCAAGATTTATCTAAGAGAAGGATTACTTAACAGAAAGAATACTGATCATAATTATTACTGTAGGTACTGTCTGTAAAGCTAAATGATTTTTGAAATGGTGTACTCACTGGCAAGGAGAACAAAGTGGAAATTAACAACAGAAATTAATAGAACTGGTCAAGGAAATAAGAAAATAACTACTGAATATGAACTGTAGATTCTTAATGCTTTCTAGGTACCAAAATGGAAAAATATTAGAATAACCCTTTGATTTATTTTAAAGCTATGCAGGATCAAAAAATAAAATAAATATTAAGTATATAATGCTAAGTGTTGTGATCTTCAGAAAAAGAGAATAAGAAAGATGCCAACTAGGTTTCTTTTGAAAATTCAATTAAAAATACTCTAAGGGGAAGTTCTTAAAAGCATTATACTATTTAATTTCAATACCACGATACAGTGGGCTAACGAAAAGTTTCTATTAATGCAAGTTTTCATAAATTTTTATACCAATTAATTGGTAGTAAAAACATTTTCTTGCTAAGTGATATTTTAAACATAAAATAAATTTTAACATTAATCTTCAAACACTCTGAAGATTTAGCTTTGAAACTCATCTGAAACATCATCATCATAAAAGGAAGGCCTCCGTAACGCTCTCCTTCAACTCACCTATAGTTCTAAAGCCCTGTTTATAAAACCTGCATTACTCTGACGACTCCATCAGTATGACAAATATCTGAACGGTCCTACAGGACAGCAATTGGTTGCATTTAAGTTTTAAAAAATTAAAATTAAAAATAAAAATTCAGTTTCTCAGTAGCCACATTTCGGGTGCTTAATAACTATGTCTAGCTAACCGTATGAGGCCAAACCGAAACAGATTTCCATCACTGCAGACAGTTCTTCTGGCTAGGATTTAACAGATCTTCCCTGAAAAAAGGGACAAACATGCATGTGATATCAGGAAGATTAGGGCACACCTAAACCTAGGGCTTCTTGGTTTAACCCTCCTCTGAACTAAAAATAATTTCCTTACTCATGCATTTATCTTTCTAGGATTATATTTAATTAAATTTGTATCTTCCCATGAGAGGTATTAAGGAAATATTTTTAAAATCACAAACTTACCTACTGTTCCTAAGCATGAGATTTTCTTATCCTATCATTTCAGACTAACTTCTGAATGGCAATTTTTAAGACAAACTTGCAGGAAAAAAATTTCTAAGAGGTTTCAAAAATATCTCAGTTCAGATTTCACGAAGACTTTAAAACCCTTGTTATGAAAAGCTTACAATAAAATAAACGATGTTTCTTCCACTCTGATTCCATGAAAATCAGATGGAAGAAATTTGAATTTTTAATTCAATTTAGATAAGATACATGGATTTCAGCTATTTCAGGTATATGTTGTCATGCTAGAATAAGTATACTATTTCAAGTCACGATTGGTTAAAAATGATGAAAAAGAAAAATGTAACTGTTTATATATTTTCTCTAAAATTTTATTTGTCATGTTCTTTTATTTGAGAATATAAGAAAGCATATTTTTAAGAAACATTCATTTTTAAGATGAAAGAGATTTTATAAATCAGCTTTTGCTATAAGTATGTACAAAAAGTACTTTTTTAAAAATTGCAATAGAAGTTACACAATTAATTGCAAGAGAACATGAATTAACAAGAACATAAATATACAGATATACAGATATGGATAATAAAATAAAAGTTGAAACAGGTGGATTTTAAATGTTGTTTAAAGAAACGTTCAAATTGGATAGTCAAAAGACACACAGAGCAAGTTTTTCATATTGAATAAATTCAAGAAAATCTGTAATTACCTGGAAATAAAATGTTAAGGAAAATAGATCAGTATTTTCCAAATATGTTTTCAGTTGGTAAATATAACATATTTCTCAATATATTTTAAAATGTTTTTTAAACTCTGAAAGTTCACTTTGATGTATAGAATTCTAGAAGATATGAATACAGAAAACATAAAATAAAAATGACTCTTTACCAAACTGCCCAGAAACAATCATTATTAATATTTTGGAGTTTTTTGTTTATTTTTTTCTCTATATGCACAGACACACAAAATTGTAAAGTTACCTTAAGCATGAGAAAATACGAATTCTAAGTAATATAAATTATATAATATCAATATTAAAACATATAAGTATTCAAGTTAACTCACCTCTTTCTTTTAGATTTCGAAATAGCTTTGATGATCCCTTCCATACTGGTGGTGTTTCAGAGAGTATGTGATTTAATTCCTGTGACACAAAGTATCATAATATTGATCAAGAGGAAAATTACTTTAAAACACTTCTAAAATACTTCAATGCCTATACAAATTTTTTTCTAGTTAAAAGACCTGCAACTTGTCTATATTTACCCTATCTCTAACTGGTTCATTCATCCATAAAACACATTATTTATTAACAGCCCAAACATACAGTAAATAATAAATAAGTTACATTAAATTCAATTAGAGCTACCAAAAATATAAATTTAATAATTAGAGGTACATGGATAAAATAGGCAAATTATGATAAAACTGTTAGTTAAGTTCTGTAGTCAAATAAAAAGTGATATTTTCATGACTATCACAAGAAAATGGGGGTTTTCCTATCAGTGTCAAAGATGACCACTGGATTTCACATATTGCTATTTTTTTTTTTTTGTAGTGCTCTTGGACTTAGGGGGTTTGTGACAGAGGAATTAATGGATAATGGATTACATTAGGAAGGAATAAAGAGTATTCTAATAATGACTGAAAAAGAATGGTGATATCAGACAATGGGCAGATAAGGTACTGAGTCACACTGTGATCACTTTCAATCTTTTCTCTAATTTTAAGTTAATATTCAGTAAAAGAACAACTCCAACTGCTGATTAGCTTTTTTTTTTTTTAAATCAGAGTTTTATAGTGGAGGATGTGACATTTTCAGAAATTTAAACTTTTGATTCATTATTCAGAAACAAAACCAATTTTGACTATACTGTGCATTCTGTGTTAAAATAACTAAATGACAACCACAATTTGAATAATTATTAAGAAAAATCATTGAAGGATTTGGTGAGATAACTTGAAATAATTTGAAATTTAAAAGGAGTATGCAAAAAAAACACATTGGAAAAACATTAGAAATCACTTATATTCCCAGATCTGATTCTTGGCACACAAACTGTGGTAGAGCTGTTGGAAATGAAAAATCGCAGTTCCCATCTCAGACCTACTGAATGAGAATCTGCAATTTTAACAGCACCTTCAATTGATTTTTATGCACATTCACTGAGAAGCATATTAGACAAATCCTTCCCCATGAAGTTGTACCTAAATCTGTAACATTTATAAATCAGCTTTTTCATTTACAAAATTGACTTAGCAGGTAAGTAAGGAATTTCTGAAATGCCAAAGGCAGGAGAGGCATTTTTAGGGGACTTATGGATTCCCTTGTAGCCCATCTGTGAACCACTGCTTTTGTTTTCCTCTTAGTGCTATTTCTACACTGCAGGTAACAAATGCCACCATGAGATCAGTAGTATCTGCTTAGGGAAGAAATAACACAAAGGTAAAAATTCAAGTGTGAATAATAATGAGAAGTTAGATATTCACTGTTTAAATATGTGAGTAAAGTCAAATATTTTTGTTAGAGTAAGAGATTTGAAAACATCTTGAATATATTTTACATACTTCATACTCTATTACATATAAATATTAACTTCTCCATTTTAACTGTTTCCATGTATTCAACTCTATCCATTCTCAGTTAAAATCAGCTAGAGCTTAAGACCAAAAAGTCATAGCTACCTTTTATTGTGTGCCTTCTATATGTCTGACAATGGACTAATGCAGTATTCATTTAATTTCAAAAAAGGATCGTCATTATGTATACTTTACTGAGACTTAGAGGAAAATGAACTCATTGAAGTTTACACAAGTGGTAAATGGTCAGATCCTTATTGACTCCAAACCGTTTTATTTTAGTAATAATTTAGTTGATTCTAATCTCGATCATTCAAATGATACAACTATCTTTGTATTCTCTTGGTAGGAATGTAAATTGGTAAAGCCATTATGAAAAACAACATGGAGGTTCTTGAATAAATCAAAAATAAAACTAACATGGATCCTGAAATTCTATTTCTAAGTATTTTTCTGAAGATAAAAACACTAACTCAAAAAGATGAGTCCCCATATTTTTTAGCATTATTTAAAATACCCTAATATGTAAACAATCTAAGCATTCATTGATGAATGAATGGGTAATAAACTAAAATAAATATGAACATATATGCACAATGGAATATTATTCAGCTATAAAGAAGAATGAAATCTTGCCATTTGTGACAACATGAATGGACTCTGAGGGCATTGTTAAGTGAAATAAATCAGGAAGAGATAAGTTGAATACCTTATGATATCTTTTATATGTAGAATCTAAACAAAACAAAACAAATTCAAAACAAACAAACAAAAACCACCAAAACACCAAGTTCTAAAAACAGAGAACAGATTGGTAGTTGCAAGAAATGGGATACAGTGGTAGTGGTGGGAAAATTTAGTTAAAAAAAGAAAAAGGAGTCAACAAAGATTTTTTTCAATTTTGGTAGATATGTAAAATATAATAATTGTGCTTTAATCAATTATATCACATGGAATGAGTACCAAGATTTGTAAATATTAAACACTTTAATCATTTTCTATATGCTCTATTCACATTTTCTGATTCATAAGTTTTTTAAAAAGAGAATATTGCCTCTTTCAATATAAGTTTTCTCAGGTTATCAGAGAAATCTAGAAAGTCAACTAACATAAATCATTGGATTTATTGCTGAGTGGATTATTTACTTTTAGAGTGCATAAAATTCTAGCAATCCACTTGATTTAGCAAGGAAACAACCTCCCATTCTTCATGTTTTAGATTTTTTGTGTATAATTCCAAACTCTTCAAAAATACATCCAAATTAAGCCTTTCTTAACAGAAAAAATGTATTTTTATAAAAATAAAAAGGTAGCTCTCAACTATCTTTTGCTATCTAAAAGGACTTTTTGGAAAGAAAATTAGCAAGAGTACATGTTAGCATGTTAGTTTCATGTAAGCTTCATTAAAGCCGTATTTGTTCGTGGGCAAGAGAAATTATAAAAGCAGGTAAAAGTTTTATTTACCATCTTGCAGCCTAATTCTATATCTTGGCATATTGCTATACATTTTTGCATATATCAAATCATTTTAGACATTGTTTTTCAGCTTACTCTTTGCATTTTAATATATCATGGGAATATTTTCCTGCCAAACAGTTCTCATTTTTAATATTGCACAGTAGTTAACTATATCAACAGTTCTGAAATATAACTCATTATACCTTAAAAATTATTATTGAACCTAAAAAAGGTATTATTTGTGTGGGATATATATGTATATATATATATATCAATATATAAAACGTACAGAACTAGAAACAAATAATTGAAAAACAAAACTACACAAGCATGTATTCTATTAACTGTCTGAGTGACTGCATCATCACCCATCCTGGAGCCTCTGGAAACTCCACTGCACACTTGTGGGAGAATGACAGTAATATAACAAACATCTTTGAATTATTATGAAAACAGTGTTGAATCCACAGACCCCCGAAAAAGGCTTTGTATTTTAATAACTGCCAGTGTACATTACTCTGTAACTTGCTGTTTCATTCAACCTTACGTTTTCTATGTCTGCTCACCTTAATATAAATAGTGCTAATGTATTTATTAATTTTAATTCTGTATTACCATTCCTTGATATGCATATTTTACAACTCTAATTTTTTTCTACTGATTGACATTTATATTCTTTATTCTTTTTTTGCTATTACAATCAATGCTGCAGGAAATATACACAGAATTCCTGAGGTAAATATGCAAATGTTTCTTTAGTATATATGTGTATATGTGTGTATAATTCTTGATATGCATTTTCAACTTATAGATATTGCTGTATTTTCTTTCAGAAGTGAGCATACCAATTTATTTTCTCCCTGATTCCTTCTTCTTCTTGTTCTTGATAATTATTGGTAGTTAAGATTTCTGGAAGCTTACAATCTAATGAATGTGAAATAATGTATCACTGGTTTACTCTTTATATCCCTGAATACTAGTCAGATTGAGCTACTTTACATATAGTTATTGTTCACTCTAGTTATATTTGTCCATTTTTTTCTTGTTGAAAATAAAAAATCATTTTATATTGATTTATAGACATTCCATATGACTACAAGACTTAATCTCTTCTGTTTATGTGTTGCAAGCATATGTTCAACCTGTCATACATCTTCTAACATTGCTGACGCTGTTTTTTAGTGTGCCAATATTATGAATACTCAATAAAATTTGCCTATCATTTCCTTTGATTTTTCTTTCTGTGTCTTGTCTAAAAAAGCCTGTCATGTCTCTCACTTAGCTTCTAATATTTCAGAACTTTTGTCAAAAATAAGAATTTAATATGAAATTTGCTCTTGTAGCTTGTGGTTAGCTTGAAATCTAATTTTCTTTGTCTAATGTAGAATGTCTGTTGTTCCAGTACCTATGATTGAAAGGTTAATTCTCTCTCCAGTGACTTATAAATCTTCCCATAAATGCCTGAATACTTCTAGACTCTATAATCTATTACTTTGATCTAATTTTCAAAAATTAAAAAGTTTCTTCCAATGATACAATATTATTTTAATTATTAATCTTTCCCCTTTCTTATTTTTCAGAATTATCAGATTTGGGGCCCTTAGTCTTCTAAATGAACTCTCCATGTACATTATATATTTCTCTATTTACTTCTGTCTTTTAAGAAATAAAGTATCTTGCATTTCTTACTAGGTATACTAAATGTCTAATAGTTTTCTTACAATTGTGTAACTTAACTTATTTGAAAGTACAGTTTCTAACTGCTAATGCAAAAACATTTTACTAACTTTAGTTCATGGACCTCACATCCAGAAGTAACCTTTCCAAACTTTTACTGAATTTGGATAAATTTGAAACCTATATATTTTTCTCTCAGTCATATTATTTGCTACCATTCCAATTCTTAGAACCTCTTTATTTTTAACTCTTGTTAAACTCAGGTTATACAGGCTGAACTATGCTCCCTTCAAATTCAGATGTTGAAGTCCTAACTCTCAGTACCTCAGATTGTGACTGTATTCTAAGATAGGGCCTTTGAATAGGTAATTGCCATTATTAAATTAGGTCATTAGGTGGGTCCTAATCCAATATGACTGATGTACTTTTAAGAAGAGGAGATTAGGGGACAAACATGTACAGAAGAAAGACATGTGAAAACAAAGGGAGAAGATAATCAACTCCAAGTGAAGGAGCAAGGTCTCAGAAGAATCCAAGTCTGCCAATACCTTGATCTTGTACTTTCTGCCTCTAGAACTGTGGAGAAATAAATTTCATTGTTTAAGTCATCAGAACAATGGTACTTGATATGGCAATCCTAGCAATTTAATTCACTTCATTAGCTTAGACCTATAAGTAAAATGGTGAGTGGTAGTTATAGTGAGGTATATACATACATTATATCTAATTTTAAAGATTTAAAGATCTAAAGGTTTACAAGTAAACATAAGTTCCCTAGATCAATACTGCTTTTTTATACATATAAAGGAAATATATTTGAGAAACAGAAAACGACCAGTACTTTAGAAGACTCTATCACTGATACTGTCCATCATCTTCCCCAGAGGTAAATACTGTCTTTAATTTTATATTTATTACCCTTAGTTTTCCCAGCTGTAAATGTATCCTTAGAGAATGTGGTTTCATCTCCCAGTTTTAGACTTTCTATAATTTATCTTTATATGAATTACTTATTTTGTTTATCATTATGTTTCTGAGACTCATTTAGTGAAACCACTGCTATAATTCATTTTCACTGTTATATAGTATCCACTGTATGAATATATTAGAATTTATCTATCAGTTCTACTATTGATAATATATGGTGAATTTTTAGTTATCACAAACAATCTGTGGGCATTCTTGTGATGCTCTCTTACATATAAGCAAGAGTTTCATATATATATATATATATATATATATACACATATACACACACATACATACAAACACATATATATGAAATTAATAGATCATACAGCATATCACGTTTAACTTTACTAGATACATGTACATGTGCTGTTATAGAATTTAACCCAGGAATGGAACTGCTAGATACAGAATGTGTGTAACTTTAAATTTAGTATGCAATGCAAAAATTGACCAATGATAACATCTTAAACCTTGTCATTGGTTACCTTTTTACTTTTTAACAACCTGAAGGACTAAAAGTGGCACTGTGATGTGATTTAATTTTCAGAAAAAAATTATTTATAACAAATTATATGTGCATATGTATAATGTGCATGCATATGTACACCAAGAGCTTTAACTTACCTGTTTGGAAAGTGACTTCCATGTTTTAGTAACTATAATAAACACAAAATAGTTAAATAGTTAGATAAAAAATTTAGGTAATAAGTAACATAATAATTTATAGAGATATAGATCTATATATAGATATATACAAATTCAGTAAACACCTATGACCGTAATACTGAACAATTTTGTGTCTAAAGAGCAAAGTTTTTTTAAACCTCAAGATTTGTATTTAAGATATGATTTTATTTATGGTATATATGCTTCATGTATATAAACTACTTATAATAAATAGTATCAGTAGAACAGGAAACACATTTTCCACTATGATTATCTTATTTTTTGGATTTCTGAATTTAAAAGTAAGTTAACTCACTCCATATTAAACATCCTATAAAATTTAAAACACACATGACATTTAATAAATATTTATACTAGAATATAAAATAATATCATAGAAAAATGATCATTTTAAGGTGCTACCCATGATCTCACTGTATTGGTATCTGAATATAATTCTTAGGTAAGGACTCTCTAGGATAAAGGGGCAAAGAGAAAAAGAGGTGAAAGAGAAAGCAGCAGATTCTTGTCCTCTTTTCTATTCTTTTTACCCTATTACTATTAAGGTATCTCTAGAACAACAGTGTTATCACTAAATAAAAAAACTAGGATCATTTTACTTTTCTGATTCCTTCTCATACCTCTAAAAGTCTCAAACACTAAAATCTTAAAATAGTGCAGTCAATACTACACTAGTGTACCTGTAACAGTGCAAGAATATCTAAAGCCTGCCCAAGAATTATCTCCAGGTTTAGGGTGATTAAGTCCTATAATACAGCAACATTAGGAACTGGTAAATGTAATTTATACCTCATTATAATAATGATGAACAATAATTTTTTTCTATAGGGCAATGTGGCTATTTCTGTAAATCAATCCTAGTAATGTAAATAATATTTCAAATTCAAAGGTTGTAAGATAAATTTTTGCTATGTAACTTGCTTTTTTTAAGCAACACAGTAAGTCATTTTAAGATCAAAAAGGAAGAAATATGCTCCAAAATTTAGCAAAATTATTTTCATTTATCTTGGTTTCTTCTCTATGTAGCAATATTCTTCCTTTACCCAAGATAGTTTATGCATATTTGTCATCAAATGATTCAAAGCAGTTTTATAAAATAGATTTATAATTTAACATAAACCGTATACATTTGTTTCATAAAACACAAGCTACTTTTCATAATGAACAATGCAAATAATATTTATTATTCTCTTACTTTTGAAATACAGCCATAAGAAAAACTGTATAAAAGTACATTCACTTGCTCTTATGCAATGTTCAGAAGCTATTTATCAATAGAGGAAGTTAGACACACTTGAGTTTATGAGATTTCCAGAGTAAATTATTCACAAAAGACATATTCATTCTGCCGGATATGGCACCACATTCAATATTATTAGCTTTTTTTTTTTAAATAAAAACTAAAGAGCCATTAAGATTGTTCTTCAAAGGATTTTCTGATTTTCTAAATTCCTTATTTCATATGAAGTTTCTGTATATATAAATATAACTTGGGTGAAGAGGGACTTCAGTTCTGTTGGAAATATTTTATTTCTTAGTCTATAGGGTGATAGTCATTATATTTTTAATATTTTATTCATGTGTGATATTTGTAACAATATGTCCTTTAAAGTAAAAATAATAAAGCTATATGAAAATAATCAATTGCATATTTTTGTCCTAGAATGGGAAATCACCATTTAGATTTTATTAAAGCAGATAAACAGATTTTCTACATTTCAAACACAAAGTTACAATCAATAATCAGAAGTAAATGTTGATTAACATTTATTTGAACTATAATTATTAAGTAAAGGTTTATAGAGCACACCATTTTCTCCTGGAGAATGTTACAATAAAATTTTAACCAAAGATTTTTAAAATTCATGATATGAATTCAGATAACAATGATGACGCTGATGACAGCTATGGATATTTAAATTAACTACTTACTGCATGTTAGGTACTATGCTAAACACAACTGATAGTATTCAATAGTAAAAAAACCTCATGAGGCTGTTATTATTTTACTTTTACCAATGAGGAAACAAAAGATTAACCAAGTTCTCAAAGCTAGCAAGGGAATACTAAGATTTTTAACACAAATTTGTCTGATATGTTCCATTTTAATAGGTAAATAATTACATATTCAGTCTATGAAGCATATTTTCTCTTCAGAGGAAAAAAAATTTTAATTATACTTTCAAACAGGTATTTACAAACATAATGATCCTTAATCATGTCTTAGTCATGTCTGTGAAGTGCTGACAAGAAGTTAGATGATGCTAATTTGAAAAAGTTTTCAGAAAGCAAAACTACAACAGCAGCCCTCCGGGGAGTGTATTAAGGAAAAATTTCAAGAAAATAACGAAATAAAAAAATTCAAACTCTTTAAATCATTAAGCTTTACTAAAGAATAACTTCTCAAATATAAATCTGACAAAGATTATAGAATTGGTACAAAAAAGCCATTTGATATTTTAAGAATATATATTAAAACTATGCTAACTTAATATTAAAATATCCAAAGTGTACAAGATCAATTAAGTAAAAATATACTGAACACATAATACTTATGTATAGGGGCCTTTACTAAGTACAAAGTCTCTACACTCTCAGGAACTTACAATATTACAAGAGGAAAAAATCAATTTCAAGACAATATATGGTTATCTGATACATGGTAAGTACTCAATAAATATTTCTTAAAGGAAGGGAGAGAGGAAAGAAAGCTTAAAGGGGTATAGAGAAATTGCTCAATAAAAGAATCTCCTTACTTTCTTTCCTGTTTTATCACTGTTTTCTATATACTCCCAAAATAAACTACCAGGTAAAACACCATTTACTCTTTTGATCCATTACCCGCCTCCCCCTGCCAGCCCCTGCACTTGCTCAGGGAGTTCCCTCTCTTTTAGATGCTATCCTCAGGATCCCCTGTCAAAATCTTGCATTTATTCCAACTACTACCTTTCACTTCCTTTCTCTTTTAAAGCCAAACATTTTGAATGAGTCGTTTTAAATGACATTTCATTGTAGTGATTGAGACAAAGACTCTATTAGAAGACTGAGTAAAAGAAAATAAATACATGCACTGTCTTCATCTTCTACACACTTCTCTAATACAGTCTTTGTCTCAATCACTACAATGAAACATCATTTAAAAACTAATAACCTTCATATTACTAAATCTAATGGACATTTTCCTATCTTCATATAATTTGATTTCTCAATAACAGTCCACTCAATTAACCATTCTGTGCATTTTCCTTGGCTTCTATTACTTCATACTCTTCTGATTTTCTTACTGTCTCTGATGTATCCTTTCCAGACTTAACCATTCCCAGCCTTTGTACCTTTATCCTTCAAGCATAATAGTTTCTCAAGAATTGATCCTTGGTCACCCATATTCTCATACATTACTGCTTCCATAGACAATCTTAGCCATATATATTACACTAACTGCCAAGTATGTACCGACAAATCCCAAATATATGTCTCTACTCAGTCCTCTTCCTTTAGATCCAGTGGAAATAATACAAAGCATCTAAAGTTAACTCATTATGACTAATTTTTAAAATAGGCATTTGCCAAATTATAGAGGATTTGACTTTTTTGAAAGGTTACAATTGTTTTCATCTCATATACTTACCTTTTGGTATTTTTGTTGCAAATATTTACAATCTACTCTCTGAACAAATTTAATTATACAATATAGTATTAGCAACTACAGTCACCATACTATACATTAGACCTTGAGGATTTATTTTAAGACTCAGTTTTGCCATATCCCAGTCTCTGAAGGAAAAAGTGGCTAAAATTGTTCTAACTCAAGTTGAGGTATTTGACAGTTTCAAACAGATGACTGATTATTTGGTACATAGATTTTCAATTAATTGAATAACTCCCCCTTTGATCTTTCCTCTTATACGTATCTAAGGCATCTTAAATAAATACATCATGTCCAAAATTGAAGTTGTGATTTTCCCTCTCAAATCTGGTCCCTATTGCCATCTATAAGTTAAGCCAGACAGAAATCCTTAGTAGTCATTACTCTATCATCGCCATTACCACCATGATTAGAAGCTTTTGAAGGCTGGACAAGAGTCTCCTCTCTGATCTGCTCATGTCCACAATGGCCCTCTCCAATCTATCTCCACCCTGAAAGATCTTTTGAAAATACAAACTAATCATGATATGCACTTGCTAGAAACAAAACAACAGGCCCAAAATGTAGTGAGTTTTGCTAAGCCAGACATTATCGAACCAATACTTAAATGACAGGTTTAGCTCTCTCAGAAATGGAATCTTAAGCCAGTCAATCAGGAATCACTAAATCAGCACTAGTTAGATAGTCTGCCTGAAAGAGCCCCCACTAAAGGAAAGGAACCTGACAATAACAAATCTGATTTTTTTGTCTAATCTAACTTCTTGGTTTTTCCCTTTTATCTCTAAGTCTTTCACATGAGTTCACATGGGTGCACCTTTCTATCTACTTGATTGGATGCTGCCTGATTCATGAATTGTTAAATAAAACCAAATTATCTTCAAAATTTACTCAGTTTAAACTTGTTTTTTATTTAACATACTAAGTTCTTCTGCAGCTTAAACCACCACTACAGTTGTCCCTTACTGTTACTATAAAAACAAAAATGTTTAGTATATGTTTATAGACTCAAAGATTTGGCCCCAATCTACATATCCAGTCTCACCTCATCCCATAGTCCTCCTTGCTTTTTGCATTATAGACACCCAGATCTTCTTTTCACTCTTGAAATGTATCACATTCTTTCTTATCGTGGCACCTCAGCATATGCTGTTTCTTCTACTGAAACTCTCTACTCCCAGCTTTCCATTTATCTCTTATTCATGATTCCTATTGCAAATTGATATTAATTTTCCTAGGAAACATTTCCCTGAGCTTCCTGACTAGGTCACTTCCCAAAAATATATTCAAACAGCATCAAGTACCTTTCTTTCATGGCACTCATGACAGTTATAATTTGTTGTTTATTTGTACATTTCAGTGTTGGTTTCTCCCACAAAATGGTAATAATTATTTTTGTTTGTTTTCCACACCACCATATCACCAGAGATGAGCTTTTGGTAGGTATCTTTAATACCTACCAATACCTAGGTGTGTATGTCATGAGACAGAATGAGAAGGGTATATAAAAAACTGCTGCTGCATTCCAAAGTACTATGGTTGTCTTAAAGAAAAGCACTGTATGATTATTTGAGTTGTTAACTAAATTAGTTCCCTTTTTTCACAGAACACAATTTTTACTTGAAAAACAAACAGCAGATAAATTACAGTCATTTAGAACTAGGCATTTACAGACATTTCCTTACACACTATAAAATCAGTTTATTGCTTAAGGAAACAACCAATAATATCTGCTGCCAGTGATAATATTTGAAAGTTCAATCAAGCAAAACTTGTAATTTTGGAAAACTTTTATGCACAACAATGAATGTGACAGTCTTCCAATAAGTAAAGACTTTTCTGATGACAGTATTAATGAATATGACTTTTTAAAAAATACTGTATTTGAAATTACCGTATTTGTCAACATTTGGAAGAGCTGTATAACTCAGCCAAAATTTTTCAGTTGATATTACCAGATTATGTATGAGTGAAAGAGTCATTCAGAGTGCAACATTGCCCAATGAATTATAATTTTAAAAAGGACAAAATGTTTCAGATTCCACATTGCCACAAAAAAAAAAACAAACCATCATTAGCCATATGTTAATATAGTATCAAAAAGACCATCTACAATTATCTTAGAGACTATTGAAATACACTTCTCTTTTCCTATTTCTGTATCCATGAGGCAGATTTCCTTCATATATGTGTACTTCATGAAAAGCAGTTATGAGACTCTGTCTTCTATTGAGTCAGACGTTAAAGAGACTTGCAAGAATGTACATACAGCCAAAAAGTTTGAGACTCACTGCTCTACCATGTGAGAATTAATTAACCCACATTTACAATGCAAAAGCCGTAACAAATACAAATGATATAAAGGTAGAATTATTGGTAGGTCTAGCTCCAAAGCCAATAGAAGAATATGAGCTTATTATAGAGACAATCAATAGTAAAGTGTGTGCTTAAGATTGATGTACTTAGAAAGAGGGAACAACTGAAAGTTTCTGAAAGTAGAAGTTCATAAGAAATGTTAGTCTGGTAACACAGAATGATGAGTTCCGAAATACCATAATCACCTGCTTAACTGTGAAAAACATACTGCTCCATACTTCTAGAGAAATGAGAAAAAAAATCTTTTAAAATTACTAAGATAATATTTAAAATATACTTACATTTGGGCTCATCTGTTGTAACAGCCAAAATAAAATCGTATGGAGTCATGAATAACTGCCCTTCACATTCTATAGACGCAAACAAACGAAATCGCCTTTCCCGGGATGTAGCATAGAGGTCTAGGTCTTCCACGTCTGTCCTGCCGATAGTAACCTGAAGACAAGAAAGCAAATAAAGTTGGACTATGTGAAATAACATTTACTTTTAGAAGATAAATACTTTTATTCTTTAATAAAGTTTTTTTATTGAAGTGACATTGCACTGTACCTTTTTGCATTTCAGGTGTGTATCATTATAGATCAACATCTATATATGCTACAATAAGAGTACCACTCAAAGCCCAATTCTGTCCTTCACCACATAGTATTTCAGTGAAAGTGAAGTAACAGATATGCCTGGTGGCTCAAAGGTTAAGCTTGTGCCTGGGCACAGTCCACCCACAGATCAAGGACCTGGGTTCAAAACCCTGAGCTGAGGGGAGCAACTTACATGAACAACTAAATCAAGTGCTTTTTACTCCTCTCTCTTCCTGCCTGCTGCTTGCCTGCCTTCGTCTTAAAAACAAAACAAAACAAAAACAAAAACAAACCCCAAAACAAAGTAAAGTAATAATAAATGAAAAAATTGTCTGCTGGAGAACTTGACCATTTTATAAATAAATTATCCACATAAATAAAATGAATTCATGTTTGAAAGATCCAACAATGAAATGTCATTTAAGGAACTGAGTATTTTAAACCGACACTTTCAGGGAATGTTAAATTTTTGAGCTAGTAGCTTCTTTAGGAGGAATGTCAACACTTGCTGAATGCCTTCTAAGAAATCTACATATAGGATTTTTATAATTAAAAGTCTATTTGCTATAGTCTATTAATTTTCTAAAAGAAGAAACTGAAATACTGATAGGCTGTTCATGGCAGCTATAAAGGG
Organism: Solenodon paradoxus; assembly: GCA_004363575.1. Taxonomy (NCBI): domain Eukaryota; kingdom Metazoa; phylum Chordata; class Mammalia; order Eulipotyphla; family Solenodontidae; genus Solenodon; species Solenodon paradoxus. The sequence continues at coordinate 1,135,882 of RJWH01000064.1, forward strand.
AAGTATTTAGTTATAGTTCCTAGATTAGAACTGAAGTTGCTAATCCCAGATCACTCCAGTATAGTTACCACAATGGTCATTCTGATTTCCACAGTTATGATGAACATAATTAGAAAGTGCGTTTATATGGGGGAAGGATGTCTCTTCTGTTTTCCTTAATTTCAAGGTCTTCCCTTATACTTAAATAATTTTTCACTTATTTTCTCTCTGAACTCTAGCACATTTATTTAATAAAAGCTTTTTTTCTGATTATGAAAGTGATACCTATTGTACATAATTTAGACAGATTTAAAAAAATTACAGATATGTCTCATTTTGACAAAATGGGATTATACTTCAATATATAATTAATCATTTTTTATTTTTTAATGTATTAGTCTTTTCTCATGTCGCTATTCTGCAGATGATTTTTAATAAATTATATTTCATAATTAATGCTTGTAGCTTAATGAAATTAATGATTTCAACACGAATTAGGTGATTCATAGTGTTTTACTATTACAGAACAATGTCAGAATGACCACCCTTGAGAAAATATAGATCCTTGAAATAAATTTCCCATTGGTGTGCAAAATTTATAACAAACCTTTTCATAAATATATATTATCAAAATACCTCTAGGAAGTTTAAAGAAATTTACATGGTTATTAACGATACAATAATTATATTTTCATAAAAAAATATTTTACATTAGGAAAAAAATCTTACTTAGGATACATTTACTCTCTTTAATGTCTGTGATAAGTCATATTGTATACTGCATATAAACTATTAAAATTAAATATCTAATATCTTGAAAAGTCAAGGAACTTTCAATAAGCAAATTACATTTAACAATTCCAGGTTACATTTCATTAAATGAAAGGTCAGGCAAGTGATTTAATCTTTTTCACTATTCTTATTATTAATATTTTTCAAACATTATACAAGATTCAAATAAAAATGAACAAGGCTGACTCGCTATTTTTTAATGGCATGTATAAGATAGTATATAGAGTCTCAATATCAATAATGAGCAATACCGTCCTTGACTATTACTCAAGGATACATCTACCCTTGTAGGTCACCTTCTAAACAAATATCCCAGGGGTTTCTTCTTCCTTTCAAGGAAGAGTAATCAATCTTGTCTGTGACCGCCATAACTTTCCTGCCTTCTTTGTAGTGGGCCATTTCCTAGGCTCACCTCCAGTGACTTGCCAGCAGGATTATAGTAGGGAGCTCTCATTGTTTTTGCAGTGTAGCGCTGAACTGGGATCTGAAGCCATGCCTAAGCATAACATCTTCAACCAAGATTTCTATCTATGTTGCTATTATCTAATATGGTCCTGAAGTACGACTTGTGCCCCTACCTGGTACTGCCAATACTGTTCATGAAGTTCCTGTTTTCTCATCAAATTTTCCTTCCTTCAGCACAGTCTATATTTGTCCCAGAATGCCAAACCTGCTTGACCACTGCTGCTGGGAATCTGATCCACCTTCTATGAGCTAATGCTGACAACTCCTCCTTTTCTTTAACCTTTGTTAATCAATTAATAAAGCCAGTTGTTCTCTAATTTCTCACATCCACCCAATGCCACTACCTTTTTTCAAGCACTCACTACTTCCCTAAAATTTTACAATAATAGCCTCTGATTTTTGTCTCTAAGCCATCCTACACTAAGAGATAAGACAAAAAAGGCAGAACTGCAAGAGTGTATAGTCTTCACATTCCCAAGTAAGAGTATTAGGAGAAATCTGACCAAGTATATGGTTTTCACGGAAACTCCCGTGTGTGAATTCTACTCCTATTGCTTTAGCAATAATAACCATTATTTTTGATAATGGCATTAGGTGGTGCCTACAGGTCTATTCAGCACCACCTTAAAAGAAGGTCTGGGAGTAGGTTGGCAATGTTTTGTGGCCCAAAATAAATGAGAAGAATATGACTTATGCATAAGAGATAAGCAGGGGAGACGGTCAGATGATGGTCACCTGGGAGGGATGAGATTCAGATCGTTCCCATGGAGAACTAAGAATTCACCTATTCTCCAGAAACAAACATTAAGAAAAAGCATATGGAGGTTAAAGAGACACAAAAGCTTTCCTGATTACAAAGGGTAAGTGAAAAAATCCCAGTTCAGAGCTAAAATGCAGATTTAGAACTCGGGATATGGGCTACAGCAGAGTGGGTGGAACTATGGGACAATACGGGCCTCCTGGGGGTTTGCTTCAAAGCAGCAAAGAGCCTGCTCAGCAGGACCAGGGCGACGAGGTGGGGGAGATGGTCTTGGCACAGGGAAGTAAAAGGGTCTCAGCTGCAGCCCATGCAGGGAAATTACACTGGGTGATGCCATAACCAGAAGGCAGCTAGAGGAAATTCGCTTCGCCTACCCACACTTATCACCGTATTTCACCAACGTCTGAGGACCCACCCAGTGAATAGCCCGCCCAGCACATATGTCCACTGGATATCCTGCTCACCAGCTATCCCACCCCAGGATTAAAGGAAGAAAGTCTCCCAGAAGGGACAAATCCTCAACACTATGCACTAACACCACCCTATCGGTGGAGGCAGAAGTGAAGCCTGAATGCCATTTGTAGACTAATAAGATGATTAGCCGACACGGCATCAATGAAGAGAAAATGAATTCATAGAAATATAAACAGAATGCCAGCAGAGCAAAGACACAGAAAAATATATGCAAAGTGATACATTTAATAAAAACCCAGGGGAATATCTGAATATAGAAGATGTATGCAAACTACTGGAGGATGAATTTAGGGTAACAGTGAAAACTCATGGAAATCAAGACAACAATAAAGGAAGCATGAGAGAACAACAAAAGAGAGAGAAGATACAAAGCATGAAATTAAAGATATGAAGATTATGATAGCTGAAATAAATAACTCAATACAGGGACACAAAAAATAGAATAGATGGAGCCTCTATTAGAATTAGAGAGCTAGGAGAGAGGGCAGAGGAATGCACTCAAGTAAATCAGCAAAGAGGTAAAACAACGCAAAGAAATGAAGACAGTATTCGAGACTGAGACCTATGGGATAACAGCAAAAGGAAAAACATTCACATCATAAGGGTCCCAGAAACAGAGAGAGGGGAGCATAAACTATATTTAAGAAATAATAGCTGATAAAGTCCATAACCTGAAGAATGAAGCAGGCCAGAAAGCTCAGAGTTCCTGATGAAAGAAACCCAAAAAGACCTATACTTAGACATGCTGTCATCAAAATGTCAAAAATACCAGATAAAGAAAGAATCCCAAAAGCAGCCAAAGAAAAATGGGTCACATACAAGGGAGTCTCCATAATATTGTCAGTGGATTTCTTAACTATAACTCTATAGTCCAGAGAGAATGGCATGATATATTCAAAGTGCTAAAAGAAAAGGAATTTCAACCTAAGGTACTGTACCCTGCAAGATCATCATTCAGAACTGAAGGAATGACACGAAACTTTTCTGAAAAGTAAAAGTTAAAGGAATGACAACAACAAAATGAGTTCTGCAAAAATATTAAAGGATGCGCTATTAAAAAAAAAAAAAACCACCTAAAAACAGTAAGACAGCAAATATAAAAAGTGGGAAGGAGAAGAGAGTTAAAATGTGGATGATTAGAATGAGCATAGGACTAATCTGCTTTCAGATAAAAATAGGAAATAAATATAGAATTGTTAATACTAACTTCAGGGTAAGCTCAAAACATATCTCCAGGGAAAAAGCAAAGAAGAAAACTAAACGGGAAACCAATCAAAACAACTACAACCAATCCACCTAAGAAGAGAAAGAGGAACACAAAGGCATTGTCTGGAACAACACACGGAAGACACATTACAAAATGACAATAAGTAGCTACATATCAATAATCACCCTAAATACTAATAGACTGAATAGCAAAGGATGCAGAGTGGCTGAATGGATTAAAAAGTGTAAGCCAACCTTCTGCTTCATTCAGGACATCCACCTTCTTATACAAGATAAACACTCAAAGTCAATGATTGGAAAACAATCCTATAGTCAAATGGCAACCACAAAACAACAGGAAGAGTTATATTTATGTCAGATAAAACAGACTTCCAACCAAAAGGCATAACAAAAGACAGAGGTAGACATTATATAATGATTAAAGGGTCAACTCAGCAAGAATACATGAGGCTTATCAACATATATACACCAAATGAAAGAGTATTGAAATATTTAAGTATTACTAGAACTGACAAAAGTCATCAACAGCAACACAATAATAGTAGGGGACTTCAACACCTCACTTACAACAATGGACAGATCAAGCAGGCAGAAAATTAACAGGGAAACGGCTGCTTTAAATGATCATTTGGAACATTTAGGTCTAATAGACATATACTGACCACTACATCCAAGGACTACAGATTTCACTTTCTCCTCAAGTGTGCATGGAACATTCTCAAGAATAGATCATACGTTGGAACACAAAACATTTATCAACTAATTTATAAATATCGAAATCATATCAAGCATATTCTCTGAACACAATGGCTTAAAACTAGAAAGCAACCACAAAAAGAAAGATGGAAGGCCCCCACATTAATTGGAGAGTAAACATTATGCTTCTGAATGACTCTTGGGTAAAAGAAGCAATCAAAGAGGAACTTAAAAAATACTGGGAGACAAATTAAGACACAAGCTATCAGAATCTATGGGCTGCAGCAGAAGCAGTGCTAAGAGGGAAGCTCATTGAAATCCAGGTCTACCTCAAGAAACAAGAATAATCTCAAATAAACAACTTAACTCTACAATTAAAACAACTAGAGATAGCAGACAAATTAAAGCCAAAAATCAGCAGAACGGTAATAATCAAAATTCGAACTGAAATCAATGAAACAGAAAACAAAAAGACAATCCAGAAGATCAATGAAAACATAAGTGGGTTTTTGAAAAAATAAAATTGGAAAATCACTAGCTAGACTCACAAAGAAAAAAAGAGAAGATAGCTCTCATTACTAGAATCCGAAATGAAAGGGAAGAAATTATAACAGATACCACACAAATACAAAACATTATAAGGGACTACTATGAGCAGTTCTATGCCAACTAACTGGACAATCCTGCAAAAAATGGGAATAGAAGGCACATACCTCAACATCATAAAGCCCATATACGACAAACCCACAGTCAATGGCAAAAAATTGAAAGCATTTTCTCTAAGGTCAAGAACAAAGATTTGGCTGTCCACTCTCACACTGATATTTAACATCACACTAGAGGTCTTAGAGCATTAAGGCAAGAAAAGGAAATAAAAGGAATCCAAATTGTAAAGGAGGGAATAAAACTATCACTATTTATAGACGAGATGATTATGTACACTGAAAACCCTTAAAAAGCTGTCAAAAAACTACTAGATATCATCAACAAATACAGTAAAGTGGCAGGCTACAAAATCAATGCACAAAATTCCATTGCATTTTTATGTGCAAATACACACTAAAAGAAAATGAAATAAAGAGTATCACATGGCTTAAAATAGAACCAAAAAGAATCAAATATCTTAGAAAACACTTAACAAAGGAAGTGAAAGACTTGTATAATGAAAAAAAGTCCTTCTTAAATAGAGGATACAAAGAGATAGAAAGACATACCCTTGCTCATAGTTGGGAAGAATCAACATCATTAAAATGGTCATCTTACCTAAATCAATATACATATATTTAATGCAATCCCCATTAAATTCCATGGGCTTCTTTCCAGGAAATAGAACAAAAAATCTTAAAAGTTGTATGGAACAAGAGACCTCGAATAGCCAACGCAATAATGAGAAAAAAGAACAAATTTGAAGGAATAACATTCCCAGATATTGAGCTATTCTACATAGCAATAGTGATCAAAAATGGTATGGTACTGGAATAATAACTGAGGCACAGGTCAGTGGAATAGAACTAAATCACCAGAAACTGGCCCTTTCACTTACAGTGAGTGATTCTATGACAAAGGAGTCAAAAGCCTACGATGGAGGAAAGTCTCTACAATGAATGGTGTTGGGAAAACTGGACAGACACGTGCAAAAGAATGAAGCGACACCACTCTCTTAATACCGACAAAAATTAACTCAAATGGTCTAGAGACTTGGACATAAGCCTGGAAACCAAAAAATTCTTGGAAGACAACAAAGAAAAGATATTCTATGACATTAGCCTTAGAGGTTTTTGGGGACTCAATTCCAGTATCAAGGGAAACTGAAAGAAAAATAAACAATCGGGACTGCATCAAACTAAAAAGCTTCTTCACAGTAAAAGAAAGCATCACCAAAACAAAAGAACAAACTACTAAATGGGAGAAGATATTTGCATTGCATATTTCTGACAAGGGCTTAATATCCAAAATACACAAACAACTCATGAAACTCAAAACAGAAAATGCAGTCAAAAATGGAAAGAGGAATTGGAATTTTTCTGAAGAGGATATACAGATGGCCAACAGGCACATGAAAAGATATTCCTACTTCCTGGTCATCAGGCAAATGCAAATCAAAACAACACTGAGATATCACCTTATACCAGAGATACTGGCTATTATCCAAAAATCTTATAAAAACAATTGTAGCGAGGATGTGGAGAAAAAGGGAACACTTCTACACTGTTGGTGGGAGTGCAAATTGGTGCAACCCCTATGGAAAACAGTATGGAGATTCCTCAAAAAGTTGAATATGGTAATTCCATATGATCCTGCCATCACACTTTTGGGTGTCTATCCAAAAGATACAAAAACACAAATTATTGCAACCCTATACACAACAGCTAAGAACTGGAAACTACTGAAGTGCCCAGTGTCAGATGAATGGATATAGAAGATGTGGTACTTATATACATGGGATACTATATAGTCATTAGAAGAGTAAATCCTGTCATTTGAATCAATATGGATGAAATTAAAGAGGATTATGCTAGGTGATATAAGACAAAAGAAGAAAGATAGATAACAGATATCTACTCATAGGTGGAACGTAAAAGAAAAAAACCCAAAGGAACAGATGAAACAAAACCAAACCTTGGACACTTGCAATAGAACTGAGGTCACCAATAGTGAATGCAACAGTGGCAGGGGTGGGGAGGGGAGAGGGACAAGGGGTGGTGGAGCCCATTGGACAATGGTGAAGAATACTTGGTGATTTGGTGGAAGGCAGTTGTATTGACATAAATCTTAGGAACAGGGAAACTGTACACACAAAGAACCTACATATATTAGTTAATTTTAATGTGTAAAATCAAAGTCATTGCATTAAAAAATATTTTTAAAAGAGATAACCAGAGTCCAGGTGCTTAAAAGGGCTTCTTGCTTCTCTAGATTTGCTTCTTCAGTGAAGTGGTATCAATTTATTACAGTAAATCATACACTGTAATAATACTCATTGGTACTGCCCAAATGAAACAGAATTCTGTAGCTATTGAGTAAAAACAATTTTCCCATGATTCTGGCATGATCCTAGAACAGTCTATCATCACCCAGGACAGGGCTAATCTAGTTAGAGAATGGTATAGGACTGTTACACAGAACACGATATCAATACTTGTGTTGGTTTTTAAATTTCTATTCTCACTAACTGATGTATTAGGTTTGACATTAGGTAAAGGAAGACTATCTTCTGACAATCTTTTAAATATATTTGTGGTGACAATACGCAATTTTTTCTTTTAAGTAAACTTTGAAGTAAATGTGTCAAATTCTACTTTAAATATCCTACCAATATTTTGTTTGGGATGACAGTGAATTTGATGTAATTCTGAAAAACTTAATTTTTCCTTGCTGTGAACATGGATATCTGTTTACTCAGGTCTTCAACTATGTCTTACTTAAAGTTCTGCAGTTTTCCTCATATGCTTTAAATATTTTTTGGCAGATTTACTCCTGTAAATTTAATAGTTCCCGTGTAAATGTGAATTGGAAATGGAACTGAAGGAGCTAAAAAGAGATCACCCAAAATCGCTAAGAAGTGGTTTCCTATGGATGTCCCACTATTTTCAGCTGATGAGAATGGCAAAGGAGAAACTCCTACTAAATATTTCGTTTTTGTCCTTCCCTTAAACAAAGAAGAATCACCACTCCCTAAGCTTCCACTCTTCCCCTAATCAAAAAATGATCCTCTTTCCCTTTACCCCTTGGAAGAATTTGGTAAGTTTATCTGTAAACGTGTTCTCTAAGAAGCATACCTTTACGATGAGTCATTCCCTCTTATGAAGAGTCTCTTCTTCTATTCTTGATGCCCCAGGCTGTTTTCTGAAGCCTAAGCACAGGATATAAGTCTTTGTTCTGTTCCATTTACCTCAAAATGTATAGCCATGTAAATTCTCCATATATGTCATTAATAATATGGTCTTTTCTTCTACTGATCCCATCTAACGTTAATCTGTTCACCCATCCCAAGAAAAACAGAGGGATGAGCAAATACATTTTCATTTGGTTATTTCTGATGAACAGGATAACAAATGACTTTTGTACATCTGCTTTCTATTCAACTATCTTAAGTTCCTTAATTAATTTTAATGACTTTTTTCATTGAATTTTTCTAAGTAGATAATTATAAGTTCTTTCCAAATAGTGATAGTGGTAGCTTTTCTTTCAATATTTAAACTCATTTTCATTGCCTTCATTACTAGAGGTCTAGAAATGATGTATTTTATATATATATATATATATATATATATATATATATACTAGAAATAGCATCAATAATATTAAGCATTCTTATTTTATTCCATGTTTTGAAGGGAATGTGTCTAATGTTTAAAATGCCATGTTTGCTGTTGGTTTTGGTAATTATCTTTTACCTTAAATCTGGAAGGGTACTTACCTGTTTTCCTCTGTTTTTTGAAAACAAATGAGTTTAGAGTTAGAATGGTCTTATTTCTTTACTTTTTAAACAGAAAAGAAACAAGAATATGAGCCCTCAAACAAAAATTAAAATGTTCTGGCCAAGTAGAAGCATACACAGAAATCCTAAATCCTCCCCAAATTCAAAATATATTAGACAAAACTCTTATTTACATTATCACTTAACTTTTTAGTTTACAAAATGGCTATTTAACATTAACTAACGAGCTAATGTTAAGTTTGCTCTTTCATTCAATAGATACTTGGTGTGTACCTACTATATACAAACGTACTAATTATAAAAGTCAAATGGAAGATTACCTACTTTATCTAAAGCTATTTTAGGGACAAATATGGATAAATGACCTTGATTTAATTATGTTCTACCTACATATGCCTAAATACTTTCAAATCTTTCAATAGTCCACATGTTCTTTCTCTGTAGTTTATGAACAATTTACTGAACAAATAATGGTAAAGGTGAGGAATTTAATAATTTTGTTTACTATGGTATAGCTTCAGCCAACTTAAACTTTATAGTATTTAGTGGGTTGACAGAGAGCAGTGGGGCATGAAGTAAAAGTTGAGGATACCTGAACTTACTTATTAGCATCTGAAGAAGGGACAGTTTTAGTTGATTACCAAAACTTTATAAGGTTCAGCTTTTTTAATTTAATTTTTTGAAGTTTAAAAAAGCTGAAGTTTTAAGATCACTGTTATGAACATTCAGAAACAAGAACCAAACAATAAAAATGGAAAATGATATTGAACCAGTTTACTAATCCTCTAGACGATTTTGCTTGCAGACAAATGACAATGATCTTGTATGTTAATTTTCTGAGTCTTTTAAAAAACAAGTATAACAATTTCCCTTGAGCACACTAGCAGGAATCTGAGCGTATAATCTTTATAGCACAAAGAGCAGGTTAAGTACAACTGCAGTCACAGGCTAATCTATTTTATTTAATACCTTCTTTGGCTTTCTAAAGGCTATGTATCTTTTAAGAGTTAACTTCAAAAGCCTAAAATTAACCTAAACATTTTTCATTGTTAGGCACTGTTTCAATAAATTGTGCACCACAAATAAGGACTATAGTAAAAGTTCAATAATCAGTACCCAGGGTTCATCCCAGACAAACAGTAACATTCTCTGAGGTATGGCAAACTCCAGAAACACTTTAGATCAACTTCAGTTTCCTGTTCAGTTCTTTAACTTCTCTGGAGGGGAGCCTGATTCCCTAGAGATGAATCTTTGCTGCAAATGAAGCGGTCTAAGTACTCAGACTCTCAGGAAGGATACTTGCCACAAAATTCTGCTGCCAGGCCCTCTCTCCCATGTGAGATACTGCACCAAACCCATCCTCATGGCCGTACTTCAACATAATGAAACTAGCATGTGAGATGTTGACAAATAATACCTATTAAATATAATGCAATTTCTTGACTACATATTGGCAAAGTCTAACTAGATATGTTAAAATGTTATAGTGCCGGTTTTTCACAAGATAGGTAAACACAAACATCATAAGGTATTACTGCAATAATTTTAGATGTGTCAAACTTTCAGCTAAAATAATTTCTCATATCACAAAGATCTAATAAAAATACAGAATAACCTCCAGAATAACCCCAAAACAATAAATGAAAGAAAAACTTTAAAAGGAAACTACCCAAGCAACACAGGGGAAATAAATTATCTTAGTTGTAAGTACAAGCCCACAAAGCACAAAAATGAAACAATAGAAATCTAGAGCTAGAAGAGAATTTGTCTTTTCAGTTTGCTCCTTCTAGGAATTACATTTTATACCTTCTAGGAAATTATTTTATGAGAATTGCTTAATAGTTTTTCAAATTTGCTAAAAATGTTTTAGGGGATCTTCTTTCTAGTTCTAGAAAGCTCTCTTTTCTTTTTTGCTAAGAAACTACTATCAATATTCCAGTTCTTCAATATGTTTTCCAACTTCATAAAGTCAAGAATTTACATAGAAATAAAAATTTCAAACACACCCATAAAATAATACAGATAATTTATTCAAAAAAGTATCATTTTCAGGCTAACTTTGTGGATGTTCTAAATCATGTTAATAAAAGAGAAGTGGCTTAAAAAGTGGTAGAAATAATAAAAGTTACATTTTTTAATTACTTCATCTTTCCAAAAATAAGCAAAAATACTGTGTCAATGCAATTATCTTCTCTGGAATTTCCAAACTCCGACCTTTGCAACTAGTACTTAGATGCTACTTCTTAAACTAGGGCCTCGGGCAACAGAGTACATCATTATCCTTCCTATGAATAACAGAAAGCAAAGGTTCACTGCCAAGGCACAGTGTCATGTTACTTCAGGTCAGCAATTTGAAAATTTACTCAGTGGTAAGGTCTGGTTTTCCCAGGGAGGCAAGATTAAATGCCAGATAAAGGATTCACTACTTGACAATTAGAGAAACTGATGCCTACAAGCTGCTAATACCCTGAAGAGGTAACTTGAAACAATTATATCAATTATCTAAACATTGTATTATGCATTGCTTTTTAGAGGCTGAGAAACAGAGACATGAGAATAACAAATGGAAGAAAAAAGAAAAACCATTTGTGTATTAACCCAAATCGTCGAGATTACACATTATTTACTCATTATTAATTTATTTTTTAAAAATGCTTTTATATTAAATCAAACAATACTAATTAAAATTTGACTTGATTTCATGTAAGAAACTGAGCATTGATCAGCATTAGGCTCTACCTAATGTTGGCAACTGTCTTAACGTTTTTATACTATAGAGTAATTAAGTATCTTTTAAAATTAAATTTTTATTTTATATTTTCTGGGCAAGAATCTTATGAGATGTGCATGAGATTCTATTCAAGTAGTTAACAAGATGTTCATGGAAGTATTACACTTGGCTTTCCCATATGGCTTCAGGCTTATATGGCTTCAGGCTTATTTAAAAACTTCTAATGAGATAAAAGGGGTAACATTTTCTTTGCTTGCTGGGTGGTCGAAAGGTTAAACATCAAATTCCTGTTGTGGGAAAATCCCACAGTACTCTAGGTGAAATGTTTTGATGCTTAGTAAATGTGTCTATGTGGAAATACACACAGCTGAAAGCCAGCCAATAGTATTTCCATGGCTAAGATCAAACAGAAAATAAAGTTACAAAATAGAAAAAAGAAACAGAATAACCGACTGTTTAAAGACTTCTAAGTCTCCACAGTTGTATTGCTATAGCAGCTCTTATTATAGGATTCTTTACAAGTTTACAAAATTCTTTCACATATATAATCTCATTACTTGATAAGAAGAGTATATAAATCAAAGTATATTTGTAAGGAGGCCACAGGTATTAATTACTCCAGCAATACCTCTCTTGCCCTGCCTATTTTTTCACTCTTCTATTCAACACTTCTCTTTAGCATACACACACTGAGGTTTCTCCCATTTTACAAAGCTTCTGGTTCCATTTACCCATTTAGCCATCCTTTCCTTTCTCCCCACCATTTCTTTCCTGTTTTTCACAGTAGGCTCTTGGAAAGAGCTGTGACCTTTTCTGTCTCTGATTTCTCCTACTTCAGCAGGTTCTCCTCTCTGCTACTCCACTAAAACTGCTTCTCAAGGCATCGGTGACCTCCTTGCAGCTAAATCCAAAAGGTCAATTCTCAGTTTTCATCTTACATATCTGACACAGTGGATAATACTCTTTTCCTTGTAATAACTTTTCTTGGTTTCCAAGACCTCACTCTTCCTGACTTTTCTACTCTTCTGCCATCTACTTCTTGCTACTTTTGTGGGTAGTTCTCATCTACATAGTGCCTTAGGGTCAGTCCTTGGACCTTTCTTATTTCAATATATAAATTACTCCGGTGATGATCTCATGCAGCTTTGATATATACTGCACATGCAAAATTTATAATATCTAGTCTTCCACCATAATATAAATTCTACAAAGGCAGAATTTTTTGCTTTATGTGGTATATTTGTTTTTCCTATGCCTAGGAGAGTTACTTGCTTGTAGCAAGTTCTCAAATATTTGCTGAACAAATGAATGAATGAATGTTGTTAGGAAATACACTGTAATTGGTAAATAATGATTCCTTTAAAATTTAAGCATAATAATAAAAATCAGTAATTACCTAGTACTAACAATATATAGTTGACTTATGAAATTGTGTAGGAAAGGCAATCAATGATACATGTTCAATGATTTGTTTGTTTTAGAATAGGAAATTTTCTGATACTGATTTGCTCCCAGGTTTCAGATGTGTATATTAAAAACTTTTGTTAAATGTATATGTAACCAATTGAAGACTAGAAATGGGATAACTAACAAACTACTACAGGGAGAAAAATGACAAGCAAAAAAAGGACCATTTTAATGTCAGGTGGCAAAGAGAAAGAGATGACAATACATTCACATAGTACAGTGAAAATGAATGCAAACATGTCCACAACCATGATAAATATGGTTGCATTAACTCCCTCATTACAAAAGAGCATCTCTCATGCTGTGTTTTTTTAAAAAGCCATGTAAAGGTTCCATACAGCAGTGATACATACATCACCTAGGATGTCTGAAAATATATGGAATTAGAGTAAAAAGCATTATTAAATGGGACAAAATTTACCAATAAGATATTATACACATGAAGAAAATTAATTACATAATGGAAAAACACTTAAAAGAATGCAATTTTGTCAATTCACAATCATGGCTCCTATGTCAAAACATGTCTACTAGAAATCAATAGATCAGTGAGACACCAAGTAGGAAAAAGGACCTGAGTAACAAAACAAATAAGTTTCTTATTAACTTCGATTTTTAGATAACACAGAATATATTAACTGGTAACTTACTAGTCATCAAAATATCAATAAAATACAAGTATGGTCTAATGAAATACATATATACAATATAGTATTGGATAATAGCAAATATAAACTATTGGTATGGTTAAATTCCTTAAGTATGTTATAATTCAGATTAAAATAGAATGGTTACTATTTATATAATATTTAAAATTTGCAAAATAACTATAATTCAGGGATATATCCATTTGCAATGAAAGCATGAAAATTTACAAAAGAATAATAAAATTTATAGTATTGGTTGTCTGTGAGAAACAGATTGTAATGAAAGAAGGTATATATGTCGATAGTTTATTTTTTAAGCTGGCAATACATAAATAATGTATTCTGTTGCTATCTATTATCTTAACAGCTGGATACATTTTATTAAAGAAAATGTCTTTAAAGTCTTACTTTCTATGTCATAGGAAAAATGTTAGACATTTAACAGCAAAAGACCAACAGAAAAAAGATCACTTTAGAAAATTTAAGTTCCACTAGTAAACTATTAAATTATTCTTGGGTTAAAGAAGAAATAAAAACTGAGAATACAAGTTTTTTTTTAAATAAGTGAATTTAGGGAGTTACAACTAGTAACCTGCATACTTTGGTCAAAGCCATTACTGACACAGAAAAATCCATATTCATAAAAAGTATTTACTAATATCAATAAGAATGAAATTAAATGAACTATGTATTCAACTCAAGGAGCTAAAAAAAAAGGATAAGATAAATCTAAAAAAAAAAAGAAAGAAGTAGCCAATAAAAATAAAAGCAAAAACAATAAAACAATAAGCTGTTTAATAAAAAAGTGTTATCTGGAAAGACCAATAAAATAAACAAATCCCTATCTAGTCTGATTTTTAAAAATCTGAAAATGAAATAATAACATTAAATATATATTATGGTATATACAGTTTAGAAGAGTATCCAAATATAAGATGAGAGAGAAAAGACAGATTGATATAGAATGATAATACTTGTGTTAAAAAATGAAATAACGGCACACCTCGGTGGAATAGTGGTTAGGTGAATCATCCTCGAAGGACTCAGGCCATATATCCCTTGGTTTGAGTCCCCGGGTGTAGGGGAAGAACTAGTGTGAACAACTAAAAAAGAAATAAAATTAAAATGCTTCTTCCTTCTGTCTCTTCATATCTGTCTGCCTATTCCTTTCATTCCTGTCTATACCTTTCCTTATAAAAAAATAAAAAAGGAAATGATATATGTCTAAGTATAAAGGTGTGTAAATAAAATTCTAAAAGGCCTAAGGTGAGAGAAGACTTTTATGAGCTATCAGGAAGGAACAGGATTTAATATTTTTACATATCCTAAAAATCAACAGGCAAAAACAAAAAATTGGTTAAAGAAACAAAAAATTTCCACTCCACTAGTAATTAGAGAAGTGGAAATTGAAACAATCACAATAAATTATTTTTTACATTCAAACTGGAAAAGCAATTAAATTTGAGAATATGAAGTAAACAGGGACACTGATAGCCCATTACTTATTACTAATATAAGGATATCTTGGGGTAACCTTTTTGTAGAACAATTAGATAATTTCAAATAAAATGTAATAGTTATGGTCCCAGCAATTCAAAATTTGCATCTACATAGAACATTGGATAGTCACTGTAGTACTATTTCAAATAGTGAAAAATAGAAATAATATAAATTTCCATTAGTAGAATAATATTTAAATGATGGCACATCAATGAAGCAGTCTGTGGCCATTAAAAAGGATATTGTAGGTGGTAGGTGGTAAGTCAATCAGCACTGAAGAAGTGCAGGCCACATACCCCTGGGTTCAAGTCCTGGGTCTGGGAGAGAAACAACCAGTGAAAACAACTAAATAAAAGTAAAAATAAAATGCTTCTTCCTCTCTCTTCCTGCCTGCACCTTTCCATTAAAAAAAAAACAAAAAAAAAAAAAACAAGGATATGGCAGAGGTGGTACTATAGTAAGATTCACCAGACACACAGTAGTGTGAAAAAAAGCAAATTATAGTGAGTGAAAAATAGACAAAAAGCAATGTTTTAAAGTATCTATATGTATGTTTATATACAAGACATAAACACATACATATATACATTATATGTAAATATATGTGTACTTATAGAAAAGTTATAGATAATGTATTATTTTTAAAAAAACAAATAAACGTATATCACGGTCCAACTGTACAAGAGTTTGGTTGGACTAGAGAGGCTTTTCTCAGGTTCATACAGACAGAAATGAGTTTAAAACCAAAACTCAGTGTTATGACACCTAGTTCAGCATTCTTCCGCATTTCACAATATGATTGAGTTTGGCTGTCCTTCAGTCCTATGTTCAAATGCCAGCTTCACCACTCCTAGTTAGGTAGTTTTGGGGGAAAAGCAGCTCTTTGAACTTTACCATGTTTAACTATAAAGCAAAAAAAAAAAAATTCCATAAAGTAAACATATCTCTGACCTTTGCCATTTCAACTATAAAACAGTCAAAAAACACTAACACTACAAATTATAAAGAAAAGAAAATGAAAAGAGAGTACTCTTTTCCTTGATCAATGTGTCAATAATATTCACTCTCAGAATCAGCAGGGTTCAGATAGAGTCGCTGGCAGCTTAGCTCCATGTATAAAATTTAAAAGTAATCAAGTACCTCTGTAGTGCTATAAGCTGGACATTCTCTAAAAACGTCCATGGTGACAAAACTATTCCAACTGCCTGACATTTTCTTTGTAGCTCTCATCTGCCTCATGCCCTACTATCTTTCTCTCAAACTTCTCGACTTGTTTCCAAACAACATGTGGTATTCTATGTATTTCTTGATGGCCCATAACTCCAGCCACTAAGCAACTCATCTGTCATTTTTCTCTGCACACTTACACAGGCCTTAAAAATGTTCTGGCAGAGTGCACCCTTGTGGCTCAGGCAGCTTAAAGCAGCAGGTCATGTGAAACCTACAAAACCTGGATTGAGAATTGGGGCTGGTGTTTTGCTCTCTGAAAGAGCTTGAAATTTGTAGATGTCACTGTGTATATCCTCTCTTTCGAATCATTCATAAAGAACATTAGGTAAGATCAGTTCTAGAATCCTTGGCCTACCAATACCCCAGGGGATAGAGGGGCTTGGGGTATTCCTGCTTGCTAGTCACAATTTTGAGATTCCCTGCTCACCAACCAGTCTTAGCCTGCCTGCATTCCGGTGTGTGCAAATCTCCTGCAGCCAGCTCTGGTTCCCTGTCTGTCAATATTGGCCCAATTGCAGGCCAAGATTAGGCTTCCATGTTGTCATCCTAGTTTTTATTTCCCTGTTGGCCAGCCTAAGACCAACAAATGTGAAAAAGTTGTGTGAACATGCTTTTTTTTTTCCCAACAAAGTCTTAATCCCAACCTAGGGAAGAGGCTCCCCTTCCTAGTTTGTTCCTTCCTTGGGTACTCGCCTTCAGTCTTGGGTATCCTATTGATCTTTACCGTCTTCTTGGTAGCTAATCCCCTGCAAAAAGTTTAAAAAATCTTTATATTAAACATTAACTTTCCAAATTACTAAGTGGTTTCAAACTGACCTAACTGAAACAGAACAGTTTGAAGAAGAGTGTCATTGGGTTTGCCACAGTGGTGTCTCAGGAGCAAGCAGAACACAGGAACACCAGAGTCAGTCTGCCTGCTCCTGCTGTTATCTAGACTGGCAAAGAAGAAATGCTGGCAAGTCCCAGCACCAGTACCACAAACTAAGCCATGAAGGATGGAGCTGAGGCAATATTATAAGTGGCACAGTAACCTTGCTGTTATCCATACACAAAGCTCCTACTTAGCTACATTTTTATGTGTCTGTCATGTAAGTCCTCTTAATGATCTTGCAATGTAGGTACTATCACTATCTCTACTTTACAGATAAATTTAAGGCATGTAAAGTTAATTAGCTTTGGCAGGTTCTTCAGTGAAAGAGATGAGATTCAAATCTGGGTTTTGTGACTCCATAGACTATACTCTACTATAAAGCTATATTAACACTTGTTTCTATTGCTAAGCTAAAAGGAAGTTTTAAAAAGTGAAAAGAAACTCGATTAAAACCCAGTTTCTTCATTTCTGCTATTTAAAAGTCATACTTAGTAAGTTTTTACCTCAAAAAAAAAAAAAAAACTAGAAATGAATAGCTCAAATGTTAACAATCATTAATTTTGAGTGGAAGAATATATAATTTCCTATATCTTTTAAATTTGGGAAAAATAACGGAGTATAAGAAAAAACTATTTAAAAGGTGTAAAAAACTTTAAATATTCAATTTTTTCATTTGCAAACATTACTGAAAATCATAAATATAATTTTTAAGTAATCTACATCAATACTTGGTTTTAGTAGTTTATTCCCATCACATTGGCATTTTATTTTAAGAGTTTAAATGTCACTGGGTTTGACAGGAATGAAAGTCCAAAAGGCATTATCTGAAACAAAGTTTACAAATCTCATATTTTAATTTAGAAAATAGACTTTAAAAGTAAGCTTGGAGATGACTAAGGGATGGGAACAAGATTAAAAAAACTAATTACAACCCACTAAGATTTTAGAAAGCGTAAAGTAATTTTAAAGTTAAAGAACTATGAAGCTGAAGTGAACCCTATAGAATCCATTCAATTATCCATACTTATGACATTTCATAGATGAATGATTTCCCTCAAAGGTTAAAGACTTAGTTATTGTCACAATGGCAGAGCACTAAAATTCAATGCCTCTTACATACCATATCTAATTTGAGAACTAAACTTTTTTTTAATTAAGGTAATACTGATTCATAAGACAAGTTTAAGATGTACCAGTTAACTCTTCATCAAATACATGGTAACACACCCCACCCACCACCAAATTTTCAAAAGTCCTCCACCACTACCCATTGGACCCCCACTATACTTTAACCCCACCTCTTTCCCCTCTGGTAACTCAATTCTCTTGTCAGTATCAAGGACTAATTTTTGTTTCATTTTTTCAGCTCATTTGCTTTGTTTCTTTACAGTCCATAAAGAAGTGAGAACTTCCCATGCTTGTCTTTCCCTTTCTGACTTATTTCACTTAGCATAATCCCCTCTAGTTTCATCTTTGTTGTCCCAAATAGCAAGAATTTCATCTTTTCATTTTTTTAATAGCTGAATAGTATTCCATTGTATACCATATTTTTATCCAGCCATCTTTTGAGGGACACTTAGGCAGTGTTCATTCTTGGCTATTATAAATAGTGCTACAGTGAACATAGGATTGCATATATTTCAAATCAGTGTTTTCATATTCTTCATAGAGATACCTAGAAGCGGAATTGCTGGGTCATACAGTTCTATTTTTAACTTTTTAAGGAACCGCCATATAGTTTTCTAAAGTGGCTGCACCAATTCAAATTCCCACTAATAGTATACAAGGGATCCCTTTTCTCCATACCCTTGACAACATTTCTTTCTAGCCTCTACTATATAGGCCACTCACACATGTATGAGATAGCATCTCACTGTGGTTTTGATTTGTATTTCTCTAAGAAAAGGTGATGAGCATTTTTTCACATAACTATTGGTCGTCTGTATGTCTTCTTTGGAGAAGTGTCTATTGAGATCTTCAGCCCATTTTGTATTGGGCTTTTTGGTAGTTGAATTATTTATCTATGAGCTCTTTCTCTAACTTGGATTTAACCCTTTACTGAATGTATGATGTGAAAATACCTTCTACCATTCAGTTGGCTGACATTTTGTTCTAATGGTATTTTCTTTTGCTGTACAGAAGCCTTTTAACTGGATGCAGTCCCAACCAATTTGTTTATTTTTGGTTCTGTTTCCTTTGCCACTGGAGTTGAGTCCACAAAGACATCTCTAAGGTCAATGTCATGGAACACACAGTCTATGTTTTCTTCTATGTATTTTATAATTTTCAATCTTACATCTAAGTCCCCAACCAATTCTGAATTAATTTTGTGAATGGTGTTAGAGTGATCTAGTTTCATTCTTTTGCACGTGGCTGTCTAAAAACCATTTGTTGAACACTTTCCTTTCTCCACTGCATGCCCTGTGCTCCTTTATTGTAAATAAACTGATCTTATATCTGTGAGTTTATTTTGGGGTCTCAATTCTATTCCACTGATCTGTGTTTTTATTCCAGGGACTACCATCACTTGCAGTATAACTTGAACTCTGGGAATATGATACCTCCACATTTCTTCTTTTTTTATTATCATTGGTTTGGTTATTTGGGGTCTTTTGTGATAACATGCAAATTTTTGTTCTATTTCCTTGAAAAATATCAATGAAATTTTGATCAGGATTGCATTAAATCTGTATATTGCTTTAGGTAAGATGGCCATTTTAAAATGCAATCCTTCCCACCCATGAGCATGGAATATCTTTTCATGTCTTTGCATCTTCTTCTAGAGAAATAAACATTTTTAAAGGCATAATTAATACGTAGTCTCTAACTTAATTCTCACAGTTTTATACTTGGAGAATACTGTTTAGAGATTTCGTTTCATTGCCTAGAAGAAAGTCTGATATATTCCCATTTAGAAAGATACCTATGAAGAAAGGGAAAAGGAGGTTGACATTCAGAAAACAGAATAAATTCTCCTCTTTCTCCAAACATAGCAATGTTTGTTTGCATGGAATTGATAGCAGCCCACGAATTTCCAGTAGATTAAAAATTATATACCTAGGAGATGGCTCTAGGTGAAGTTCAAAAAGATGATGGTTATAGAGAAGATTAAAGCCAGTGAATCTCTCCTACCTCAAGGGACATTTAAGACGAGGTAGGGAAACAGATTCTCCTTTCAGCAAGACAGGAGTATTCAGTTTTGCAGAGAGATTACAGAGGCTAACCTAAGAAAAATGAGATACGTATATGATCATATATGATAGTATGATACACACTTTTTATTAAAAATCTTATTTAAACTTGGGAGAGTTATCAGCTCTTATGATGAGAATCAAAAGGTATAAGGGCATGATGTTGGAAGTAGTTGGTGATAGTAAAACTACATTAATTATATTAGTAATTAATTCTTCTTAGACATACAGGTAGAGCAAACACTTTATTCCATATGTCTTGCACTTCTATGTAGCTATATATCTTACTTTAGAAAATGGAATGTGAGTGGAAGCTGTGCATATACTTCCAGACAAACCCATAATACTTTCCATGAGTGTTCCTCCATGGGTCTCCTCCCCCTGTTATTTTTGGTTAACTAGGATCCTAACACAATGAGTAAACCTGGAAGCCTCTTGTTGAAGATCACAGAGTCATTATCAGTGTAGGTCAGTGAGTGACCACATGGAAGAGAGCCATATGAAAGAAAATCATATGGAAGAATCTTCCTATCAACCCAGATACCCACCTAGAATTATTACACAAATATTTAAAAAATTTTTACTAGGTTAATTCACTATGATGTAAAGGTCTATTTGTTTGTACAACACAACCTACTCTAATAAAATCATTCTTGAACATGATTCTGTGCATTAAGTTGAACATGAGTCTTGGAGATGATGTGAATGTCATGGGGAAGCAAGAAATGAAAGCATATAGCTACATAATTTAATCTGGTATTTCCTTCTGGAGAAGAGTACATCACAAAGAAAATAAACATTCCAGGAATGTGATATATTCTAAAAATTAAGAAGTTAATCAAGGATTTCATGTATCACAGGTGGGATATTTCCTTTTTCAGTAATCTCCCTTTGCCTGTAGAACTTGGCTCTGAACATACTCTCAGAATCTGACCTCGTCTTTTAAAAATCAGTATTTTTCATCACTTAAGATGACTATGGTACTCTGCTTTTCTCTACTACTGTCTGCCACCAGCTTTGCTTAGATACTAATATCAGACAAATAAATTCTGAGTCAGTGATATTGGCAGAAGCAGATATGCCTTGGTTATATCACTTACTGCCTTACCAGGGGTAACTTGTAGGCATTCCTACTTGCTTATTAAAGACAACTTTGATATGTAACTCATGGTATTCATTATCATCCCAAATCATGTCAGAAAGAACTTGGGCATTCAAGTAGGTGACCCATCTAAATAACTTAAGTCTCAAAGCTCTCTGACTTCCTAACTTCTAAATTCAAAGACAAAATTGTATAAGCACACTACACCATCACTTAGAACTGTTCCATCTCTTGAGCTTTTGAGCACTGCTAGAGAAAAGTCAGAGTAAATACACATTTTTGAATTCCAAACTTTTTCTCTAATCTCACAAGAAGATTCACTCTTTCCTACGAACTAGAAATAAGGGTGAGATGAATGAAAATTTAGTTGTGGGGACCTAATAAACTGAGTAAATTTACTTCTGATAGATAATGTCCTCTGTGAAGAATGAAGGACATTTGCTTGAGATAGGGCAAAATGGGTGTGCTGTAAGAAATGTGAAACATGTTGGAATAGCTGTTGTGCGATGAGAAATGGAAATACCAGGAATGTGTAAAAGAATTGTTAAATATGTTTTCTTGTGCACATCTTTCCATTTTAAGAGTTTATATCTAGATAGAATTTCTGAGTTATTAGATATGTGAATCTTCAATTACTTTATCATGTCAATAGCGTTTCCAAAGAATTTGCAGCTCTACCAGCAAAGTAAGAAAATGTCTGTTGCTCTTCATCACTGCCAGGAGCCAACAGTATTTTAATTTTAATGAATTGATAAGAAATGGTGCTTCATTATGGTTATAATTTGCATTTCCCTATTATTACTGATGTTGAGCATCTTTCCATGTGTTCACTGGTATTTTGATTATCTTTCTCTTGAACTGCCTGTTCAGACCCTTATTCATTTTACTATTGTGCTATCTTCTTTTTCTTAGTGATTTGTACATCATCCATAAACATTCTGAATATTTATTCCTTACTGGTGCTATATATTACAAATATCTCCCAAGACTTCTTTGTATTTTATTATTTTTGTTTTAATGAAGTAAAAGGTAGCAGTGTTTTCGATTCTAGGTTGTGATTTTTATCTCGTTTTTAAAAATCTTCTCCCTCTTTAAGGTCAATATTTCATTGTCATATGTATCCTCTAAATATCTTGTTTTATTTATCACATTTAGGAGTCTAGTTCAACCTCTATCACATAAGATCGAGTTCTAATTTTATGTTTTACACATAAAACATTTTAACTTTAATTGCACCCTATTGTCTTAAATATTATTGTTGTTCAATATTTGAAATCTACTCTCGTTTAACGCTTTTTAAACCAGCAAGTTATTATCGTAATCATCATTTACGAATTAAGCCATTTTTAGCAATGTCTTTGTTCACCACTGCCTCTTGAATGTCATGCTTCCTTTTATGTTCATACCTTTCTGATATTAACTCTTTAGTACTTTTGTCAATGATAACCTGAGACTGTTAAACTCTCAGACTTAAGAAAATAATAATTTACCTTGGTACAGAAATCTAAGTTGGCAGCTTCCCTCAGCATTTGAAAACTATTCCACTGGCTTCCGGCTTCTAGCCATTGCCACAGAGTTGTCCTCAATTAAGTCAATGGCTGTTCCTTTTTGGAAATCTGCTATTTCTCTTTGATGTTTAAAAGTTTCACTACAATCCAGCTAAACATAGATCTAGCTTTGTTTATCCTGCTTAGGATTTTTCCTACTTTCTGGATTGGAAAATTAAGTTTTATTCCTTTCAGGTAATTGTTTAGCCATTATCTCTTAGACTCTTGCCTCTCATTCTCTTTTTTTCACCTAGCTTGTAACCCCTAATAAATGAATTTTACTCCCCTCTCAGTCTATTTTTCATGTCTTGTAAATTCTTCTTACTATTTATCACTTCTTTATAAAGTGTTACATTCTAGTTTTCTCAAAATTAAGATCTCTAAATTCCAGATCTCTAATTATCTCTGCAGTTATATCTTATACACTAATTTATCCAATCTTCAATGACTACTTTAAATTTCCAGTTTTATTTGATTGTTTAATACATTCTTTTCTTCCTCATATTGATTTGTATTATGTCTTTAAACATTTTGGATACACTTAAAGTACAGGCTCATCCAAATTACATTATTAGAATGTTAGGAATCTAATCACTCAGCTGACTCCTTTTCATAACACTTAATATATTTTGCAGTTTGGGATTATAGTCTTTTAGATTTTATCTGTCGGAATTTCAGTTAGTGTTCAGGGCATTTCTCTCCACAATAAATTTTTCATTTCTTTCTGCCAGTTATGTCAACTATTTCTCTGCTTGGGTAATGTAAGTACTAACTCCAAACTCATATGAGGTGGTGTGGGACTATGTTCTCTATGTTCTCAGAAGAGTACCTTTTTAATCGCTTAGTACCCCAACAGAGATCTAAGCTTCTTTATCACAATATTGGGATTATGATTTTTTTCTTCCAATCTACTCTTTTGAGGAGGGGTCTGGCTTTAGGTAGGTATTGTGTCAGTTTCAACTTCCCAAGGTCTCACCTCCTGTCCCCACATGGCATTAAAATCCAAGAACCTAGACTTTCATGAATAATCATACCCGATCACTCCCTCAAATAAGCCACAGTTCATACTTTTCTAGCTCAACCCTGTCAATTTCCCTTCTTTTTATGAATATGGTATGGTTTTTCAAAGGGTATTTAAAATATTCTTATGACAGATTATGTAATATGTTAGACTGCTAGAATCAGAAATCTCTATCATTTATTTCATTAAATGGGTACCCATAGTTAATTTATGAGCATTCTCGTGCATTTAAAAGCAACACAATATACTTCAAACCTAACAGAGCTTGACAGATGATTATTATTCATTCTCTAGTCTTACCTTCAAGAGAAATCTGATTATTAGCTAAGCACAAGAGCACACAGAATAAAGGTTACATTTTTAGTGTTTGTTGCAGTTAGATGGGGCTATTTGACTAAATAAAGGACCAGTGAAATAAATATAATTTTTGAGACTATCAGTCCTGTTGATTCTACCTCCTGAAACCATCTCCAATACAGCAACTTCTGACATTTCCCTAGTAAAGTCATAACTATCTCTTGCTTAAGGAAATATTATGGTTAAAAACTGTTTGACATGTAATTTTTTTAAGGAAAGAATAAAGAGAATCATACCACCTAATATTTTCATCTAAAAACAATTCGTCTTACCTGGCCTCTTAATTTCAGCATTACATCCTATTTGATTATCATCCTCATGCCTAAAAATCTATCAATGTGTCCTTATGACTCAAGCTCATATCCTTAAATAGGCCTTAGAAGTCCTTTACTATCTGGCTCCTGATGACCTTGCAGCCTAAATCTAATCATTCTTTGCCTCAAATTCTCTGCTATATATCTACATTGACCTTCCTTAAATTCTGAGAATCTACCATGTTTGTTCTCACACGTGTTTTCCCCCACCTACAATACATTTTTTCACCACTTTGCCTCCTTCTTTACCTAATAATTCCTATTCATTCATCAACTTAAATTCAAGGTTATGACAGTTTCAGTCCTAATTCCCAATGTAAATTTGAATTTTAAAAATTCACAAAATGTTGTCATTGTTTTTCATTGCAATTCAGACAAAAGGTGCATGCATTTCCACAACTCCTGGTTTGCTATAATCAGAAAGAGGAAACCTTTGCTTCGTAGTTCACCCAAATTTTATCTGTGATTTACTTAGGACAAAAGTTGATATTCAGTTGTGTGTGAATCCATTACAACATCAGAGCACTAGAAGTTTGGTGAACTTATATATCACAGGGCAACTCAGGAAACTAAAAGTGAGGATCATCTAGTTTAGTTTCCTCTACAGCAATATCAATCCACACAGAATTAACCTCACTCTCTAAAACAAAAGAAGTGATTCCCCTTACTCTATAAAAAATCAGGATTTGTCTATATTTAGACATCCAAGAAGTTCTTCAATATTCTGGCAAAGAATATGTATAATCTTCTTGTGTCTCAATATGCTGCCTTAAAAAGAGGATGAAAATGATACACAGTGAAAGAAACTTAAAAACACAGGATTCTTGGCAATTAGTACATCCTGTTTCCTCCCACCTCCCCTATTCTTTGGAGAAGCTCAATGACACCAGCGAAACAGAAATACAAAATATTGACATTAAGCTACCACTCTAATGAAATGTCTGGGACTCAAAATGAAAAATCATATTCATGCACAAAGAACTTGTGAGTGGTTCTCATAAACATAAGCCACAACAGTTACGTGAGGAAAACCTCTGAAACAAAAGTGAGAGCTTAGAAAGTTAAATAAGAATCTTTTAAAGCCTAGAAGAAACGACACAGTGCATGAAGAAGATAATTAAAAAACAAAACCATAATCAATATCCTTATAGTTAAAAGGGAAATTTAGCAGTCATAAAATAAAACAGAGTGCTCTAACACATGAATGACAAAGAATGCCAAATAGTTGTTTGCATTAAAACACTAGAAAACGGAAATAAAACGTTCAAGAGGGAGGTTGGAAGATAAAGTTGAGAATCTCTCCCATAAAAACAAATATACAAAAACAATTTCAAGTTAAAATATAAGAAAGATTAGAATTAGATTAGGAGCTATCAGATTAATAGGGGTTCAGACTAACAGTGGTTCCAGAAAAAGAGAACAGAGAAAATGAAGATAAGAAAATTGTCAAAGAAATAATACAAGTATTCAGAACTTTCAGACATGAGTTTCCATATTTAAAGAACTCCCAAATACCTAGTACAATAAATGAAAACCCACACATAAAAAAGTT
The DNA here is from genome assembly GCA_004363575.1 of Solenodon paradoxus. NCBI lineage: Eukaryota > Metazoa > Chordata > Mammalia > Eulipotyphla > Solenodontidae > Solenodon > Solenodon paradoxus. Next base: position 1,162,246 of record RJWH01000064.1, read on the forward strand.
AATTATTGTGAAATTTTCAAACACCAGGGATAACGAGAAGATTATAAAATTTTTCAGAATAGGGAAAAAGGTTGAATATAAAAGAAGTAATAATCAGAAAATTTGACTGGATACTTGAAAAGGGTAATACACAGGACATTAGTATTATCTGACTTCTAAACAATGTACAGATTTTTATAAACATGAAGCAATAATAACAAAGAAATAAATAATAGATAATAAGTAAATGAATAAAATAAAAAAATAAATGCATTGAGTGCTTACTATTTGCTAGGGATTACTTTAATTGTTTTAATGTGTTAACTCATTTAATTCTCATAACTTTGTGGAAGACACTGCATTTTACAGATGAGAAAAGAAGCATCGAAAGGTTAAATAATGATGCAACTAGTAAGAGGCAGAGTCAAAGTTTGAATGTGGCATTTTGAGTGTGGTCTTTTTAAAGTTGCATGATAGTGTCTTGCAAGTTTAAAAATAAAATTTTTAAAAAGAAAATACTATTGAATATTCCCAACCTTGCTAATCTGTTCCCAGATCAACTGTTTGATTAATAAGACATGGTTAATTGGGACACCAATTTAATGCTACTTTTCTTCATAAGTCACGAAAGATGGTGTGTTTATGTGTTTGGTGGTTGAGGGATGCGTTGAGGGCGTTTACTACTTTAAGTACTCTTGTGTAAAGTACTTTACGTTATATATTTGTGATTTGTTGCCCGAAAGTACTCACCTAAATGCATCAACAGCCACAAAAAGAAACTGATGCACTTACATCAGTTCACTACTGTGTCTTTGGATAAAGAAGCCAGGGTATATACATTTCATTAAAGTTAAAAAGAATCTCTGCCTTTCTTCAAAATTGTCATCTTAGCCCTTTACACTCTTCTGGTTTTGCAAGGAAAATTTCCCTCAACAACTTCCTAGTCATTTACATGGCTATTAATATACTGGTATGACAAAATCATCATGCCCCTTTACTCACTCTTGCTCTACACTCATCTTTATCTCTGATTATAAACCACATAATAAATGACACTTGCCCATTTTCATTTGATGTTCCTCGGTAGGCATTAGCTTCACACAGTTTCCTACCTTTGCTATCCAAACCATTTTATCACTTATTGTCCTAACTTAAGAGATTCTGGCTTGGAGGGGAGGGGAGGAGAAATACACTTTCTCTGAATAATTTTTTTTTTTTTTTTTTTCCTCCAATCTGGTGACATTTTCATTCCTCGGACCTATAGGGAGGCTATACATTTTGGAATTTCCTCTCTTGTAACTAATAACTTCCATGCATTAATATAGTGGCTCTTGGAGACCCCAGACCACTGCTTCGAAACTCATCCTACTACACTGGACCTTTGGGATCATTTGCTGTTACCAGGCTGGCAACATACGCAAGCTTTCACAAATGCAGCCTTCCACTTTCTGCCGGTCACGCCCTTGACTTCTCTGAGTTATTCTTTCCTTGTTTTGCCTTGGCTGGGGGTTTTGGTTGACAGGTGGTAGCTGAAGCAACCCTCAACGTAAAGCATCAGTGACAGCATCACCTAGTCTTCCCAACACCTGCTGAAGGGACCCGGGAGCCAGACCTAGAAGGTCTAGGTGTGGCTCACAGGCGGTCCCCACTCCTATCTGCAGAGATCCCATAGCGACAACCTCCAGTGTCCGCTTCAGAGTGGCCCACAGTCTCAGGGACACCCTGCGGCCTGTCACTCACACCGTCCCTCCCCGCGCCCAGGTGGCACACCTGGCCGCCCGACCCTTGGGCGTTACCGGCGGACCCGCCCCGGAGCGCGCGCGCTCACGCACATACCGTCTCCTTGGCAGCCGCCACAGGGATGGGAAGCAGCCCTCGGCCGCGGGGCGGGTCCTCCGGCTCTGCTGCCGCGCTGTCGGAGGGGTGCCCCGAGGCCGGCGCCCGCGCGGAATCGACCCTGGGGTCCCCATACAACTGGTAGCACAGGAGGCCGACCAGACCCCCGCCGGCTGCTACCGCGAGGCTCAGCTCCCCCCAGCGCCGCCGCTGCCTCCAAGCTGCCTCAGCCGCGGCGCCCTCCTTCTCCTCGCGGCTGGAGAAGGGCCGGCCAGCCGGGCCCGGGGAGATCCCCGCAGGCCGCCCGCAAGGCCCAGGAAAGGGGTGGTGAGGGGAGAGCGGAGGCGGCAGCCGAGGCGGCGGCCACAGGAGCCTCCGCAGCGCAGCCATAACGAGAGCGGCCGGCACCGGAGCTCCGAGGGCGGGGGGGGGGGGGGGGGGGGGGGGGGGGGGGGGGGGGGGGGGGGGGGAGCTGAGCGGGTTGGGGGAGGAGGGGGCAACGAAACCTCGCGAGAAGTCAGTGAGCGGCGGTTCGCCGCTGTCCGAGAGCGACCCCTACTAGCGCGCCGGCTGGGGTGCCCTCCGGGCAACCTGTAGCAGGTGGCATCAGAGGTCACTGGTCCCCGAGAGCGTGGGAAAGGGGACGATGCAGGCTGCTCCTTGTCCCATGTGCCCTGCCCAGCCCGGCTGTCATAAATAACTGCGCCCATAACCCGCGCACCTGACTGCGGGAGAACCCTTACAGGAGGCACCGCCTGTCCGCGGGTCCGGGACGAGCCCTCGTGTGCAGGGTGGCCCGGCGCCCCGCCGCATGTTGTTTTGTTTGCGTAGGTCTCGGGTCATTGGTAGCATCTGTCTAAGAAAGTCACATTACCTAACGGTGTCCTGATCTTCGCTCACAAGGTCGTGAATAATTTGTAGTTGCTGTCTTCTAGTGTAGAAAAAAAAATGAGGCGTACAAATTAGGCTCTGGTCATAAAGATGGTAGATTAATTCAAAGTATGTTTGACAGCACAACGAAACCTTCTGGGCTTTGATGGAGGAAAACTAATGCTGTTTACATTCACCGTTAATATTGGGGGGCGGGGGAGGGGGGACATGCTGTACCTGTGGTCACTTTATTCAACAATCTCAGTTACCTTGGGAGATATTCTCCTTTCTGGGGAGAAGCTGTTGGTATAAATATAAAATAAAGACTTGATAAGAGTGTTGTATCATCCTTATTTTTGTTAATGCCATACTTGTTGGCTACACAATCATTTTTATGGGAAAGTGTATATGACATGAGTTTCTTCACTCTGACCCTACGATTGGTAACTGAGTTATGCTGGCCTTGGTCTCTGTACTCCGGAAAGGTGCCAGGAACCTTCAACTATCCTGGCTACAGGAATGCAGACAACTAAATTCAGCAGTCTCAGTTTAGCTGCAGTCCCAAGGGGTTTACATCAGTTTATTTGGGCAATTTTTCTGAGGACTATGAGCGTTCAGAGGCAAACAGTTTGAGCTTTACTGATCCGGATCCTGCTATACCCATTCCTCCCTGACCCTTTGCCTAGAAATAATCTATTAAATACCCCTCGGTTACATCTTGTTTTGGTTAATGAAATTTCCCACTCTTGAAGCCACTAAAAGTGATACACAGAAAAATCCTTTATATGAACAAAATGTGTCTTTTAGAATACCAGATCTGTATTTATTTCATTTTCAGTCTGTTGGTTTCATGTAAGCAGCTGTTGCATAAGGAAGAGTCCATCGTAGCTCCTTGCTTTGACACCAAGATTTCCTTCGAATTCTGCCTTCTCTAAATTTTGGAAATATTTTGTATTCCCAAAGGAGCATATATTCTCTGGATATTCAATACGGTTCTGGTGTTGTTTACTTTGAACGGAACACAATTTCTAGATTTTCTCACAAATTTCTGGTGTGACCTAATGGCACAATTCTGGGACTTGTATTAGTGCTAAATTAAAAATTGAGTAGCTCTAAGGAGAATTAGGGAGCTCACATATCACATTACAAGTAAGATAAAGGACAAATTCTCCATCTAGAATAACTTCAAATATATATATATAATTAGTTTTAATAAATGTAATACAGCTGCTGCAAGTCATTTTTCTTACAAGAAACCGAGTTATGCTGTCGGAGGGGCTTGGTATAGATGTGTTGAGTATTCAGTTTAGATAAAAGGCATCTATGTGAAAAATCTCTGATTATCAATTTCCTCAGAATCCTCTCTCTAAAAACTGAATTTCTTTAAGAATAGTTACTTTTTTCTCATAGTCGATGTTCTGTTACTACAGTTAAGTTTAAAAAAAAAGGATAACTATTACCTGGGTATTTTTCTGATTTTAATTCTGAAGGGGAAAACATAAATATGGTACTGGGGATTTGGAAATGAAAATATTGCTAAATCGACACAGACTTAGCCCAATTCCCTTCGACTTTTATGTCAATTAATGAGCATTAACAATATCTAAAAAGTGTTTCTGCTACATATGAGAGCCCACACCCAAAAAATATTCACTTACATCTTCTATTATCCAGGGTAGAAGAAATGCACTGAAGCATTTTAAAATGTTTATATCAGCAGGGATTAAGCCAGTGGGTTTTTTCATTAAAGTGTATCTATCAATAAAAGTGACAAACTGAAGACAAAAAACTTCCACTCTGTGATCTAATTATTTTAACTTTTTGCAACTTTTTAAGTCACTAATAAATGAGTGGTATTTAAATTTTGCAAATGTGAAATTTAAGTGCAATATGTGTCCTGCTTAGGCAGAAATGTCTTTTTTGAACAAAACTTATATTAAAATGTTCTGCTTACCTAAGTTTACCTACTCTGAGCACTAGAATCTTATCATTGAAAGAGGCCCATGGCGTGACCCAGAGGCATAGTAGATTAGTCAGCTGCCTTCAGCAGAGAGCAGAGGCCACATATCCTAACGGTCCAGGTTCAAGACCTGGGGCCAGGATGAAAATCAAGGTGAACTAAATAAAATAAATAGGGTGCTTCTTCCTCCTCTCTCTTCCTGCCTGCCTGTCACTGCTTGCCTTCATTCCTGCCTTCACTTTGTCTTTAAAAGAAAAAGAAAGAGACCTTACATCAGGGTACATAAACCTCCCACCCCCAGGCCCATTCAATTCTGATAGAGGAAGACTGTCAGTAAAAGAGGAGAACTGCAGCGATTCCCTTCTCTTAGAAAAGTTGTCGTAAACATTGTCCCCATCTACAGTGTAGCCTTTCTTAGGGACAATTGGTAAAATCAAAGGAGAAAGCAATGGGGAAAGTGTGTTCTGTGGCATCAAAGTCTTTTCTTGGTCTTACGTTTTCAGAGTACTAGCCACTATGAGCCTGGAACTCAATACCCCAGCCCTGAAACTATGGAAACCAAATTACTCAATGCATTGAATATCTGTTTTCTGTTTTCACTATCTCCCACTCCCAAAGTCAGATCAACAATGGTTTGATCTCTCCCTTTTTCCCTTGGTTAAAGCTAGGCTGTATTTAAGCTCCATGAAGCAACAGTATTTAGCCCAGATTTTGACACATAGGGAGAACTCAATATATGTTTATTAAATGAAGAAGAGAATTGATTATTGTTGTTGCTGAAGGTCAAGATGGGAATTCAAATCAGAAAGTAAGGAAATAAAATAGTCTACCAGATGCTAAAGGAGCTCCTCAACTAAGCAGCACGTCTGGAAATCGAATTAATGCAAATGGAAGACCTCAGAGAGAAAGCAAGGAATTAACAAAGAAGAGTAAGATAAAATATGGTCATGGAAAAGGGATGATCCAGGAATAAACTTTGTGATTTGAATCCATCTTCTCCGTTATTATCTGTCATGATCCTGCTGGACTGAAATCTTAAAGAAGTAAGCTGGCATCACGTTCTTTCCGCCCTCTAAGAATTCTACCTTGATCCGTGCCTAAAGGGCAGTGACTTAATGTGTCCTTTTGTTCTTGCATATCTCCCTGGTGATAACAGAGAAGCTGCCAGGTGTAAACATTATGATATTGAAATTAAGCTCCAGTAATAATATCACTCTGACCATTACATTTGTCCAATCTAATTTATGTAATTTCTAATTTTGATGTTATTTCCAGGGTCTTTGCTGACTATCTTACTGTTCAATTCTTGTTCTCTTTGTCCTTCATTTGGGAAACAAATTATAGCAGTTCAAATATGTTACTGGCAAAGCCACCTTCCTGAAAACGTCTGTACTTATCAAACACTGTTTTCTGATGGAGAAGAGCCTTAGAATAATACAACGACCATCATTATGCAAGGAAAACATTAGAGTAGAAAACAAAGAGTATCATCTTTCTAAAACTGTCTACAGTAACCATTAGAGTTGAATATATTTATGTCCCATGACCCATCAATTTGACTTCTAGGTAAAATACTCAGCAGAAATGAGTACTATGTGTACCAAAAGATAGAGGAATATGTGTAATTAGTAAAAAACAACAACAGCAGTAACTTGGATTTTTTTTAAAGTATGGCATAATTATACAATTGAATGCAATATAGCAATGAAAACTATTTAATTATAACTACATTTAATCATTTGGGTGAATTTCACAAGTAGAAAATGGACTCAAATAAGACATACAAAAGAACCTACTGTATTTATATTATTTATAATGGTCAAAAGAAATAACACACATATTCATGAATATATATGAATATATGTTAGTATACATATATATTCACTAATAATGATTATGGTTTCCTTGGGTAGAGAATAGTGTTTGAATGGGGGCTTTCTAGAGTTCTGTTTTTGACCTGCAGGCCAATTAGACAAGTGTATTCACTCTGTGAAAATTCAGAGCTATTGACTTACAATTTGTCTATCCTTTTAATGTATGTTATACTTCAAAATAGATTTTCTTTCAAATATCCTTCTATGAATGTGCTATTTACTAGAGACATGCTCAGTTATGAAGTGTACAACTTACAAGGAATAAATAACACTTGTAAAGAGTTGAGATAAGAGTAAAAAATTGAATAGCTGGAAACTAATGGAAAAGGTAGATAATGTTGATATAACCTAAGAGATATTTAACTGGAGTATCTTAATAAAAGTCTTTTCGTATCTCTAAGATACCAAAGCCCTTAAGAAGATGCTTATTCACTGTTTTCCTTATTTACTAAAGAAAGCCCAAAAGGAACTTGGTATTTTAAGCAACTACCAAGTTTTTTTTTTTTTTTTTTTCAGTTTTCTTTGACTTGCAACACTTTCTCCTGTGAAATGCCCATATGGACAGACCCAGTAGGTCTCTGGTGGTAAGGCGTAGTATACGAATGTACACCCTTGTCTCTGGCGCTGTCCCCAGACTGTCAGGTGTTGAATGGGAAATTGTTTTAAGGGCAGGTAACCAAACAGAAGGACCATCCTCAGAACAGATGGAAAGCTCAGCACAAGGAAGGAACCATTAGAGAAATCAAGCATAGCATAAGGTAAGTCCATGTACATACATGCAGAAGTTTAGTAGGATGGCAATCTAATTTTGTTTCTCTCCACTTGATTGGTATTACTTACCCAGAACACTGTTTTGACAAAATTTTCAGATCAGACCCAGAATTCACAGGAAAAAGTGCCTTGTGGATGGCTATGTCTGCTAGAAGTCAGTCTTTGGGTTGGGCAGAGCTTTGTTGATAGGACCTCCATGTGAGTTTTGTAACTCACCAATAAGAGAAAACAGTGCAAATAACAGCAAGAGCAGAAACATTGGAAAAAGTTTTAAATGTTTCTGTAATATGCATGTGAGTATTTTGCATTTAGTCTGTAAAGAAATAGCAGATTTAGAAGAATTTGGATATAGTTTTGTTGGGACTTTTTTTTTTTCATTTTCAGATTATTATTATTATTATTATTATTATTATTATTATTATTATTATTATTATTATTATTTGTAGGGCTGGGAAGTCCTTAGTGGAAACTATCAAAAGAAATCTTACATAGAAGCCCCCAAATACAAAGTAGACAGTAACAAAGTGTCTCCGGTTGAAACAGGAAGGGAAGTAGAATTTGTCTTCTTAAAGCATTCTTTTAAACTCCTGAATGATATCTGTAGAATCTTAGAACTTAAAAACCACCAATATGTATGCAATCTTCATTTTTTATCTGATGAGGGAAGTAAGAGGCTGCCAGATTAAAGAATTTTCTCTACGTTGCACAATCAGGATTTGAGCCTCGATATTCTGCCTTATACCTAGACAGTTCCTATATTGGAGTTAGAAAGTGAATATAAAGCAATTTTTATTAAGGCACATTAATTTTCAAAGAATAGAATAGAAATCACATTAGTTCAAATAAAAGACATTCAAATAAAAGACATCATATGATGTCTGAGATGTCAGCTCTAGGGACATGCTAGTCAGAGTTCAAGGTCAATCATTCTAACATACAACTATGAACATGACTTGGTTACTTATTCACCAGCTTCCGTGAATCTTAGTTCTAATTCTAAAGAGAAAGTACTGACTTGGTCTGGGCTATGTATGTTTACTACCTTTGTTAGTTTTTCACTCTTAAGTCAATCAGCTGTGCCTGGGAGGAAAGTGGGGAACAATTTCTGGGAAATAAGAAAAATAGTTTCTCTTAGAAGTCTTCCCGAGCCTGTACCGGGGTGTGCTGGTAAATGATTAACAACTGGTTCTGGGGTAGAAGAGGGGGTTGGGGGAAACCTGATTTGTAACTTTTGCAGGTTTACATGGTATAAAGGCTTCCACAATGACTATCAACATGACCTTACTGATTGCAGGGCTGGGAAGAGATGCACAGTAGCACAGCATGACCTAGAATTTCCATTACACACATACAAAAGACATATTAAATATAGTAAAATAATTGGGAAGTGGTGAATTTTTAGTACTTATTACCTTTGTTTTAAATATACTTTATTTAGTTGTAATGCTATATGATTCTTAACAATAACTATTTAACAACTGGCTCACTAAATTCCTGAAAATTTAGCAGGCACTGTTGAGTTAGTACAAATTGGTTCCAGTGTACCGGTGTCAGGTCCTTAAAGCTAGCCATAAACATTAGGGTATTTAAAAGCCGTTAAAGAACCTTGTTTGAAATGAAAAGGAAACAGTATGCAAGATTAAGACAAAAAAGAAAGTTCATGAATTTAACTTTAGACTCACCTTGGTGGAGCAGTGGTTAGGTCAGTTGCCTCCAAAGGAGCAAGTCACATACTCCTGGGCTCATTCAAGTCCCAGGCTCAAGAGGGGATGGGAAGCAACCAGTGTGAACAACTAAATGATAAAAATAAAGATACTTCTTTCTTGTCTCTCTTCCTGTCTGCCTACCTGCTTGCCTTCATTCCTTCCTGCACCTTTCCTTAAAAAAAATAAGAATTCAACTTTAGTTCAACATTGTAAATAATGTGATATACCACATCAGCAAAAGAAGATATAAAATAGATGCAGAAAAATAATTTTACAATCTTCAATATTCATTTATATTTAAAAATCTCAGTAAAATAGGTAAAGAAGGAATGTACCTCGATATAATAATAGCCATATATGACAAACGCACTGTTACATCATACTCACTGATGAAAAGCTGTAAGTTTTCCCACTAAGAGTAAGAACAAGACGGGATGTTCACTCACCACTATTATTCAGCATAGTATTTGAAGTCTTAGCAAGAGAGGAAAAAAGAAGATAAGAAAAGGGAAAAAAGCATTCACATTGGAAAGGAGGAATTAAAACTATTACTATTTCTGATGACACGATAATGAACATTAAAAAATCCCAAAGACTCCAGTAAACAATTATTAGAAATAACAACTGAATACAGTAAAGTTTCAGGATATAAAATCAATGTATTAAATTTGCTGCATTTATATACACAAGCTATACACTTGAATAAAAATAAATAAGAAAACAATCCCATTTACTGTCATATCAAAAAAATAAAATACCTAGACATAAATTTAATGGAAATAAAAGGCCTATACATGGAAAACCAAAAGACATTGTTGAAATAAATAGAAGACACAAAGAAATGGAAATCTATACTGTGTTCATGGAATTATTTGCATAAATAGAACAAAAAGTCCTAAAATGTATTTGGAATCATATACATACATGCATATATGTATCTCCAAAACAAAAATGATAAAAAAAGAATAAAAATGGAGGTATCACATTACCTGACTTCAAACTATACACTACAATACTATAGTAATGATATCAGCATGACGTTGAAATAAAATCATGTGTGGATCAATGGAACAGAATTGAGAACCAGAAACAAACCCACGCATAGATGGCAACTAATTTCTGACAAAGGGCGAACACGTACAATGGAGAAAGGAAATTCTCTTCAATAAATGATTTTGGGAAAATTAGACAACCACGAGCAAAAGAGTGAAACTAGAACTAGAACACTGTCTTAAAACATAGATACAAATTAATTCAAAGTGAATTAAAGATTTGAAAGATTGGAAATCATAAAATACATAGAAGAACACCTAAGTAGTAAACTCTTCAACAATGGGTTTAGCCACTTTTTTGTGAACTCATCTCTAATGCAGTGGAAAAGAAAGCAAAAGTAAACAAATGTGGTTACATCAAATTCAAAAGCTTCTGCACATCGAAAGAAACAATCATCAAAATAAACAGGGTACCTACTGAACGGGAGATGATATTTGCAGATTATCTACCTGACAAAGGGTTAATATCCAAAATAAAGAACTTAAACAATTCATCAGCAAAACAGTCTGACTCAAAGAAATAAATAGATATTTCTCCAAAGAAGTCTTGCAGATGGCCAACAGACGCATGAAAAGATGTTCATCATCACTTATTATTAGATAAACACAAATGAAAACCACAATGAAATATCACCTCACACCTGTGAGAATGGCTATTATCAAAAAAAAAAAAAAAAAAAAAAGAAAAAAGAACAAAGAAAAGCAAGAAACAGCACGTGTTGTCCAGGGTGTGAGCAAAATGGAACCTTTGTACATTGTTGGTGGGAATGTAGAGCACATACTGTGGAAAACAGTATGGAGACGCCTCGAAAAATTATGAATACAAATATCATATAATCTAGTTATTTCACTTCTGGGTACTTATCAAAAGAATGCAAAATATTATCCCAAAAGATATATGAACTCTTTGCGGCATTATTTTTAATAGCCAAGATTTGGAAACAATCTAAATGCCCACTGAGAGATGAATAGATAAAGAAGGTGCAGTATATGTACACAGTGGAATGCTTCTCAGCTATATATTAAGTAAAAAGAGAGAGCTGGACACTCGTGACAATACGGATAGATCCTGAGTATACTATGCTAAATAAAATAAATCAGAAAGACAAATGCCAATGATTTCATTCATATGTGGAAGATAAAGAAATAATGCAAATGAATATATAAAGCAAACTTTAGACTATAAGAACAAAATGGTAATTATCACATAAGGGGAGAGGAAGTAGAGTGGGTAAATCAGGTAAAAGGGGTCAATGGTGTGATGATGGATAGAAGCTAGACTTCAGGTGGTCATCATAATATAGTATATACTGGTGTTTATACTCTTGTACACCTGAAACCTAAGTAATGATATATAGCAATATTACTCCAATACAGATTTCAAAAATAAAGCATTTCTTTTTGAAATATAAATTTATACCTGGTAATTGCATCAAAAGTGCTTGATGAAGTTTTTTTTAATAGTGAAATAAAATAAAAAGAATTAACCACAAACGGTAAAACAAATTTGCTCATCCTATAGTCCAGGGGAGGGTTAATAATCTCCCCTCCCTTCCTGGAGTTGTTAACTGATTTAATCAACCTATATACTGACAGTACTATGGAATTGTTTTATTCTTTCCAAATATTCTATTTTCTGCTCCAAAGATTTGGGGTTTAATCATCTCAGCCATGGATAGGTAAAGTTGATTACCAAGAAGAGTTATAGGCTGATCTTGAATTGAGTCTGCAGTGAACCAGTTAAAAAACTGGATACCTAACAGTCGATACCCTACTGAGGCCAGTTTTCTTCTGATATTGCCAGGTAGATAGGTCTTGCTCTGTATTAATGTTCATTTTCAGGTTTGGTTTAAACATAGTACTTCAAATTTACATTACAATAATAGGATACAATATTTAGAATTATTACATTCAAAATTTGTATTTTGTTCACTCAGAGATAATAGTTAAGCCAATAATAGTTAAGTGATTCAATAATAGTATCTTTTTCTGTCAAATCAGTTTGCCTCAAACACCAGAGACTGATCTAAAAATGAAAAGTCTGAAAATATGTGTGTTCAAAAATCCTTTGGCAACTGAAGCATATCAAAAGTCTTGCACTTTGAAAATGATTGCAACTTGTTTAGGATTGTCTCAGTTCTGTTCAGGAACTTACAGACCCCAGACCACCACATCAAGAGAAATGAAGTGAACCTTTCACTTGATGATAAGGCTGCATAGAAAACCACTAAATGACTTCATCACACAGGTGCATGGGTCTCCTTTAACAAATTACTCCAGAATGAGGATGTCTGTTCCTCTATTCTTCCCATGTTAAATTAGGAAATCATGTTTGATTAGAATTTTATTGTGTGTAATATTTGTTTCAGGGCATATGCTTTGATCAAAATCTATATAATGGAGAACTGTGTTACATGATAACTAGAGTTAGTTATTGAATTCTTTGCAATGGATAAATAGGATAATTACTTTGACTTATTTTTAAACACATATGTGTCCATGGATAGTTCATTCCTAAAGTGAATTTTCAATAAAGATGAACATTATACAAAGATGAAACCAATATATGAAACTCAATGTTGTTACCCAGAACAGGTGCTTTCTCAAACTGAAAATGAAACATAAGAGCTAAAGTTGAAAAAGTAGAGTAATTCATCTGTTTAAGTCTTTTAAAAGTAGAAACTAGTAAGAAATGAATTTCAGAATATTGTGTGGAATGATCCCTTTTTCTTATTTCCAATGTTTATATTAATATTAATTTTTTTACTAATTTTTCTCTGACAGTTATGAAGGACTGTCCTTTTAGACTTGTCAGTATCCTACTAAAAGATGTCACTAAGCAGTCAGAGATGTGAAATAAAAACTTTAGGAGAGAAGCTTTAAAGGGTGTAACTGATCAGTATGCAGCTTTGTATTAAAATTTGTTGGACTTTAAATATGACATTAATAAAATACAGACTTTGAAAGGTAGTTGATATGTCCATAACAAGAATATATTACATTAAAAAGTATAAATTATATAGTATTTACCAAATACTGGGAACTTGCAGATATATCTGCAGACATGTGCTATGTTTAAGAGAACTTTGGGAGTTGGAAATTCATGTATATATAAAAATATCTGTTATTTGTCTTGATAAAATATCAGAATTTTGGTCTCATAATTAAAATTTTTCTTGTCTTCTTTAAAGTTTTGAATGTTAAGGGAAAGGAGAATTTAAGTGAGTTGAAGAGATGTGTTTGTGGAAATCACAAAGCAAAGTTACTGAATTCCATGTTTCAATGAAATTTTACCTTAAAATGTGGGTATAGAATCATCAACAATTGCATTGAGTGATAATCTAGTAGAGATAACCTAGTAGAGCTAGCCCATAGAGATAATCTACTCAAAGGATGATTTACAGAAGAGGAAACTGATTGGATCACGTCTTACCAGGAGAATTTTCCTTGACTGGCTGCTGTCGGCCTCCCCTCTTTTCTCTATTTCCTGGCAGAACTCTGCTTAAAGGTAACGTCTTTCAAAATGCTGCCACTGTTCCAGGACTGGGTTAGTCTATCCTGCTACTTGCTTTTAACAACATGCCTTGAACGTCTCCGTCACAGCACCACTACTATTCGATTCTCTTTGTTTGTATCCAACAAACAGACTGCAAATGTAAGTAAGATAGAGTGCCTTGCCTTTTTAACAAATGCAGACCATACCCGTTATGGAAGAAATTACGTATTTTTGAATGAAAAATAAATACATATTTTTATAAAATTATCAAGATTCATGCAAATTTAACATAAATAGGAGTTCTTTTTCAGGATAATAAAGATATGAATTGAATGATTGCTCAGAAACACAAATCAGCTATGAGCTTAAGTGACTGCCCCCCCAAATACCTTTCAATTATAATAAATCATTACAAATACTTGTATACTTTATTATGTTGATAACTATGTGGACATAATAGTGGGTCTGAGTTGTTGAGGTCTATCATAAAAGTTGTTATCCGAATCTTTCATGTCTTACTTTTTAAAAAGAAGTCCACATAGAGGTCATTTGCTGTTGCAATTGCATCTTTTTGTTGGAGATTCTAGTATATTCAGTGTTATGGGTGATGCAATTCTCAAAAGAAATCTGTTCCAAGTTCAGTTCTTGCCATTACCTTCACTTGACTCAGCTCCTTGTCCTTGATCTTTTTCACAATTTCATTGCCAGTTAGAAACTTATAGCCTTGTTTTCAGGAATAGCTCAAGTTGAATATTTTCAGCGTCAACACTTTCACATTCTCCTGACAGCTGCATACTATCTGTTCAGCTGTGTTTTATTCCTCACCAAAATTATTGGCATTTTCACAATTCTTCTGTGAGTTTTTTCTTTGCTAATGACCTACTCATTATAATTGCACTGTTTCTACTTCCATTTTTAGAAGTCAGACTTAGGTGCGGAATTTGCCAACAGTGTGCCTAAAGCTGGATAAATGAAATTTGGCAGTATGCAGTCCTGTCTATCAAGGTCCTGCTTGGCCTCATCAAGGGTCTGGCAGCATATGTGCCCACACCGTCCTCTAGTGGCTCACCCCATGAGACACTAGCAGTCATTCTGCCATTGTGAGAAAGGCTGTCTTTTCTCTCAATGAATGGTTGCATTATTTTTAAGATGAAGGACAGATTAGTTTTCCTTGCATCCCGTATTTCCTGTCAAATTTAACATCTTTGAATATACATTCAATGACTTAGCATCATTCTTAGGGGAATTATACAAATAAATTAAAAAATCAAGTACTTCAGGTTTTTCTGAAAAACTATTTGAGTGTTTATCTGTCAGCTGACAGACATTCATCAAGTATAAGAAATCTGCCACGCACTGGCAGAGGTGTCTAATATACATAAATGAACATACTAGACAAAGATCCCCATCTGCATGGAATATATGTTCTAGTATGAGAACTGTACCAAGGAATGTGTTTATCCTTAGGATAACACACAAACCAGAATATTTGCAAATGTGATATGTTTCACTAACCTTTCTCTTAGGAACTGATTATCAACATTTAGTCATGTAATCAATGTTTGTTTTATTTTCTCCAACCTCTCTTCACGGCAAGCTGAAGGGAACCTGTTACATGCCACCTCTCCATACATTTGCATCGCTCAGCTCCATGTGCTAAGGTTTCTCATTCCAGAGTGACCATGACAGAGAGCTATTTGTCTTAAACTATGCACTAAGATGTAAGAAGTGTCCTAGTCTTCTTTCCTCTTCAAGTTTTCTCTGCAGGGATGATTTCATTCCTATTCCTTTAGCACTCACTCAGTGGCTTAAGTCCTTCTATAGTTTTTGCCTGGGGTTAGACTCATTTGCATTAAATAATGCTGAAAAAACAGAAAATCTACATGCAAGAACAGTGAGTATAGATACAAACCTTATACCTTTCACAAAAATTAACTCAATGAATTATAGATCTAAATGTGAAATGCAAAACTATAAATTTGGAAGATAACAGGAGAAAACCTAGAACAGTTTAGGTCTAGTGATGAGCTTTATAGAGCCAAAGAGAAAATCCATGAAAGATATAACTGATAATGTGAAATTAACTAAAATAAAAATCTTGCACTAAGTACAATGTCAAGAGAATGAGAAGATAAACCACAGACTGGAGAAAATATTTATAAAAGACACATCTGGCATGTCTTGGTGGCCTAGAGAACAAGGTCACTGGATATAGTCCACATATATCCCAAGACCTGGCGATGGGGGAACAACTAACAGGAACAACTAAATAAAATAAAATAAAGTATGTCTTTCTTCCTTCTCTCTCTTTTCCTGCCTGCCTGCCTACTTGCCTTCATTCCTGCCTGCACCTTTCCTATATAAAACAAACAAACAAACCACACATCTGATAATGGACTGTTATCCAGAAAATACAAAGATTTCTTAAAATGCAACAAGAAGGAAAAATACAAAGATTTCATAAAATTCAACAAGAAGGGTGTGCTCTGGTAGAGCAGTGGTTTGATCAGCTGCCTTTAGATACTAGTTCAGTCCACATACATCCCGAGGACCCAGGTTCTCATCCTGGGGCTAGGGGAACAGCCAAGATGAACGAATGAAATAAAATAAAACGCTCTTGCTCCTCTCTCTTCCTGCCTACCTGCTTGCTTGCCTGCCTTCATTCCTGCCTGCACCTTTCCTTAAAAAACAAACAGCAGCAGCAACAAAAAAAAACCCAAGGAAACAATTGATTTGTGCACTTCATGTTCTCCAATGATTCCTCACCGATTGCATCTGAAAAGATATTCTACATCACATATCGTGAAGGCACTTCAAATTAAAACAATGAGGTGCCGCTACGTATCTATCACAAAGGTCAAAACTCAAAACACCAAACAGGGTTGAAGATATGAGGCAATGGGAAATCCCACTCACTTTTGGGGTGAAAGCAAAATCAGGCAAGCTCTTTGAACAATTTGGTGATTTTGTACAAAACTCAGTGTACTCTCATACATCACCTGGCAATCATCACTCCTTGGTATTTACTCAAAGGAGTTAAAAAAAATTAGGTCCACACAAAAACCTGAAAATGGATATTTATGGTAGCTCTATTTATAATGTTCCAAACTTTGAACCAACCAAGATATTCTTTAGTAGATTAATGGATAAATAAACCATGGCACATCCGGACAATGGGATATTACTTAGTGCTAAACGCAATGAGCTCTTGAGTCACAAGCAAAGCATGGGAGAACCTTAAGTGCATATTAGGAAGTGAAAGAGGCCAACTGAAACAACTACATACTGTGTGACTCCCAATATTAGGCATTCTGGAAAAAGCAAACTTTTAAGACAGTAAAGAGATTAGTGGTTTCAGGAGTTGGTACCACTAGGGAAGGATGAATTGGAGGAGCACAGAGGATTTTTAGGGCAGTGAAATATTTTTGATAATGTAACGATGTCTACATGTCATTATACATATGTCAAAACCTATAGAACATGTAAGACAAAGCATAAACCCTAATGTTAACTGTGAATTTTACATGTGAATGATGTGTTAATGTAGGATCATCAATTGCAACACATGCATCACTCTAGTGGAGGATGTCGATAAGCAGAGAGAGTGGACAAGAATGAGGACAGAGGCTGTAAAATGAAATCTCTGTACTTTCCTCTTATTTGCTCTGGACCCAAAACTGCTCTAAAAAAGTATTTAAAAAGTAAAAAAAAATGCTGTAGTCCTGGAACTAGACAGTGGGAGACTGAATTGAGAGACTAAGACCTAGCTTCTAAGTGTGTCCAATTGTCCCTGTTGTATCTTTGCTTCTAGGCAATTTTAGTGATGTGTGTGTGCACACATGTGAGAGTGCATATGTATGCGTACACCAGTGAGTGAAAATCATACTGATAACTTCGAATCCCATTCAATACAACAGGATTCATTGTGCAGTCTTCCTCGTTTTCCTTTGTGCAGATCCACTAAACATCAAAGAAACACCTAAGCCTCATTATTGTCAATGTACTGAATCACTTGCCCATCCTTACTATACATAGTCTAACCCCTGAGAAAGACAATCTTCAAAAAATTCAGTATTTTTTGTTTTAGATTTTAATTATATACTCAACTGTGTCAGGAAGTTATTTAGATTTTTAAGCATTATTGCTTCTTCCTATGTAGTTATGTGATTCACTTGAATTCAGTTAGGTTCACTTATTCCCAGTTTCATCCCATTTCTCCCCACATTATCATTTATTTCATTTTACTTTAAAAATGGAAAGCATCAACATTTCTCCAGAAGTCAAAGCTCTATAAAAAGTGGTTTTCAAAGAAGCATCATGCCCCCATCTCTTTTACTCCATTCACATCCATCCCAAGAAAAACAGGTCATCCATTTTATTAGTGTCTGATTTATCAATATACTGTTTATTATTTTAAAAAATACAGATATCTTATTTTAATTCTTCTTACAGAAAAGGTAGTATACTACATATAAAATGTGTTAAAATGTTTCTTCTTTCACTTAATATAGTCTGGAAAGATGACATTCTTTCATAGATATCTTTTTTCCTCCTGTATGATGTTTCACAATATAAAGTATCATAATTTATTCAACCAGTTTCCTATGTATGGAAGTATTTGTTGTTGGCAATATTTTGCAATAATAAATAATCAATAATGTTGGGCAATGTATTTTTATATTGTTGGGAGTGCAAATTCATGACAATCATTTTTTTTCCTTAGGCACATGTAGAAGTATCAAAATATGTTAACTCCTTTTCCATGTATAAAAACAAGATTCATGACAATATGCTTGTTGAAAAGCTATATAGTAATTATAGAGTCTGAAAAACTGTAACTACACTTTGTGGAAGTAGAAATTGTTCCACATATTTGTATAACAGCAAGGCAAGTGTGTTCTCTAGGAAGTATAGGTAAAGTTGATTAGATTGCAGTGTATACTTAAAAGTTGAATAATGCACTCTTGTAAAACACTCTTCAAAATTATTTAACTTCCCCATGATATCATCACAGCATGTGCAAAAAAAAATCTTTAGTGTTATCTTTTCCTGTCACATGACTAGTGCAAACAAAGAAATCCTTATCTTTTTGTTTCTATTCTTGTTCTTTATAAAATGGCATTAAGCACCATTTAAAACTTACTCATTAAAGGTTTGGGTTAGGAGAAAAGATTTATTTTATATTTCAAATGAATTATATTTGCTAAATTATAATGCAAAAATTTGCCCAACAACTTAAGGTATTCAGCATAGGAAACTATAGTATTAAAACCAATTTCCTATATGTTTTTCCATTTAAATTTCATATCAACCCTAGGCATAGTAGGCTAGGCAGAAGTTATATTGTATCTATTTTTACAAAAGAGGAAACAGAGGCTAAATTGAAGGTTAAGGAAATTACCCAGGGATGTAGCACTCTGGACTAAAGCCTGAACTAGAATCTAGGACTTTTTTTTTCTTTATAAAGTGGAATGTGCCTATGTCAAAGGAATAGCATAGCTATCAAATAATGTAATGCGCGTGAAAATGTCAAATTTGTATATGTACAAAGAGATGGCATTTCTCTCAGTAAAGTATTTGGATTTAAAATTTCTCTGTCTATATTTCACACACATAAATGCAAAGGCTTTAAACAGTCTAAGCGCTATTGTTCATATGACTCAGAGTTCATAAGACTCAGAAAGTTCATATGTAGAAATAGTTTCTAGACTGAGCTAGTACCTCCAGAGCAGGTGACAATGCTCTATATCCAGTGTGGATTACTTAACAGCATTACATGTTGTGCAGAACTTAGACCTTGAAACAAACCTCATTAAAAGGCGCTTGATCTTAGTTTTAAACCTTTAAGTATCTCTTCCTTAAAAGTGATCAATGTAGGTACTGGCTACTTTAGTTCTTCCACTATGAGATTCACACAACTTTGATCTAACTTTCTTTGATTTAACACTGCAATTAAGAACATTTGGTTCAAAGTAAAAGCTCATTGGTTGATGTTTTACACTGATGTGATAATGTTTACACAGATGTGCTTTGAAATCTTGATTATGGTGGATTTGGGGGTCCCACCACAAGACAGACTGCTGTTATTTGAAAGGTGACTAGTATGACATTTACCTGGTACAACCTTTAAAACAGACTTAGCAATATACATTTCTAAAGTGATTTATCTGTTTATTGTTTTTAGCCTGTGCTTTTGTTTTATTTCATATCTATCAACAGTAAATCACTTGCTTTAAGAACTCTTTTATAACTTGGTTGCACAAGGGTCAGTACTTAGGGCCAAAGTGATGAAAAGGTGTAACTTTACCTTCTTTAAAGCACCTGCCAATTAATTAGCAAAAAATTCTTTAGAGCAAATAAAATGAAGAGGTCACATCCATTTGTGTTCCCATGTTTAAACTTTTGCTGAACAGAAGAAAATAAAACCAGACTGAAAAATGAATTTTTAGTGATTCCCTAAAACTTTTGGTTCAGGGAAGCATAAATCTGCTGAAAGAGTATCAACTCTTCTGTCACAGAAAACAAATTAACAGAAAGATCTTGAATTTTAATAGTGGTTCAAAACCAAAGTTTTAAGACTTAAATAAACTGGTAGCAACTCCTTCACATCAAGGATTTTATGTTAAAAATATGCATAGGCACTCAAATATTTACCAATCACCTTTTATGTCTCAAGTCAAGAATCAATACCATTTTCCATTTAGTTGTATTTATAATTGAAATGTGAACCAAAATAATAGCCTTAAAGAAAATGCAACTAAGAAGAAGAGGAAAGTGTTCTTAAATTAGATAAAGGTCCTTGAGGTCACTCATCCTTGTGACACTATCAGATGTAGTCCTTTTGTAGTCATGGCAAATATAAGGAAGTTACCAATGAGATTCAGTCTTTTTGGAGTTTACTTTCAATTCCTAGATTCCTAATTATATTATGTTGATTAAAAGTCCACGACCTTAGCACACAATTTAAAACTTCCATGTATAGATATAAGACAATCTTGGTTGCAGCATGTGCTATCTGAATAAAGATAAACATTAAAGAGAACCTGGGAAGGGGTGTGTGTGTGTGTGTGTGTGTGTGTGTGTGTGTGTGTGTGTGTGTGTTCCTAACCTAACCTTGATTATGTAAAGAAAATCCCCCATCTAAATGATAAAAGAAAAGAGTAATGCTTGTACATTTTATTAGTGTTTTAAAATTAGTGAGTTAAACTGTCAAAGCTTTGATTTTCCTTTCATGTGTGTCTGGGCAGGTCTAAGCCTCAGGTAACGCCCTTTTTCCTTCTCTCTCTCTTACCTTTCTTTGCACCTGTCCACTGCAGGCTCCCAGCAGCTCTCCAGGAGTCCAATTCTCCTCTGCTCTCCTTTTCCACTTCCTACCCATCCCCTCCCCCTCCCCCATCTCCCGCCTTCCTTCCCTCCCCCTTCCTCTTCTATATACCTGCCAAGCTGGGCTCCTTTTAGCAGCGATCTATCACTGCAAAGGAGCTCACATCAAAGGCGGTTGCACAGCAGCCGCCGAACAGCATCACGGTTGTTCCAAAGACAACCCCAAAGAGGGGCATTGACTGGGCCTCCCCGAAGTTGCTGGCCCGCTTTGGCCAAGTGTGGGACTGATTTTTGCGACTGCATGGATAGAGAACAGTCAAGGGCCCCTTTTGGTCACGTCCGAAGAGCAAAAACGTGTTGAGAGGAGGCCGGTTTAAGATTTCAAACAGAACCTCCCCAGCGCGCATGAAAGGACTTGATTAGCATATGTCAAGAGGACCCGCATATATACTCGGTGTGTATGTACACAGGACTCTGATCTGATCAGTTGCGGAGTTGGTGCCCCAGCCCCCAGCCCCAGCCCGAGCCCCAGTATTGGTAGTCGCAGCTCTAGATGTTTCTGCAAAGCCAGCAGCGGACTCCCACCTACCCAGGGAGAGAAGATCGCTCCAAGACACTGAAATCGTCCCTGCTATTTCAGGGCAAAGTCCATTCAGCGACCTCACAGGAGTAACCAGTCCTTAACTTTTTTTTTCTCTTGTTTTGTTATAATTTTTCTCTATTCACTTCCTCATCCCCACAACACTTTTTATTGGGGGTCTTTTGTTTTTCGGACCCTCCTCTCCCTCCGGCCCCTCCATGGCTCCCTTAGCCGAAGTTGGGGGCTTCCTGGGCGGCCTAGAGGGCTTGGGCCAGCAGGTGGGCTCGCATTTCCTGCTGCCTCCGGCCGGGGAGCGGCCACCTCTGCTGGGCGAGCGCCGGGGCGCGGCGGAGCGGGGTGCGCGCGGCGGGCCGGGGGCTGCGGAGCTGGCGCACCTGCACGGCATCCTGCGCCGCCGGCAGCTCTACTGCCGCACCGGCTTCCACCTGCAGATCCTGCCAGACGGCAGCGTGCAGGGCACTCGGCAGGACCACAGTCTCTTCGGTACGTACTGGCATCTCAGCCCCTCTGGTCTCTTCTTCACCCAATGCTCCTCCCTCCTCGCCTGCCGACGGGGTCAGGACTTTGCGGAGCCGGGGCCATCCCGGACCTTTCCACTGCCCAGTGAGGACCAGGGCTGAAGGGCGGGCTTGCGCCGGGCCAGGGAGGATTTTTCTTGCCCTCGGGCCGCTGCATCTCTAGAAGGCTTGCTGTTCCAGACGCTGTGGGCGGGAGAAGAAAGGGTGGGTGCTCTGCACGCACCTTCCTGCCCTGCCCTTCCTGCTGCCTGGGACGCTGAGATTTGGCCTTGGAATCACGTCTGTTTTTACACTCCTTACCTCACAGGTGGTGTTTTGTTTAAAAAAATAAATCCCTATAAGTTTTTCTTACATTCCCTCACGTTTTTTCCAGTGGCGTCCACTTAACAAAAACGAGTAACAGGGAGTTTTGCTTTTTAAAAATATGCTCCCACAGTTATGTAGTCGATTATCATTCATTTAAAAGGGTCACTCTTGTATTAGACATGAACATTTATTTATGCATCTACCGAGAAAACTGGAAAAGGAGGTAACAGATTAACTTTCCTTGGGCACCATTGCTGCTGTCTGACTCACGGGGCTGTTGTTCTTTGCGCTTTTAAAGTTCTATTTGGATGAGCAAAGGAAAGGAAAGGAAAAAAAAAAAAAAAAGCCAAGCTGGCTACCGGTAGCTTGCCTAGTGCTTCAGCCAAGATTCTCTTCAGACGTTGTGAAACCCGAAAGCAAAGATCTTGGTATTGACTGTAGCTAAGAGGAAAGGGGGAAGCGAAAGAAGATATGGGTGGGAACTCATAAAAGGACAAGTTTCCGAGTACCTCCAGCCGAGCCTGGGAGCAGAAGTGGTTAAAAGAAACAACCAATGGTTGTTGAGCAGATTGTTAAAACACTAGATTGGGAAATCATAAAGTCTCTACAGTTAATTACTCCCTAACTTGCTGTGTGCCTAGCAAGTGAGCTCACTGTTCTTAGTTTTCTTGTCTGTACAATGTTGAGGTTAAGTTAGATGATGACTTAAGATGTTTTCTGCTTCTCTTATCTCTAAATCTTTTCCCCATTGCTAAAGTTTTTGTTCCATTAGAGTGAACAGGATAGTACTCTCAAAGAGTTTTGATAACCAAACCTGGGACATCATTGCAGAGATTCATTATGTTTTTTTTTTTTTTGAATGATATTCTTTAGTTAGCAATAGTATTTATGGACCCAATACAACATGAGTTTTCCTTTCTCTTCATTAGCACTGTGGAATTCTTTGAGAACATCATCTCTAAGCGACCCTCTCTTATCTGCTTGTTCTTATACTCTCATTCCTTTGACTTGTAGTGCTCATTAAAACTTTGGAGAAGTGTAAATCTCAGTTTGAGGGGTATTTGTAACTCTAGATGTAGAAATGAGCATGTGGTGGTCATTTGGTAGCACTTAAAGGCTTAGAAAATTAACTTTTAAAGCCCATATGTTTGCAGCTTCCACTGATCTCTTCCAAATTCCCATTGACTATGAGTCAAGAGTGTCATGACCTAATGGCCAACCTTGGGGTCACTTTTGGAAGGTGTTTGCTAAAATGCAGGAGGCTGAGATTCTGAGACTGAAGAACTTTGCTGACACCAGGTGGCTCATTTCTCTTGATAATTACTGCACCCCTCTTATTGCAGAAATATCCCCCAGCTATCAGAAAGATTCAGAAATGTGTCCCCATGTGATAATGCCTGTAAGTGGAGCAGGTAGACGTTAAGGTTAGGTAATATTCAGGCTTTGCCCCTGTGAAAGAGTGTGGCTGTGGAAATTCTTCTTCTAAGGCACCTGTAATTCAACCGCAATTTTCCCACAGGATTGCAGTTGCTTCTCCCACTTTGTGCCTCTTTATAAGACTGGCCCTATGGAGGTGATTAGTAAATATTTGCAGACTTGATAACATTCAACAAGACGGTATTTAAATGCATTCCTTTAGAAATGGATGTTGCACATCAGAGTTACTATCTCATTACACACTTTTTAAGCTAAAATTTTGTATAATTCTTTCGTAATTGCAAAACTATGACTCAGACTGATTTGTGCTGGTTTAGGTCACTCTGTAGTGGGAAGCTACAGGTCAGAACAAAATATTTACTGTTCTAAAAAAGGGAAGATACCTTGATGAGTCAGGTAGCCTAAAGGAATGAACAGCCTCTACTATGCACTGCAGTGCATCCTAGTTGCCTTTTATAGCTTAGACAAAATTTACTATAAGGGAGTGTAGTAGGTGAGAAAATATTTATGTTCAGCATTTACATATGTTGAATATATACAATGTTACATCATTGTATATTCTCTATTTGCCTTCCTTTCCAGTACTTCAGTGAGTAATTATGAAATTTTTCCTGTTTTTCTTTTCAACTCATTTCTGTGTCATGAAAGTATAAAAATTAAAACAGTTTAAGATTGACATTTAAAATTTCAACATAAATACCAGTTTTGTAATTTATATTAATTTGATCATGATTAAATTCAAAAAATTAGAATACTTTATTGAAAAACTTCAAAACCACATCAATAGAATATTTAAAAAAAGTTCCCAGTGAGGTTAAAATCATTTCCTATACGAGTTAACTCTATATCTAAAATAAGAGTTTTTCTACACAGTAGTACAGTAGGAAGACTTAACCTAACACGTAAACATAGAATCATTACCTTAAAAAAAAAAAGTTTAGCCTGAGATCAAACATACTCCTTTAAAGGCTTTTCCTTTATTCTCCCCTATTCTCCATAGATTTGTCTGATGTGGTTGTATTGTGGGTTGACTCACCTGTTTATTATGATTTTGAATAAGACTGGCTTTGAAAATGATACCCGAAAGACAAAGTACCTCCAAGTCTTTTTATGGGACACTGGGCATTAGAAAATCTATCTAAAATCTGTGATTACCTCTTAAGGAACCTTTTTCATGTCTACTCTTTGTTAAGGAATTAGCTTAGTTGCCACCTCATATTATTAATAAGAAAGACTTGTCAAATCTCATTTAAGAATCAAATGATTACAAATTACTATGTGGTATACTATTTCCTGGAAGAGAAAAAGGATCGGAATTAAAAAGTGTGGCTAAAATCTTTAAGAGGAACAGAAAAAAACACATAACCCTTTTCCCATCAACCCCCATGAGCCATTGCAAAATTATTGATGTTTGGTTATATATGAGGTTTTGGATGTTGTTTAATAAAGTAGAAATTTTTTAATATAATTATTATAAGAATACATGTTATTTTTCTTTCTAGAGCTATATATTTTATAAGATGACAACATTTTCTTAAGATGAGATTTAAAGTATAGGAGACTTACCATTGAGTTTTATAAGAAAAGTAGATACTTTATAAAATCTATTATATAGCTAGTTTATATGGAAATCCTACATATCTTATTGTACTTGAAACCTCTAATCTGTTAGCCAGATTGTTCTTTGAAAGATAAGAGCATCTTAATGCAAATCAGATAGTTAAAGAAAATTATTTGTCAGCCATAGTACACTTTTCAATTGGAATTTAATATTTAAAACAACTTCAAGTATTAAGTATATCCTGATGAACTTCTATTAATCTATCTTCTACCAATCATGTTTTAGCATATATTTTTGTTTCTAACAAGCATCATTAATAAGCTTGGCAATGACTTTAATATTTGTTTACTACCAACCTCTGTATTTGTCGTTATAATGGCTATCCTGTAGAATCTAGGTCTTCCTGCTGAATCTTATCTTCTCTATGCCTTAGTCTCTTAGTCTCTTAGACTCTTAAAAGAGTCACTGACTCTTTTAAGCCACTTAGAGATTATTCAGTGGTGTGCTGTTGCTATAAAATTGTTGATAGCTCTAGTGTTATAGATGATCTCCCGCTAATTTGAAAGAACTCATTTGAGTGGTTAAGATTCTATGCTTAGAACTCAAGTATCTCTGTTTGTGCCAAAATGTAAATTCCTTCTTTGACAGAATAGAGACCTCCATTTAAGCAAATGACTAGATTTTGTGCTTTTCTTTGGCCTTGGAAACATCACATGTCTAAATGGTACACTTTGACATTGTTTGTAGAGTTTAAGAGAAGGTGGAGGAATAAAGGTAAATGGATATTGAGAAGGCAGATCCAAGCATAGAAAGTGTATCTGCACTTTTTTCAGCAAAGACATCATTCATAACTTAGAACACCTGTTATACACAAATTAATGCAATAACAGCTTCCATAAGCTGAATGCCTAAATGTATTAGTCCTTATCATGCTCTTATAGAGAGGCATCTCACTTATTTTGCATATGAGGAGATTAAATTTCAAAGAAGACAAAGACTTGCTTAGACTATCTAGTAAATTGCTAAAGTGATATATAAACCCATGTCATCCTGGTTTAAAGTTGTAGACCCTTGACATTATACCATGATGAACAATTTTTCCTTTGTACTTTTTTATCTGTATAATGAGATTATCATCATCATCATATACTAAACCACTTTATAATTTACAAGGAATTTCCATAGTACATCATTATATTTAACATTATTGGCCTACTACTATCACTATTAGGAAGATTTTCACTAGTTGCATGTTCAATAATAAATACTGTCATTGTTTTGTTTATAAATTCAGGTATCCTGGAATTCATCAGTGTGGCAGTGGGACTGGTCAGTATTAGAGGTGTGGACAGTGGTCTTTACCTTGGAATGAATGACAAAGGAGAACTCTATGGATCAGTAAGTATTTTAAAAAATTCATATAATTCTTGAAATAATGATTATCCATTTTATAATTAAATGTCAACCAATAATGCATGCCAGAAGTATATAAAATAGACTTACATAAACATTAAGAATCTATATTATGTTAAATTTCTATGTGTCTGGATTCAGTATGGGAACTCATTTTCATTTTTTAAACCCCAGACTTTCATTGTTCATAATCTGGGATTTTTCTGCTTTCCTCTTTATTTTAATCCTTCCCACCAGAAACTGAGAAAAGCAAGGACTTTTTCTTGCCATGTTTCCACCTAAGCAACTGTTTAATGCGTATTTTCTCTACCCAGTATCATCGTCCATAGCTAAGTGTGTGTATCAGTTACTTGCTAGCCTTCATCTATAAGAAATGGATGAATGAAATCAACAACAGAAAATGGAAACCACAATAGTTCCGCCCTATCTGCAGTCTGGCTAATTGCTGTAACTATGAGTTCACTCAGTTGTTTGAGCAATTTTTTAACTTGCCACTGAGGTTAAGTGCACATTTATGGATCTACTATAAATGTTTTAAATATGGGTTTTAAACTGAACTTTTCAGGTTTATGTATCATCATGATGAGAAACGTTCTTTTTTTATTTAGCTCAAAACACAACACAGGAATTAGAGTATCAGGATAATATACAACTCAATCTGCAGCATAATAAATGTTTTTGTCTTTGGTAATTATTTTTAAATTGTTCACAGGTACTTGTATACGTTTAAGAATATTAATAATATGTAAATGCTACTCTCCCACCTATCTTGCCATATGAAATCCCTTCTTAAAGTCGAAGTCTGTGTAACTTTTTCCTAAGAGAATTTATTTCTTATGATTTAGCAGATCGAAGTATCTAGGACCTTTTGTTTTTTTAAGGTCTCCATTGAAAGCACACTATATAGTTAGAAAATCAATGTGCACTGAGAAAAGTTAGTTATGCTCTTTCAATAAGGAGGCTAATATATGTCCTTTATAAGTGCAAAACTGTTTCAGGCTTTCTGTTAGTTCAGAAGAAAGAAGATACATGGATAATAATCACAAGAGAAATGCAATAGAAAGAGAAAAATGTAAATAATTTTCCTTCTTCATGTATGTGTTGGATTTAAAAAAACAACTCTACTCAATCCATTTGGAAAATATACAATTCATCTTGAAAAGACAAGAAAGCACTGGACTTTTACTGCATTAACCTAATAGTAACATCCAGATTAAAAGTTAGTCATGGGGAACATATCATCAAATAATAAATTTATAAGGGGAAGATATAAGATTTGAAAGGATGATCTTGAATGAGGAACTTGTATATCAGCAAGATCTTGAAATGTTTCAAGATGATAATATAGTAAAGACTTGCTATATAGAGCTATGGCATCTAAATGAAGGAATAAGACAAATTGCAGACTGGTTTGGTGGTGATAGTGACAGGAGGAAGATGATATGGAGCATGAGAAAGTTCATACTACTTATATTTGAAAATAAAATTGAGAATTAATGCAAAGCTCTTTGAACTAAACTGCTAGATGGAGTAACCTGGGAGAAAGAATTCCAGAGAACTTAAGAACTAAAATTAAATAATGCAAAAACAACTTAATCTTTCTCTTGTTTGACACAGATAGTGATAGGAAAAGAAATAAAAATAGAGTTGAGACTTTCCTGAGAAAATTTTCTCAGTTATTTTTTATTGTTAAAAAGTTTATTTTTAAAAATTTTGTTGAAGGAACATTGCATCATAACATTCTATAGTTTTAAGATGGACATCACTGTACACTGACAGCTGTATATAACACATTCAGTTTGCTACCAGCGGTCCAAGTCTACATACGGTTGACCCCTCTTACTTCCCAACTCCTTTCCTTTTTTCCTTCTGGCAACTGCTAATTTGATTCCATAGACTAAAAGTCTATTTTTGTTTGATTTCTCTATATACCCCAGATGAATGAAATAATATGCTGTTTATTTTTCTTCTTCTGACTTAGCTCATTAAGCATACGTCCTTCTAGGTTTCTCTATGTTGTTTGCAAATGACAGGATTTTACCTTTTGATCACCGAGTAGTATTCCATTGGCTATATATACCACGACTTTTTATCCACTCCTCTGTCAAGGGGCACTTAGGTTGTTCCAGCTTTTGGCTATTGTAAACAATGCTGCAATAAATATGGGATTGTATATATCTCTATGAATTGGTATTTTTGTGTTTTTATAGTGAATATCCGAAAGTGGGATAACAGGGTCACATGGCATTCCTAGTTTTTAATTTTTTGAGCAATTTCCATATTGCTTTTCCATAAGGGTTACATCATTTTATATTTCCACCAACAGTGGATAAGGGTTCTCTTCTCTCTGTATTCTCACCAGAACTTATTTCCATTTTTTTGGATAATAGCCATTCTTATAGATGTGAAAGGATATATCGTTATTTTGAGAAATATAAAACATCTTTTCATGGGAATTTTTTTTTTTTGCCGCCAATGTGTCTTCTTTAGAAAAGTATCTATTGAGATCTGCCATTTTTAGATTGAATTGTGTTTTATTGTTGAGTTTTATGAATTTTTTACATGTTTTGAATATTAACCCATTATTGGATTATGAAATGCAAATATCTTCTCTCATTTAGCGGGCTGTCTGTTTGAAGTTATTTTTTTTAATGGTAGTTATCTTCTCTTTTTTAGGAGAAACTGACTTCTGAATGCATCTTTAGGGAGCAATTTGAAGAGAACTGGTACAATACCTATTCATCCAATATATATAAGCATGGAGACACAGGCCGCAGATATTTTGTGGCACTTAATAAAGATGGAACTCCAAGAGATGGTGCCAGATCCAAAAGACATCAGAAATTTACACATTTTCTGCCTAGACCAGTGGACCCAGAAAGAGTTCCTGAATTATACAAGGACATACTGATGTACACTTGAAGTGTAATAGTGTCCTTAATGAAAACCAAACCACAGCCATTCTTTCTTACCCCAGTTCCCATTGCAGAACTGTAACCCAGGAAGACATTCAGAATGTTACAGAGTCTATTTTTCACTGGAACACTAATTTTGGAAAAAATACTGAGAAAAAAAACAAAAAAAACTTTGACTTGAAGTATATCAAGATCTGTCTTTATAAGTGAATTAAGTTCCCTTAGGTATACTGGCTTGGTACTTTTGAACAGACTGAAGCTGAAAGTCTGTTAAATTGTGGATAATGGGAACTTCACCTAGTTTGCTGCTGGTGTCTCACCTCTCTGGATTATGTTTACTTTAAAAGTTACACTAAATCAGATCACTTCATGCTGGAGAAATGGATTGACATAGCTGACCATTACTATCATTTCATGAATTCTGAGGACCCTGTAGATTTTGCAGATTATGGCATCATATGTAAAAAAAGAAAATCTGGGTGAAACATGGACTATAAAACATGCCACATCAAGATGGAGCATATTTTTTAAAGGATGGACCTATTTATGCATTTTCAGTTTGCAAATATTTATTATATATATTTATTTATTAAAGAGTTTATTTTTTACTGGTATATGAAGATAATACAAAGAGAAAAAAAAACAACAAAAGTTCCTTTATTGTGCCATTACTTTGTTTTGGCGTCTGGGTGGTAAAGAAATCATTACTGCAACACAAGACATAGAATATGGTCTTGAGTTTCTTTTTAAAAATAAAGTATAGCATAGATTATATACATCATATCTTTTCTTGCAGCAATTACCTTCTAAATGTAAGATTGTTTCCCTTGGTCTAGAAAAAAATGCTTTATCAATTTATATTGAATTCAACACACTTCCAAAAGGGAATTAAACACTTTCATATCTTGGTTTCATTACTTTTCAGGTGAAAGTTATTCTGCTTATATATATTTTTAAAGTGATATTCTAAGTTCCCCAAATTCTAACTTTAGTAAGTGGAGAATTTCTAATTTTGAAGGTTATCAAATGTTATCACATCTTATTTTCTTGATTCAAAGTGATAAATACTACTTATTTTACCCACATGACCCTAGAAAGAAGTAGTCTCTGTGGCACCAGCATTAATCATGGTAACACCCCGTCTACCTATCTAAGTCTGGTGTCTTTTCCAGTACACTTCCTGTTTAGTCATT
Organism: Solenodon paradoxus; assembly: GCA_004363575.1. Lineage (NCBI taxonomy): Eukaryota > Metazoa > Chordata > Mammalia > Eulipotyphla > Solenodontidae > Solenodon > Solenodon paradoxus. Next base: position 1,193,057 of record RJWH01000064.1, read on the forward strand.
CATTCAATAATATTCACTGAAGGCTATTATACAGAAAATACTGTTAGGCACTAAGAAAAATGTGACCTTCAAGCCAGAAGTGAGCTCTGCATCATGGAGCTTAATGTCTAGCAGGGAAACAATGGTAAATAGGATCGACAAACACCATAGTTTTGAGCTGACATGTGCTCTGTGAGGAAAACAAGATCCAAAAAAAAAAAAAAAAAAAAAAGACAGAGAGCAAATTTAGATAGGAAGAGTCAGAAAAGTCTTCTCTAAAGAGGTGATATTTCCAACGGGTCTAAAGGTTGAAAACAAGTCACCAGGCTAACAGGAAAGTTCACAGCCTTACAGGAAGAGGAAGCAGTGAGTTCAGAATGGCCATCTTGAACTTCATGACTGGAACTTCCTGAGCAGTTGGGAGATTGGCACAGATGAGTGCAGAAAGCTATGCAGATAAAAATCTTGTAGGTTCTTTAAGGTCTTTCTGAGGTTTTATTTGATCCCGCATAACAGATGTCACCAACATAGCATCTTATTTTCAACCAACCCCAAGAAGAAGCAAAGGTTGAAGATGTGATCATGATAATGGTAGCAGCCTTCACCACTTTCCAACCTGGAAGGCTTGAGCCCCATCTCCACAGTTTCTGATCTGTAGATCTGGTGTGGAGTCTGAAAAATTAGATTTTTAATAGGTTCCTGGGTAATGTTGATGCAGTTATCTGGAGACCACACTTTGAGAACAATGAGAACAATTAGTCTGGAGCACTGCTTCTCAAGTTTTACATAGATTACCACCTGGGGGAACTTGTTAAAAATAGGTATTTAAAACTATCTGTTTGGAGTGGAGTCTGAGATTTTACATTTCTATCAATATTCTAGATGATGCTTGATTCTGTGAGACCATTGACCACACTTTGAATGGCAAGAGTGTTGCCTTAATGCTATCTGGAATTATTTCTACTAACTCATCCTCTTATGACTTAAATAAGTCAATGTTAGGAAGAGGGTAGGGATTTCAACATATGACTTTAATAAAGTTACATTGGGAGTGTGTGTCTGTAGGGAGAGTTGTGTGTGCACTTAAGTGGGTACAGTTCAAAAACCTCTTGGTTTTATGAATAAAAACAATAGTAAAAAAAGTTTGTCAGTAATAATTTAATATCTTCAGAATAAAGTAACTTCTGTTTTTATTTATTTTAAATAAAAGTAGAAAAAACTAGCTTTAGTTCAACATTTCATATTTATTTAAAGTACATGTTCCAAATCAAGCTTTATGCATGTTTTTCAGTCTTTTGCAAAATGGTGCTGATATCTATACTTGTAATTATTGAGGGATTCTTATAAATACAGAAATAGTACACTGATCAAAGTTGGCCCATGATCAATATTATTACCCAATCAAAATTTCTTTGTTTTTGAGATATGGCAGAAATCTATGTCTAAACATTTTTAAAATTGAAATAGCTATATAGAGTGATTTGAAATATTTAAGCAACAGCTTTACAAACTGTTAGAAAACTTGAAAGTTATTACAACTTAAAATCTTCTATTTTTGGCATCTTTTCCTATATCATAAAAACAATTTACATCTGCTAATTTACACTATTTGAATAAACTTTTAGGTATATGAATACATTTTACTTGATACACTTAAATAGAAGTGGTGTGTGAATATATTAATTAATACATGGAGGGATAAAAATAAATTTATTATGAAATCAGAATTTTGAAAACTATTTTATTTTCAGTGTGTTTGGAGAAATTCTCACTCAGTCGTACTTTTTGATTTTTAATTTTTATTTTCTATCACTTAAATGTTTTATTAGCAATCCTATATTAATTTACACTTATTTAATTTTTGCTTGCAACATTAACTTTCAGACTTCTCTAAATTTTATTCAATGATAAGAGAAGATATCTAAGAACATGGAAGTGGGGAGGGTGGTTGTCTCAGTGTGCCTATTTCAAATACTTTATTTTTAGTCAAAGACAGGTTCAAAACAATTCAGAAACCCTTTGTGACATTACGGATCTGTAACTAACCATATAAAAGTTAGAAAACCATTCAGGATCGCTCATATTTGTAGAGCATTTTATAGAAATTGCCAGTTTTGTGAATTAAATAATGATTAGAAATATATGTATATGTATAACCAAACTCCGACTTCAATAAGCTGCTATGCCTATACATTTAATTAATCTATTTCTAATATTTACTGATAAAATTTGAAACTGTCATATTATTGATAAATGAGGAATTAGTATGTTAACTAACTTCTGTGTTCAATGAATGCTGTCTTCATGGGAAAAAAAATGGGGAACATTCAGGGAGAATTTGGTTCAAACCTTGATTTCAAGTTTCTGACATTTACCACTTTTATAAGATGTTTCAATTTCAGTTTATTTTAGATAGAAGTTGGACTCAGTTTACCTCAGCCTGTTGGTTCTGAGGACGCTATCTTGGTCCTCAAGATGTAAGAAATTTGAGGCCGAGGCACCATACTTTTCCTCTAGCTAAGAAGATAACAGAAATATTCTATAAGTATTGCCCGTGCTTTTGGAAAGTCTATGCTGCTTTGCTCTTCAGAAGAGGATTTCCCCTTTTACGACAAGACCAAAAGCACAGCGGCGGCACTTTTACCACAGTCAGTGTGGATGCTGCACCAGCAGATCAGACAGGGTGTTTCCGGGCTAAGTCAAATTACCTTCCTAGGAGGAGCTCCTTTATACAGGTTGTGTATTTATCATTTCATTTCTGCTTTTACTATATATAAGAGTTTGTTAGGTTTTATGTGCTATTTGGTAGGTTATTTTTTGGGTCTGGGAACGGTATGCGATTTCGTCTTTCAAAAGGTTTCGCTTGGGGGTGGGGCTTTAGGACTAATTAGGGTGTTTTGGTGATGAGTAACACGTTGGTTGGTGTGATTAATTTAATGCATATGATTTCTTGACCCAGTGTTAGAATCGCTGTTTTTCCTTGCAGATAGAGAAGGGGTCTTATATGAATAATTCTTTAGAAGAAACTTAGTTTTACAGAAACTACAGCTAATACAATTCTAAGGTTTTCAAGCTGAGCTAATTGATCAAACCTACTGTGAACTCGTAGTGTACCCCAGAGTAGGGCCGAAGGATGTGAGAGTGGGGAGATACCTATTTAATTCAGTTGTTTGAACAGTATGCTTCAGGTTGAACAGAACACTTGGAAAAGTCACTTGGATAATTACGTTTCTTTTACAAGAAGTTGTTTGGCAATGTGTAAATAGTATAATGAAGAATTGGAGGAATAGTTTTAAACTTCTGATGTGTATACCTAGTACCAATTCATTTTCTAGTATGGACTTAGAAAGTTTTATTTGAAACACTTGAATTTTTTCTAAGGTTGATAGAGCAAGTTCCATTGCTCCTATGATTATTTTCTGCCCATCACAACTTTGTTTTATTTTTGGGTGCCGCACAGATAAATTTTGCACAGTCTGACTAATTAGAGTGGCCATCTGTTAACTGGATTGTTTTTACCAACTGGGGTTTTGCAAGAGAATTAACCCTTATAGGAAAGAAATGTGGCTATTTCCCAGATAGCATATCTGGTACTATTTTAGGTGTGTAGAATGTAAGATATTACATATAATGTGTCCTTTAAGGTTTAATTCTCTTGGGAATCCTATTGCCATCCTGTTGTGAGATTGGCTCTAGTATTGTCAGAGTACCCTGGTTTCTTGAGCAGAATTTAATGTTTCCCACAGGGACCAGACATTCTAATGTCAATGTTTTTATTTGGAAAGTGTCAGAGAAATCTGGGTATGACCCGCAAAGCCAATCAGACCTAATGATTCTCTAAGCGGTTCATCTTATTTCATACCCTTTATATTCCTTCTCCAAAGCCGTCATCAAGCTGTAATGGAATGTTCCATACACAAAAGGACTTCTGCCAACACTTACTGAATATTTTATCCAGTAAGTGCAAACATGTAATTTACATCGTTGTGCCGTTAAAAATATTCTACCGTTCTTTTTAATTATACTGATATATTAATCACCAGCCACTCTTAGAATGTGTTCAATCAACTTTCAATAGCATTGATGAACTTCTCTAGTTGCTAAAATAGAATACATTAATCTTTTTCCTTGTTGAGGCTTTTCCTGCATGTCTCAGCCATTTCCTGTAGATACTGTTCGATATATGATTGGATATAGCTCCTTGAGACCAAGGCTCTTCTCTGTTAAGAATACTCTGGCCTATGAAGCTGAAACTCAAGTGGTCCATGACTAGTTAAATGTTTCCATACTTGCTGAAAAGTCCTACTTGTCATCAGTGAGCAACCTCAAATTCAGCCTCTGAAAGTTCAACTGATTGGGACAGTTTGGATGTAGTGAAATTCAGTCTTAGTTTTACACAGTAGTATCCATCAGCCAGATGAAAGGATTCGAGAGATATACTAGAAAAGAAAGAAAAAAGCAAACTACCTCCCCCCCAAAAAAAACCCCCCAAAACCCAACAACCTCAAAGATATCTAAATGTTAAAAGATTTCTGAATTTTAAGTTGAATTTCTTTTGACCCTGTTTGGCAAAGTATTCAGTATTTCCTTTTACATTAGCCACAAAAGCTCCATGTATGATTTAACTCTTAGGTGATTCATGTATCTTGCCACTCACTTAGTGAAAGAGGGTTTTAATGTTTACATTAGCATTTCTGATATCCAGATATGAATATATGTTCTGGTTTCATCAACACTCAATATGGTTAAAATATGAGAAAATCAAATTTTAGAATCAGGTGTTTACTTTTATTTATTTATTTTTAAGAGGAAGAAGCAGGCAGGAATGAAGATAAATAGGCAGGTGGGAAGAAAAGTAGAGGAGGAAGAACATTTATTTATTTATTGTAAATAAACATTTATTCATTTATTTAGTTGTTCATTTGGTTGTTCACTGCTGCCCCAGGTCATGATCCTTGGACTTTTATGTGGACTATACCAGAGATGCAGAATTAAGGCCTGGGCACCCATGTTTTTTTTTTTTCCCCCTCCAATCAATCATATATTCTTTATCCCAATACTAAATAAATCAGGTCTATTTCTACTTTCTCTCTAGTCTTTTAATTAAGAAGCACTCAGAACTTTTTTTTTTTTGTAAGGAAAAGTATAAGCAGGAATCAAGGGGAGCAGGCAGGCAGGAAGAGACAGAAGATGCACCTCATTTTTTTATTTAGTTGTTCACTTTGCTTGTCCCCTCTACCACCACCCCCACCAGCCCTGGATCCTAGATTCTGAACCCGAGATCTTGGGATGTATGTGGGACTGCTCCCAGGTGTACTAGACCGCTAGGCCACCAGGCCACACCCAACCCTCAGGACTTAACATTTGTATTACTCCAACTTTTTTCATGGAGGTGGATATAGTCAAATATTTCTGTTCTAGCAAACTGTTACCTCATCTCGCTTGTCATGTGGCCATGAGTTATGGTAGGTGACACTGCAAAGGGGGCAATTAGTAGAGAAGACAAATTGTTATTTTGAGAAAGACTTTACTTTAATCATATTGTTTGAGTCCAAGCTGGAATTTGGGAGACTACCGCATTGTGCAGTATTTGAAAGTCATGTTCTTAGAAGTGTCAGAATGAAGAGTGCAGAGGTCAAGAACAGCAGTATTTTAGAAGTCGCGGTGTACCTTGGGAATCCGTAAGCATGCCCTTGCTGAGCTCTGGCCTCTAATAGTGTAGCATACTCGTGCAAAGGTTTAGCACTTCTTTGGGGGTGGACATTATCCTGACTAGACTGCTTCCCTTTAACAAAAGACGTATCATTTGCCCATTTTTTCTTGAGAATAATTGAGTGTCAAATATAATGAAAATCATAGTGGTGGGTTGATGGTCTCACTTTGAGTTTCTGTTTTAACTATACTTAATAAGTGGCTGGCAACTGATTTTCAACTGGATACACTATTTGTTAGACTTGACAACTTTGTCATCTCCTGAGGGACATGCCAACATGTCCGTGTCAAGGGATGACCGGAGAGTTCACTGTGGAAATGGAGACTCATTTATTAATTATTTGTACTGAGAGGTGAGACCTTTGCCTGCATACACTTTAAGGAAAATGCTGTTCAGGAGGCCATATAATACAATGATGAGACTACAGCATAATATCCAGATGTGTCAATATCCACACATGGTATTAACTTTTCATCCTATTTAGTGATGTGAGTTTCAAGGAAAACAATTTTGACTCTTTTAGTACACAATTTATTTGTTCCAAAGAACAGTACTCCCAGAAAAGATATTGTTTGATGAAAGACCCTTGAATTTCCTTTTTTTATGTTAAATGTTCTATCACTTTCAGTCTTCAGACTTATAAAGGAGGACAGACTTTCAGATAAAATTATTTCGTACTGCTACTCAATGTGTCATCCATGAAATGAATACATTCTCTATTTGAATTAGGTCAAGGACAGCAGTTTAAATTTCCCTTTACTAGACGGTAACATAGTGCGACAGAATTTATCCTTATAGCAGGACAATAAAAGTGTAATTCTGCCTAAATGGAGGCAAACTATATTAGTGATCAAAGTAACAGGAATTTGAAAGAATTTGCTACATCACTGACCACAGATTTAAAAAAAACTTGACTTAATAGTAATCTTTATTGTGGACTAGTCAAATCAGATAGTTAAAGAGGTAAGTGGTATATGGAATTATTCCAGTTGTTTCAACACCTCTATGATATAATTTGGTCCTACTCTGCCTTGCTACTGTTTCATATTTGTAATTAGGATGATATAGGGTATTTCTAGAAGTTCCCTTTTGAAATGCCCAGCTGTTAGGGATCTTACACTTTAACCAAGTGAAAGCTCTTTCTATATCTAGAATTATAATACATCGCTTGCAATTATTTACCCAGGGAAAGGAGACAATACCTCTTCTTTAGTCCTTTTTGTCTTGAAATTATCACAACTCAGCATCCTCAGCTACACTCTCCTCCATAGCCTTCAGTAATCGAAATAACTTCTTTCCTTATATTCAAGTTCTCCCAGAATTAACGTTATCTTTGATCTTGTATCTAAAAGCCCCTGAGATTCTTGAATATTATCCTTTGTTCAAAATAGGTCACAGGATTTAGAATCTCTCCAGGTAGATCTAATGTTTTTCATGGAGCTGCATGTTAAGGACTTTGGGGCAATTTGTCCTTCCCTTTGAGAGAAGAGGCCTGAGCTCCAGACTTTAGGCCAGGTTTCTGAAATTAAGAGAGATCAGAGGAAATCAAAGGAAATGCGCTGAAAGTTGTCTTTTGTTTTTCATGTGCAGGGAGTTTATCCTTAAGATTTACAAAGTCCTTGTCTCCGTGTTCCCTCTTTTGGCTCAGGTCCCAGTGATTTTGAAGTGGCTTGCTGCTCTCTGTGTGGAAGGTTTGCCAAGGGTGTTGCCATGGCTGCATTGCCTGAAAGTTTACTTCTCTAGTGTCCTGTCGATTTCTTCTGAATCCTAGTAACTTGCCAGTCTTCCTCTGAAGAATCCGGAGATGTTATCCTCAATCTAATGACCCTTTGTCTTAGCCCACAGGGACATTATTGTGTAGCAGTGGGTCCAATTTGAATACAAATCTTTCCATTATTAGCAGTAACATAAAATTCATGCTGCTACTAAAGTCTTAGGAGAGAGAAATTTGGTAAAGACTTAAGATGGTAATGTCTATGCATGTCAGCATGAAGATAATCATCCCTTCATTGGGTTCAACTATACTGCTGGTCAAGCTGGTAGCTTGAAGTTATTATTCCTTTTTCACTTCCTTGGACTCTTGCTTATCCATTTTCCATGGTCAAGTTTGCAGACAAGCTCCTCTTGTTTCTGTAGGGAAAAAAGGCATTAGTTTCAGTAGGGTGTCCACTCCCTTTGTCCTTTCCTACATTGGATTCACTACTTCTCTTTTTATTAGTGTGGTTTTGTGTGTGTGTTAAAAATGGATCTTTATAAGGCATTTAAAATGTATAGTACTTTGACATTATGTACATTCACATTGTGCAACCTTCACCACCATCCATCTCCAGAAATTTTAAATCTTCTTCATTTGAAACTCTGTACCCATAAAACACTAACTTCTCACTCTCTTTGCCTCTGAGCCCCCTGGAAACTCCAGTTCTACTTTCTGTTTCTATGAATTTGACTACCTAGGAACCTGGTATGAGTGGAATTAGATAACATTCCCTCTTTTATAATTGGTTTATTCCCTTACCATAATATTTTCAAGGTTCATCCATGGATGACATGTATCAAAATTTTTATGTTGAATATTATTTCATGGTATGCATATAAAATTTTGTTTATACATTGTCTCTTGATGGATGTGTAAATTGTTTATACTTTTCATTATTGTGCAAAGCTGTTATGAACATGGGTACATAAATACCTGTTTAAGCCCCTGTTCTCATTTCTTTTGGTCACATTCAAAGATTTTCAGTGTGGAGGTTTGTGAGTTTTGGTGTGTGTGTGTGTGTGTGTGTGTGTGTGTGTGTGTGTGCGCGTGTGTGCGTGTGTGCATGTGCATAACCACCATCACTCTCATGATATAGAATATTTCCAGCATCCCAGAATTTTTCCTCATCCATTTATACTCATTACCTCCTCCACACACAGTACAAGGAAACCACTGATCTGCTTGTCGCTATCAGAGTAGTTTTTATTTTCTAAAATTTAGAATAGGTGGAACCATTTTCTGTAATTTCTTAATGATTTTGAGACTCACAGATAATGTTACATGTGTTAGAGGTAGCTTCTTCATTGCTGAGCAATATTCTATTGTAAAAATATAACATAATTTGCTTATTCATCTTATAATGGGAATGTGTTTCCAGGGATATTATGGATAAACCTTCTATGATCATGTATTTTTAAGCTTTTTGGGGTAAATATCTTGGAGAGGAATTGCTGAGTTGTATTTAAAATAAACTGCCAGCTGGTCTTTCATATTGTTTTTACCAGATTATATTTAAATGAACATAGTATAAGAAGTTCCAGTTTTAACATACTCATGAACACTTGTTAAGAACATCTAAAAGTCATAGAAATTCTAGTGATATGGTAGTATCTTATACCATTTTAATTTGTATGTAATATATTTTTATTTAATGAAATTCCCGAGTGATTTGCCATCTATATGTCTCCTGCAGTAAAGCATCAGTTCAGGTGCTTCATCCATTTTACTGGGTTATTTATCTTATTGAGTTGTAAGATTTCTTAATATATTCTAAGTATGAGTCATTTTCAAATACATATTTTCAAATATTTTCTCCTGTGATTCTCTCTTTTATGAATAGAATCTCTATTAAACAAAAATTTAAATTGTAAATTCCAATTTATGGAATTTTTGTTGTTGTTCTTGCTGAGTTCTCAGGTATATCATCCTTCTTGGCCATGGGGGCGAGCTGAGAAGAAGGTGCTCGTACAATCACAGTGGATAACAGGAGTCTATACCATTTGAGCTGGTAGATTGGATGGATTTAGTTCACCATGAGGTATTATAACTACATGGTCACTTGGTGTTTCCATAGTCAAGATTTCAGTTTGCACATGGGCTCAGTACCGTGCTAAAAGGTGAATTTCAAAAGGCACATATTCTCCATTGCAAATTGTGGGACGTTGTTTCAGATCCCCAAATGTGTGCTGTGATTCTCCTGCTGAGGTTTCCCTTAAACTCTACATGGTGTTTTTTCCCACCACTAGTTTTTCTGATACAACAGCATCTATTGGCTCAAGTGGCAGAACTTAGCATGGACTAGACCATGATCAATCCTGGAAATTTTTGATGGCTTTTAAGCAACTTTGATTTGATTTGATTTTACACCATTTCCTAGAGCTGTGAATGGGATATGAGCAAAATGTCATCATGGTGTGGCCACTCTCACTAAGCTTTGAACGGAGACATCTGTAATGGATGCTCGGAAGCGTTGTTTCTACACTTTGGTTCCTGAGGATGCTTTCTATTGTTCTTGACATATTAAAAAAGGTTATATTCATGTCGGACATACTTGTGGTATGTGTGTGTTTAATAAAAGTGGAGTGGAGAGGAGATATAGAAAAGGATGGCAGAAAGAAATACAAATTAGTTGTTTGTTCAAGCTCAGAAGTGGTAATGAGTTTCTATTTTTTATTTCCATTTCTCAAAGAGGCAATAGTAAATCCAGATCTCCCAGTATATCAGTTCAGTACACTACACATTAATAAATATAAATACAAGTACAGATATGGTGACACATACCTTTACCTTTCCTTATGAGAAGAGTAAGATTTATACTATTTATTTAAAGAGTGAAAAAAATCAGAATTTTTAGTGCTTGAAAATATCAGCTGTTATCTAGTTCAATCTCTCCATTTTATAAATGAGGAAAATCTTTTATCTTATTGACTCTTTTCAATAAAGCCATGAAACATTTTGTTGTTTATAAGTTAGTAAATGTATCCATATGCTTTTATAAGTTTCTTTTATGATTTTGGCCAGCAATGATGAAATTAGTATGTTTTGATCTTTGTGAAAGTTGTTCAGAAAGAACTTAAAAGAAGTATTTAGGAAAATCCAAGTGCTGAAACATTTAAGATATGCTTTGTGGTCTCAATTTTGTGTGATTGTCAGCCAGGAAGTTTTCTGATTAAGATGGCTTGCCAGTTCCCTGCCAAATACATTATTTATTACACTAATGGGGATTTCCTATTTGAGATGTTAAAGACAAAATGTTGGTAAAGCATTACCATAAAGCATGGTAAAGCATTAACCAAAATATTATTTCTCTGCAAGTAATTGACATGTATCAATTGATACATTCTAATAAATTATAATCATGAACAAGACAGAAGTCCATAAGGACATATAGGTATTTTTTGGGTTATCCTTATTTGAAACAAACTAGATTTTGTTAGCAGTTTCTCATTCATTACTAATAGTGAAACTTAAAGCTGGATGTTACTGAATTTCTATTTCTTTTTTTTAATCTAATGTTTTGTGATGAAATAACTTTTAGCAAGGATTGAATTTTACTGGATTAAAATTATGGTTTGAATGCCACAGTTATATGCATGAATTTCAGAATTTTGTGAGTTTCCCCAAGGTTATAAAAAATTTGCATACTCATGTATGCATGTGCATGTGTGTGTGTGTATGTTTTCCTATAGCAATACCCACCAAGGAAGATGAATTTCAAACATCTAATAAAAATTAAATACATGTAGATACATTAAAAACACTCTAAATTGCACCCAATGTTAGCCAGACAGCAAAAGCATTAAGTAATTTTTAATAACTACATATTTATAATATGTTCCTAAAATCAGAACAAGCATTATAAGTTCTGTGACTGTGATAATTTCTATGAAGGAAAAGACAAAGGTGCTATTAAGAAAGACCTCAGGGCATTCTCTTTAGTTGAGACCATCATTAAAAGTCTTTCTGTAGGAAAAAATAAGAGAGAAAGAATTTGTATAGTTTGTATGTGAAAGGCAGGATGTGTATGGACAACAATTCAGAGATTCCAGGGAGCAGCATAAAAAGGCCTTGTGGTTGGGAAGGAGTATGTTATCCTCAAGAAAGAAAAAGCAGGGCAAGATGGTCAGAGTTCAGTTCAGTTGGTGAGGATAAGCCTAGCATAAGATGAGACTGAAGAAGTTTGCATTCATGGACAACATTACGCAGGACCTTGTTAGCCATTCTGAATTGTTTGAGTCTCATTTTACTGCCATGGAGGTCATTGAAGAATTTTGAGTAGAATGATGACACCATTTCATCTGTATATTTAAAAGATTCCCAATAGCTGCAGTGTGGATATTAGTTTAGATTAGGGTTAGAGTGGAAGGAGACATTGTTAGAAAATAATTGTATTAATTTAGATGACAGTTGGAATAGCTTAGACTGGGGTGCTGATAGTGAAAATGGAGAGTAATGGCTGGAGTCAGGGTATTCTGAAGGTCAAATTTATAAGTCTTAATAATACATTGAAAGAGAAGAAAAGGAGATTTGTCACAATGTGCTGAGATGTTTTTGGGGAGTGTGGCTGGTGATAATATCATTTATTAAAATAATGTAAGTCTGGAGGAGAATCAGTTTGAGGAGGAAATAAAAACTTTAGTTTTAGAAATGTTAATTTTCTGATACCGGTGAGATATCAAGTGAATATGTCAAATAAGCAATAGCGTATATAGGTCAGAAGTGTGGGCTAAAGTTACAGTTGAAACTTGTTAGCATACAGTTAGATGGTACAGCAGAAAAAAGAAAATTCTGAGTCACATTAGGTCACATGGAAGAGGGAGAGTTGTCTAAAGAGAGGGACAAAAATGTTGGATAAGAAAATCAGTGAAGTTTTGGATCTTGCAGACCAAGAAAAGAACATTTTTTGGGGGAACAAGTAACTATGTTGTATATTACATGAGGTTAAAAAAAAATTGGAACATGGGAGTTAGTGGTTGATTCAGGAGGTGACTTCAAGAACCAGAGAGTAGATACTGGAATGTGTTGAAGAGTGAAAGGGAGATGAAGAAGTAGAGAAACAATGTAGAGACAATGTAGCAGGCCACCACTGGTTGTCAGCCCAACTACTATTTCTTCAGTGTTAATGAATTTCAGTTTTATTCCAGTGGTATCTGAATGGCCTTGTCCCTTACCAGAGTGGATTGATACTGTCTAAATTGACCACAGTAGTCTCATTCATCTTGCCATGTGATTGGGTTAACCCATGAACATGTCACACTTACTGGCCAATCTCTTCCTTCTGTTCTTAACTTAGGATAACACTGATTTTTAAAAATAAAATATCACAATTAACAAATAATTAATTTGGGTGATTTATCACTCTAGTACTGATCATGAGTTAATTTTTTAACTTAAAAAATTTTACTGTCTTAACCTAACAGACCTACAAATTGTAACTATTGTGATTTATTACTTGGTTGCTATATGCCAGACATTTTTCTTTATGAATAATTTCAGTTAAGCCCCCAATAACCTTTTAAGGTATTTCTTATTTTTCTGACAAGTTAATCAACATTTAGAAAAATTTAGTAAAATGTCCAAGTTCAAAATTAGGCAAGTGGGAGAAGCAATCAGTGACTTATTCAACCCATCAGCATTGTTCATTCTTTACAGGATAGAACACACTTTTTACTGCTCGTCTACACTTGCCTTTTTTCTCCCTTGCTCAGACCTGCCCTTTTGATTTTGTTGGCTTTCAGCCAACTATTACACTTGAAGATTAAATATGTTGATTTTACCAGGCCGACCCTACTGGAATGATAAGATTTCCCTGAAGATATTGGGGGAGGGGATTAGGCTACTTAAGAACTGACCATAATAAGAAGCATTAATTAAGGATTTTGTACCATGCAACTTTCATTAGGTGAAAGGAAAGGAATTCACTGTATATTTATATAAGAATCAAAGAAATATTAAATAGATTATATGACACCAACAGAGAGCTTGATTTTGGTGGCATATTTAAATGTTCTTTTTGAAAAAATGCAAATACATAGCATTTTTGAAGATGTAGTGTAGTTAATTAGGGCAAAGTGTACTTTGCTTAGAATCAGATAAACATAATTTTATTTAAGACTCTAGTACTAGGAGATCTGAGCAGGGTTCACAATGTTTTTGAAATTGTTTCCTCACCAGTAAAATTTACATAAAGCTGATTTGTTTTCAATCAATTTAATGAAAGAAAATCAAACCAAGAAATCTGATCATGGCAAAGTATTAATACAATAAGGAGTATTAATTTCTGTTGTGTTTTAAGTATTGTCATCATGCATAGATACTACAGATTATGGAAGAAATAAATATATAAATAACATATAACCACATAATAACTGTTGTAATAAAAACGTGTAGAATCCTACAGGCTCATAGAAGGTGGTAAGAAGTGAGCTGAAATAATAAGTTGGATAGAGTATGAAGGGCATTGAGGATACACTTAATGTCATTCACAGCATAACAGCAATGTGTTAGTCACACATTCACAGCAATGTGTTTTTATTGAAAGTTTCTAAGTATAGGAATGTTATGATTATATGTGAATTTATGAAAGCTGTTGATTTTGGGTAAGTTGGAAAAGTTAATATAAAAATTAAGAAGATTGGTTGCCTTGGTACTTCCTATCTCTATAAAAGACTTGGTGAGCCTCAGCTAAGTCCATCAAATTAGAGAGGAAGGGATGATTGCCTAACAAACCATCTAAAACTGAGTGAGTACAGCAAAGACTAATATATGTTTCTCATTAATTAGGTTTGGCTGTATAATTCTACTGCTATATTTCTGGGGCATGTTCCTGTAACTGTAGTTACAGGATTATGTAATCAGATTATGACTGGCAATCCTGTATAATTAAAGATGGACTCGCACGTATCTTGCTGCTAGTTCTGACAGCAGTCTAAAGCATTTCTCCTCTCCTCTCTGGGGCCTCTCGTTCTTGAATCTACACTGACTTTTTGTATTATGGTGGTCTCCGGGCAGACTTCCAAGAGGACAAGTCCCAAGTTCTAAATGCCTATTAATACTCCTCTACTTGTGATACGTTTGCCGGTGGTCTGTTGACCAGATCAAATCACAATGGTCAAATCTGGTCATGATAGTAAGAGTGACAAATAATTGTCTCAATTTTTAACTCATCATAAATGGTTTGAAGGACTTTTGGGGCAAAGTTGATGGTATCTGGGGGAAAATAAAATGTGGGGAAGAAGAAGAGGGAAGATCAAAGATAATTAAAGTTTAAGTGTTATATAGTGTATTAATTGAAGCAATGAATAAAATAGGGAAGATTCGTTGGGAGATGACCAGAGGTATTGTATTTGAGTATTTTTTGGAGATGTTGAAATTGATGCCTATGCAATATGCAAAAGGTCTATAGAGTAAGAATTTGGAAATATGGATTAGAATATAGAAGAACTTTTTAAGAATGGAAAAGAGATTTCAAATTATATTGACAACATGAGAGAGGATTATGAGGCTTGGGAATTGATTTAAGTCTTAAACTATTATTGTTGAATTGTCTATTTTTCCCATCAGTTCTGTCAGCTTTTTCTTCATGTATTTTGGAACTTTGTTATTACACATATACATGTGTGTATGTATATATATATATATATATATATATATATATATATATATATATAAATAAAACTGTAATATTCTCCTGAAGGATTTATCATTTTATTGTAATTAAATGTTCTTTTTTGGTCTCTATCAATAAATACTATCTTAAAAATATTAGGTCTGATATTAGTATAATTAAAGCAGCCTGCTATTGTTTCTTTTTGCCTGCTATCTTTTCCCCATTCTTTTGTATGTAACCATTTATGTTTTTAAGATGTTTCTTTCATAGCTAGCATGTAGCGAATCATTAAAAAAATCCTTTCAGCTAACATATCTGTGATTGGAGTTTCATCCATTTACATTTAATGTAATTATTGATAAGGCAATATTTATGCCTGCCATTTTGCAATTTTCTGTCTTATGTCTTTTTTTCCTTTTTATCTCCATAACCATTTCATATGCTCTAAATAGATAATTTCTCACATGTCATGTTTATTCTCAAGTTGTTCCTTTTACTTTGTTTTCACAGTAATATAATTTAGACTAAGATTTAAAATATTGACCCTTCATGATCTGTCAGAAACACCTAACTTGTTTAGAATAATTGAACAATTTCTTGGTCTCATGCTAGATTTACTGGCCAGAAATTTATCTTTTCTGTAAAGTCCACATGATTCTTATATACCTTAATTTGAGAAAAAATAAATATGGGAAACTGATCTCCAGTTTCAAATATTAGGAAACAAGCTTAAATTAAGGTAAAATTCCAATATACTTGTCTCTGTGTAAGGAAGATATTAAAGGAAAGTGAATACACATACTTTTTTTCTCGTCCTCTTAATAAATTCTAATGGCAAAAAAATGACTTCACCATGAAATTTGAATTTTGCTACTAATCCACATGAGAAAACTCAGAGGGAACCTAAGCTTGAAAATTATTAATACTCTACAGATTTAAAATATCTTTTTACTTGCATTTTCTCTTAAAGTTCTTTAGAAATGATTTTTCATAGGTTGCATCTATACTTTTAATGTTAATTTAATGAGAACATATTTGATTGTCTACTATAATGATGTTAACATTTGTGAATACTTAGTACATGTCAGGCATTATGCTAAATGGCTGCACCTATATGATAGTTGATAATAATACCATCCATTTTGCAGAAAACAGACACACAGAAATATTAAGTAATATGACTAAGGCTGTCTTCAGATCTTATATTCTTATATACTAAACTTTTATTTTTACCCTAATCATGCATCAATAATGCTATGTAATCTTTGAATAATAATAGCCCTTGAGACGTCTGCATATATTCTCTACTTTCTTTAATTTTAAACTCAACTTAAAAAGCTTCTAGAAATCAAAACCTATTGCCTTATCAAAGTCTCAAAACCAGTTCAATCTCTGTAAATAAAAATCCGTGAGTTTTAGAGGTGTATTTCTCTTGATGTTAATGATGCTCACACACTTTCTGAACCAAAAAGAATCAAACATTGACTGAAGTGTATTGTAATCTACGTACACCTATAAATTATAGAAGAGAGGGTGTAAGAGTGAGAGAATAGATTTGGAAGTGAGAAAATGAAGCATGAAATTTGTCACCTACTAGCTGTATGATATTGGGAAAATAATACTAGCCTTAATTTATCATTGTAGAAAGGTGAAGATAGATAATCTTTCTACATTTTCACTGACTTTGTATGAGGATTAAATATGATAATATACATATATAATTTATTTTCTAAATATGTGGGGGCAGTAATATTCAGTCATTGTGGTCACTTGTGAATACAGATGAAATGAAAACAGACTGAATAAAAAATTAACCATGTGGAATAATGAATTTAAATACAGAATTATGAATAATGTGACTCACGTACTCCTTTGATTAAGCTATTCTTGGAATTTAAACAGAGGCTAAAAAGAATAAAATGCCTGTTAACACTGTTTGAAAAATTCTTTGAGACTAGAGTAACTATGTTTAAGTGAATATGTAATTTTTATTGTAATAGTCTACTTTTCCTCCTTGTAAATAGCTGGAGTAGAAGTCAAGTGATAAAATTTGATTTGATATTTTGATTGGGTGAAGCTGAGTTACTTAAAAATTCTTAAAAATACTACATTGCATAGCAAAACCCACCAAAATCAATCAATCCATAACCATTTACTAAAAATACAGTGACCTTTAGCATGGGCCTCTGTCTGCATATTTCTGCTTGTCCCGTACTCTTCACCCACTCTGTCCCCTCACCTCAAGCAACACTGAGCTGCATGCAGTTTCTTTAATGGGTCAGGTCTTCTACTGCCTTAATGTCATTTACACACATTTAATTTGCCTATTTTTTTCTCAGACTTTTAAGATTCAGTGTTGGAATAATTTTCTTGTAATCTTGGTTTGGAATAAGCATTATTCCTTGATGTGTTACTCTGAAATCTTCATCATACATTCAGAATCATTATTTTTAGAATTGTGTAACTTTGGGCAAGTTAAATTCTCTAAAACTTGGTTTTCTTATCTATAATGTAAGATTTGATGAGAGTACATACTTATTCTGTGTACTCGCCACAAAGATATGTTGAAGTTCTAACTCTCAATGCTTATGAATGTGACCTAATTTGGAAATAAGGTCTTTGAAGATCTAATAAGGTAAGACGAGGTTGTTTAGTGAGCTCTGATCCAATATGGGAAGATACAGATATACAGAGAGAATGCCATGAGAAGACAGAAGTAAGAGACTGCAGTATTTACGTATATATATATATATATATATATATATATATATATACATGTATATACTGAAGTATATATACATATACACATATATGCATATACTTATATATAAATATATACGTATACACATATATGTATATACTTATATATAAATATAAGTACAGGAATGTCAAGGATTGATTGCCAGTAGCAGAAACTATGAGGAAGCCAGGAAGGATTATTCTCTACAGGTTTTCAGAACACAACCCTGCTAATATCTT
Organism: Solenodon paradoxus; assembly: GCA_004363575.1. Taxonomy (NCBI): domain Eukaryota; kingdom Metazoa; phylum Chordata; class Mammalia; order Eulipotyphla; family Solenodontidae; genus Solenodon; species Solenodon paradoxus. The sequence continues at coordinate 1,211,093 of RJWH01000064.1, forward strand.
GATTTTGTCTTCTAGCTTCCAGATACACAAGACAATATGTTTCTGTTATTTTAAGCTACCTAGTTTGTGGTACTTTGTTACAGCAACCCTAGGAAACCATATATTGCCTCGTGGGTTATTTTGAATATCAATTTTTTTGGTTTTGTAATTGTATAATGTATATATTACCTATTATTTTTATGTTTACAATGTAGTATTCTATATTTCTCTATATATGTATATGTATAAATATGTATACATATATAAATGATCACCACAATAAGTCTCATTAACTTCCATCATATTATATTTTAAACCTTACAGTTAAAAAAATAAAATTTTTCTTTTGAGAACTTTTGAGTTCTACTCTCCTAGGAACTTTCAAATATACATATAATATTATTAACCATTGTTACCATGCTATGCATTACATCTGGCAGCTTATTGTTTTGTAACTGCAAGGTTGTAACTGTGATAGGCTGATCATATGTACCATTTTAAACAGGACGGTATTTTTTTTTTTTTTAACACTTCCTGACCATCCCGTCATTTTAATATAAGCATCAATTTTGTCCTGTTTTTAATAAAGCAGGGCCAGCTTTAACACAGGCCAAAAGGGCAGTTGAGTTGCCTGGGGCCCAGTTTGTTGAGGGTGTACAAAGGCAGGTACTCATTTTGTCCAGGGTTAAAGATGTCCCTTGCTGGCACTACTGTGGCAGCCTGCTATTCCTGCCCTGTGTGAGGTAACAGGAGCCTCGGGAAGAGTATTCCCCTCACCCCGTGTGTTTCTTCAAAGGGAACAGAGCACTGCAGCATGGCCCATCTGCAGCTAGGTGCTATGGAGGTTATCTCTGGCACTGTGGGTGTTACTGGGCATTTTTGGCACTGAGCTGGTTATTGGGAATTTCTGGCACTGGGATGGTTAAAGTGGCGTGTGTTTTAGGCAAGACATTTAGAGTGAGGCTTATAGGGACACCACATTTGGTTTTTGCTTAAGGTGCCAAAATTCCTTGTACCATCCCTGGCTGTTTGTAGGCAGTCCCTCTGGACCCCATGTCCTTACTATGAGATTGTTATCTGCGTTGCATAGTACTTACTTGTTACTGGTGTGGCTGCTCTGCTCCTGCTCAGATTACTCTGCCTCCTCCCCTCCCTTTAGTCACCAGTGCAGAACCCCATTCCATTTTGCCATCCCAATGTCTCATTTTTGTTTCAAGAAAATACGGTCAGCTTAACCTTTGAACTCCCTTCACCCATTTAGAGGCAGTGGGGGTGTAAAGATGGCACTGGCAGGAAAATAGGAAAAATTCATGATGTTGATGTTGTGTCCCATCTTTTCTAAAAAGGCAGAGGTAGAGTTCAAAGATGGTACTCTACCCACTTGAGTGGGGCAGAGGGGTAGCATAAAGATGACAATGGCAGGATAAAAGTAAATAGAAAAAGAAAACAAATTATGTTTACCATTAGCTAGAGCAAGGCAAAGAAGAGCCAAGCACCAACTCAGTCTCAGAGTGTTTCAGTGGACTCTTTGATACATATGTTAAATTTGATGCCTATCTCTCAAACTGGTGCTATTAGAAGTATTAGAAAATGAGACTCTTTCATTTAAAATCTGTGAATCTACTGCTGGGGTGTTGAGTCCAAGTGCACAACCCTTTAATAGCTATGTCTTAGATCTCTGCAGTATTATGAATCCTGTAGATGGGGGCCTCATTAGGTTTTAAAGCTAATTGTTTTGGAGGTTTGTCTTTGAGGTGCAGGTATTAAGAGTTTGTGTGCTCAATGTGCAGTTCAAACCTTGCTCCTCAAGGATAAACTCTGGTTTCCATCCTGATTATGGTTTGAAGACCCTGGGCATGGTGTTTATGGCAAGATTGGTTTATTAGCGGACAGCCTATCCTATCTGCCACCATCCGGACTTCATTGTGGAAGCCAGTGTTGTTTTCTAATACACCTAATCTTGATGCCTCATAGTACAGATGAATCCTCCTGTTCTCTCATTTGAAATGCTGTTGTAATACATACTTTCTCATTTCAGTTTACTGCTGGTATATCACTTACCTCTCCTATATGCCAGGCTAGCAATTGCACAAAGTACAAGAAACAAGGACTATTCCATCAGAGAGTTCCTAGTCTAAAATAGATGTTCATTAATATGATTTAAATTATTTTAATTACAGTCATGCTGAATTATGATTGCCTTCTTACTTGTTTGTCTATAGTAAGAGAGGCTACAAGTAGCCTATGAAAGTTTATTCTTCTCTTCCTTAATAAGTTCCAAAATTCAAGCCAAGCATATCCTCCTCTTCCAAAAGACCAAATTCTGTAATTTACTTTACAGTCAGGATGGCTGTGTGAATAAATCCTACCCAGTGTGATAATTGTCACATGGATATGATCTGAAATTATGGGGCTCGAATGTAAGTTATTATATAAAGCACTGATATGGCTATAGAAGTAGTATTGTGAGTTAGAAATAGTTAATAGTATTTTCCCCTTATCCTTTTTTGTTTTTTAATTTGTTTTCCACACTTTTCTTAAAGGATGTGATGTCATTCCTTGTTTAAATGCTACATAGCAAAATAAAGTAGTTTTTTATTTGTATTTTTAGTCATATATTTAAATGGGTGTTACCATTGTATGTGCTGTTCCAGTCTCAAAGTTACATCACTGATATTATTCATGCATTCTGGTTCTTGAATCCAAATTAATTTGGATTGACTTAAAATGCCCAGTCTTATTAGAATAACAAAAAGTTAATTTTTTAAATGTTATTTTTTAGATTTTATTGAAGTAACACTGCATATAATATAGAGTCAGGTGTGCCTCATCATAAATCATTATTTGCATATATTCTGTAAAGTTCACCGCAGAAATTTTTGAAACGTTTACAACTTTATGTATTTTTAATCAGAAACTCAGGAAGCAAAGTTACTTATTTTGAGAAACTTTACAACTCAAAATAAAAACATTTTATGTACATACTGCTTGGACCGCCCCGCCCCCCCAAAAAAAATTTTTTGCTATTCTAGATACCCATTTAACAAATTCACCTGAGTACTGCTTTCAAGGAATGTGTTTGGATAGTGATGGATCAGGTGATTATAGCTGAATTATTGCCTGGTCATTAGCCATCAAAGCACAGGACTATACTGACTAGTGTCTTCTATCACAACATTCTAAGAGTTGTAAGTCAGACTAACAACTTCTCGGATAGACCACCTTCACTTTGTTCAAACACATTGTCATTCACAGAGAAAACTTCTTGCAGAAAAGCCAAGAGAGCACCTAGAGAAAACAAACCTGAAAGATGAGAAATTGAAACTAGGGTAGGGGAAGGTAATAAAAAGAGGGGAAGTGTTAACTTTCTGAAGAAACTCTATTGTTCTAACCTCAGAAAGTTATAAATTTAGAGACTAAAGACTGTCATAGGCCCAAAAGGTCAAGGAAATCCAAATCTTCTTTGGGACACCAGATCCTGTGAGACAACCAAGTAACACATAAGTAACTGAAAAATTCAACCAGCCATCCTTCAACATTAATAGGTTACTTAACATCTGTTGCAACAATACAATTGAAAATGATGGTTGACTCCCTGAAGTAACATGAAGATGGCAAGGAGGAGGAGTCAGATGAATACAAATGGTTTCATTCCCATCAAAGGTAAATTCTCATTCTCATATGTATTCTACATAATTCATGACTCTTATTATACCAAAATCTGGATAAAGATTGTTTAACAAATAATTTGCATTCATATGAATATTTACTTTCAAAATCTCTGAAGTTATTTTTTTGCATATACCAGTAAGAAATTATATAGTATTAGTTATCTTGTGTTATTAACCAGAATAAATACTTAAGTAAAAAACCTCTGAGCCCGTTAAAAAAGGATTGTTGTAGTAAAAAAAATAAGAATGAAGGAGATAAATTATCTTTTTTGGGTTTAAAAGTCAGCAGAAAGTCTTGCTTTCAGGTTGAAAAAAAGAAGATTCACCTAGAATAATAGGTTCAAGTATGGTTTAGATATAACTCATGGTGGGCAAAACTTAACTAAAAATTAAATAGAACTTTAATTAGTAGGAAACACTCTTGGCCTATAGAAGATGCCACATTTATCATGAATAAGTTTGCAAGCATTGTAATATCATTCATCCATGTGGTTGCTATTTAAAACTGCCACTAGCAATAATGGGCACAAATGTAAGCAAAATGTATTTCTTCTTTCAACATGTAGTCTTAGAAAATACAGTATCAATGTACTGTGCAGACATGAAAGCTTTGCCTAACTGTAAACATTAGCACATACTTACTACCAGGCATGGCGATGGTTTTTATTCCAGACTCAGCAGAGTGTTGCTTTGGACACTGTGACCTAGATTTCGTAGGCAGCCCTGCAGAAGGCAGTGCCAAGTGCAGAAAGTGGCATAGCTGCATCAGAGGAAGTTTGCGTACTGTGCACCCTCTTGACTCATTCTCACTCCCTCTCTCCCACTCTTGTTTTGACATCTGCAACTCTTTGGTGTTTGTCTTTGCAGGCTCAGATCATGAGGTAATTGGAAGGCTCATTGAAGACAGGATGAGGATTTGGTCTTCTGTGTAGGCAGGAGTGGTTGCAGCTCCCCCAGTGAGATGATCCTTTACTCCAGCTTTTCCTCTAGATTGCTGTTGATTTTGGCTCATTAGAGAATCTTCCATCTCTTAATTCATTAGTCTTTCTACCTTCAGTCTCCCCTTTGCAATCCATTCATTAGCCAAATAGTTTCTAGAGTAATATTTCTAAGCTTAGTTTCTAGAGTAATATTTCTAAGCATACATTTATTCGTGGCATTATCCAGATGTTGCAGATTTGTTGACACATCGTTGATTCCAAATAGCTCTAAGGAGAGGAATACTTTCCTCTATTCAATAAACTCATCATTCTTGACTGACTTCTAGCACAATTTTTCCAGAAAACCATTACTGGAACCTACCAGCCTGGATTCGGGGCTTCTTCTCTTTACTTCTTCAACAGCCCGTGCTCATTTATCTCTATTGGATTCCTTCCTGTACTGCGTTTTAAGCATCTCTTTATCCTTCTGTTTCTTTCACTAATTATTTTTCCTGGTTTTATCATTTAATAAAATATATCCTCTTGATGTTACATGTAACCTCTTTCAGAAGTTTTTTTTTTTTTTTTTTTTTTTTTTTAGAGGAAAAAAGCAGGCAGGCAGGTTGTTGTTCCCCCAATCTTGAGTTGTGAACCCAGGTCTTTGGATTTTATGTGGACTATACCGCAGCCGCAGACTTACTGACTGAGCCACCAGGGCACACGTAAACTTAGTTCTTTAATATGTGAAATGGGAATAATAGAACATGTAGGACTCAGGAGTGTTGCTTGGAAAAAATGAAGTTATTTAGGTATCACATTGAGCTCAACGATAATACAATAATTTGACAAGCACAGAGAGGAGCCCTTGACTTGCATTATTTCATTTATTCTGTGCTGCAGTCCTGACTATTAGATTACTCCCTTGGTAGCGCCGAAAGCTGAGACGCATGAGGATAAGCAACTTAACTAAGATGGTCTCATTAGTATACTTACTAAATGGGATAGTGGGGTTCAACCAGGTAGTGTTATTTTGGTCACTTGGTTTACTCACTAAACTATTCTGTCTGCAGTAATAAGCACTAGGTAGGAATGATTCTCACCATCGTTTTGTTTTTAGTGCTAGCCTGTGATGCACTGCAGTCATGGTTGGAAACAGATCATGTGCACTGAGTACACACTTGAGCAAGGCTTCCCATGTTTTTCTCCCATACCTAAGACTCAGAGTGATAAAAATTATATTTGTTTCCTAGAAAAGATTTTCTTTTACAAATTCTTAATGTCTTTGTGATTTTTTTAAAACCTCTGCTTGAAAATGATCATTTTCCTTCTTTGCCAAATGAACTCCATTTTCAAATCCCAGGTTAAAGGCTACTTTGTCTGTGAAATGTTCCCTGACTCCTTGATCCACCAACTTTTTATTGATGCCTCCATTTCGGCACATATCTTCCTGTTCTGCAATGAGTATACAGGCATGTTTGTCCGGACCATTGAACAATTTGCTTCCTAAGGCATAGTACAATATTTTATCCATATGTGTGTTTCCTGTGCCTAATGCAGTGGGTGCCTATGGGGTAAAAAATATCATCTGCCTATACATAACAATTTATATATGTATCTAATTATATAATTTATTTTTTTAAAAGGAAAGGTGCAAGCAGGATTAAAGGTGAATAGGCAGGCAGGAAGAAGCAGCAATTTTATTATATTTAGTTATTCACACTATTGTTTTCCCCAAGACACAGAACTCGAACTCAGGAGTATGTGAGCTGCGCTCCTTCGGAGGCAACTGACCCAACTTCTGCTCCACTAGGGCACACCCCAAAAAAAGATATTTATATTAAAGGTCTGATACTTACATAAACAGGCAATGATTTACTAAAATAAAAAAGCAAAGTTTCTTTGTTCATATAAATGCCAGGAAATTACAACCAGTCAAATTATATCTGCTAAAATAACTGAGATTTTGGATTTGGAAACAACATTTCTATCCATGGGCATAATCTTATTACCTCCAGATTGACTTATTTATAGTAATGCTATGTATAAGGAAAACTACAGAGACACACATTTAAATAAAGTCTGGAAAATACTAACACTCTTCTGAAAGTGATTGGAAAGGGAAAAAGTAAATTATGATTCATTCAATATGAAAATTTTATAAGGAATTGAGAAGATGAACCATAGCTCAGAGCTGCAATAGTTCTATGCTCATGAAAATCAGGTTGCATCCAGGTGAAAATCAGTGACCATGGTTTAATATGCTGCTGATTATTTTTAAAAGAGGTGATTAACAAGTTATTTGGCCATAAGGTAACTTTTAAAGAGTCCCTGTTTTCTGAAATTGTTAAATGGGAGGATGCACCTAGCAAAGAAATAAAGTTATTTGTGCCTTCCTAGAAACTAGTATTTTTCTAGAATAAAAAGTACACTAATAAAGAAAAGTAAGAATTCTAAGAAGCACTAATAGGTAACAAGAACCACTAATATTATAACAAGCCGAAATGTAACATCTATTCATTAATGCTATCATAATACAAGCTGTATTATTGTACTGAGAAGCAACAACAGGTGATTAAAGATAGCTAATTGACTAATTCTGGGTGAACTTCACAGTGGGAATGATGAGAGGATAGAAACTAGTGATATTAGTAAGAAAAGTTAGAATCAGGTAATGGAGGTACAGTGGAACAGATGAAATGTATTCTTTTGTCACGGTTAACTTACTGCATAGAATAAATCTTAGCTGAAATTTGAGACATTTTATGAAAAATGAATAAAATACTGAACTTGATGCTAGCTGTTATATATAGGAGTTTCAAATAGCAAGGAAAATGAGATTATGAATACCATAGATAATACATATAATTGTCAAACCCTGTCTCATTCAGTTACCTGAGAAACCTGTTATGATGACTGTAATTTCTCTGTAATTGCAACTCCATGTATGCCGTATGATGACCATCATTCCTTGTTTTTTAGTCCACCTTATTAGGCTACTGACCCCAGTGATCTTTCAATCACAATGATACCTCTAGTTCATTCATATTATCATCCTTTTAGTATCCTTCACTTCTTTTATATGTGCATGCTTCTTTCTACTCTAAATTTCATGGTCAGTATTACCTTTCTCTTGCCTTGTTGAATTTATACTCACTTGCCAAAATAACATTCTTGGTTACATTCAGTTCTCTCTACTCTCCATCTGTACCCGTGAAACTAAATGAGCCCCCCCCAAAATACACAGTCACACTGGCTGCCTTACTTTTAGAGCCATATCATAAACCTCAAGTGGTTCTTAATGTTAGGCAATTGCACTACATTTTCTTAGTGCATTTACTCCCACCCACTCTCTTACATAGCTTTTTCACCTATTTGCATCGTTGCCTACAAATTTGCTTTCCTGACTTTTGAAATTTTCGTATTGCTAAGGCCAATATTTTCCCTCATTTGCTCAAAGGCATTGCTCCAAAAATTCTCCACTTTCTCCTGCATCATCATTTTTTTCTCCACCAGATCAATCCAGCTGGCCCACAAATATGCTGTTATTTCCTTGTCTTAAAAACCAAAACAACATAACTTTTATTGATCTTACTTCTTCCACATTTTCTTTGTTGTATCAACACCAAGACACTACCTCACTTGGGGTTCCTCCAACTTTATTGTTCTTCCTCAGTCTTTGATAATAGCTCCACCCTATCTTTAAATAGTTTGAGCCTCCCACATTCAGACCCTGTTTTTTTATTTTTCTTTCTCTCCATTCCACTCCCACCCTTGATGGCCTCATCCCGGGCTATAACTTTAAATATTACGTATATGTTGGTGACTTGCAATTATCTTTAACCTGGGACTTCTCTCTGAATTTTAGACTAATAATAGATCCAGTGCTATTGGCTTGATGTCCCTTTTTAATGTCTAATATTAAACTCAATATGTTCAAAACTACTCTTCTTCCCAACCTTCCTACCCATAGCTTTTGCCATCTCATTTCATGATGAATCAATTCCGTTTGCTCAGGGTAAAAACTTTGTATTCATTTTTAGTCAAAAAGCCCCTCACTTTTTCGCACCTTCCATTCAATCTGTTCAGAATCCTGTTTGATCTATCCTCACACTCTATCTAGAATCTTCTGCATCCTCTGTGGCTATAGTTCTGGTCTGAGCCGTGATCATTTTCCACATGGACAGTTCATTGATCTTTTAACTCTTCTCCCTGCTTTTACCCTTGCCCCACCTCCTGGCTGCTCTATTTTCAAAAGAGCAGCCAGAGCCATGCCTTTAAAATCTATCTCAGGGAGGCAGGTGTGGGAAGAGGAGAAAAGAGGGAACAAGATGGTGGTAAAGGACACTGGAAATATGGTGGTGGGAGTGGCATGAAATACTCATAGACTGAGATGCAATTTCAATATCTTAAAATGAATATAGCATTGTAAACAAAAGAAATAAAATAATTTAAAAAATCTGACTGGTGGAGTATTGGTTGAGCTCAGTCCACAAACATCCCAAGGTCTTGAGATCACATCCTGGGGCCAGTGGGAACAGCTGAGATGAACAACTAACTAAAATGCTTCCTCCTCTCTCTTCCTGCTTTGACTGCCTCTGCTTGCCTTCATGACTGCCTGCACCTTTCTTAAAAAAACAAAAAACAAAAAACAGCGACAACAAAAAACTTAGATTGGACTCTTACCTGTTTAAAACTTTGTAACATGTCCTCACTTTTCTCAGTAAATACCAAGTTTCTTTAACTTGCAAAGCCCTGTATTATCTGCTCCATCTCATTATATGCTCCCTTCTTTAATCTAATTTCTTATTTATCTACCCATTTGCATTTTATTTCAGCGATATCCTAGCCTTTTGTATCGACTATTTCCTATGAAACAGTTTTCTTCCAATTATCTACTGGAAAAATACCCTCATCTCCCTTCAGTCTGTCCTCAATGTCATTTTCTCAAGACCTGCACTGGCCCCCCTGTTTAATACTACATTCTGACCTCCAGTCCAGCACCTTTGAGTTCCTCCTTTCCATATTCTACATTACTTTTTCTACTGTTGCACATCATTTTCCAACAGATAATTTACTAATGTATCATATTCATTTGCATTGTGTTTTTCTACTTGGGAAGGTCAATTTCAGGCTTACCTTTGTTTGTTCACATATGTAGCTGAAGATTGTAGAATAGTTCCTGTCACTTAGTAGGTGGTAGCAATACATTTTTAAAAATGGGTGAATGAGAATGTAATTTTGCATGATGTTAAATGTTTTCAAAAATTTCTTTGAGTTTAGATGAATGCATTAAAAGTATAATAGACAAAATTCATGGAAGTACTCTTTTCAGTATTGTGTTCTCTTTTACAACTTCTAAGAGATGTCATATGCCTCACCAAAATGTTAAGACTTTGGTTTTGGATGTTGTGCTGCCATCTAATGAGGTAAATATAAATTACATAAATTGTTTTTCTCTTGCTCTTGCTATAGCTTTTTTATTTTTTCTCTAAGAACACCTTCTAAGCTTCATAGAGTTGGGAAGACTTGAGAAGAATATTACCTAGTAAATTTTGATTCAGATCCTTGAATGCGTGCAAGTAGATACATGTAAACAGCTCTCTTGAAGTCTGAAAGAACTCGATGTACAAAGCTGATGCAGGGTAACAGATTATATCAATTACAAATGCATTATCTTTACTTCAAAAAGCATGCACAGAAAATGAAACAAATACTTTTATGGGTCATACTTTTATTTACCAAATAAACTTCTGGTTTGACCTTGTCATAACCTGACACATAGGGGATTTCTTCACGATAAAATGGAGTCTAAAGGAAATATTTGGAAGAGACTTGGGAAAGTGAAAGTGAAGGATTGTGTTTTATTCTCTATAACTGAGACTCAGCAACAGTTTACTGGGACTGGACTTTGAGAGGCAGTGTGCCATGTTAGATTTTATTCAGAAACCAACTCTGTAGGAAATAGTTCACAGGATTATAGAGTTAAGCTTTAAGGACCTTGTATCAAATGGAGTTTATTTATTTTGTCAGCTGAGAAACATCTCCTGGCACAGGCATATGTGAGTACAAGCTCCTGCCAGAAACTGGAAATCAGGGACTAGTAAGAAAGATAATGGACCATGCTCACATTTCAGCAAGTAATTAAGGAGGGTTGAATATGTAAACCATTTCTGAACCAGAGCAAGGACTAGGAAGAGGAAGAGGTATAACACTGAAGAATTGTGGACTTCAGGCTTGGTCTAATCCTCATTTATGAGATATGGTTTAAAAGGCTAGATTTCACAGAGGCAGTCTAAAGTGAATGAATAACCCATTTGTTTAATAAAGAAACTGAGTAACAAGGTAATACTTGTTACCCTTGGTCACTGCATACTCATCAGTGTAGAATAATGGCATTGATCAATTACTAAGGGAGAGGGAAATATTTATGACAAAGAAATGATGCCCTTATACAGTTCTGTATATGCTTATATTTTGTAGAAAAATGTCTAGTTCCCATTAGTGCTTGACTTAAAATATAAATTTCCTCCCAAACTTAACCGTAACTCTGGGTACTTAGTATGATATGGATTTTTTTGCATGTTATGACTTATGTATTTCTTCCACTAGAACATAAGCTCCACAGGGTTGGAACAGGATCTCTTTCACTTACCATTGCATCCTCATTGTCTATTTTAGTGACTAGGTTTTTAGTAAATACTGTTTAAATAAATTATATCTGCATCAGTGCCAGAAAACACTGAGGTATAACTGGGCATGTCAACATTCCAGTAATGTTTACAGCTTGTATTCAAATTTGATCTCTCTATTCCATAGCCCCCATGTCAGAAAATTATACAGATCTAAAGTAGCAAGACATATTCAAGGTGACCTAAGGAAGATTTTCTTTTTCTATAACAATTTAGAACAATAGACAGACTCCCTATGATAAGAGTATCGCTAGTTTGTGGAAGCAAGAATTAGAAGGTGGAACATTATCAATGAATTAAAACTAAAGTTCTACCCATTCCACTTAATGACTATAATTATCTTGAATACATATTTGAGTTTCTGTGAGCTTCACTTCCTTCATCTAAAAGATGAAGGTACTTGACTAGATGATATATGCACTTTCTTGTTATTTACAGATCTTTGTTGTGTTATATATACTTCAGTAACATAAAGATATGAAACTTCAGCTGAAATGGAAAACAACTAGTAATAATGTCTATCTTAGAGGCCTTGATTCTCAATGAAAAATTTAAAGTCAGGTAAGATGAGCATTTAGGAAACTCATGAAATGATCATACATAGAATAAGCAACTTAGAATATCACTGCCGGGATTGAACCACCAAAAGAATCAATTTAGGATATTCCAACTTTATCTTCAACTCGTTGGATTTTATACTCTGTCTCTCAAGCTGTGAATAATCTTTGACTCACTATTTTTTCATTTGTCAATTTTTCCCTGTTACTAAGTCTCAGTATTAACTAGTCAGCCCATCAGAGTGGGGAGGCAATAAACATCTTGTGAAAAAAATAGCAATCTAGTGAATTTTTGACTTTTGTGATTCTAAGGCTGATTGATGCAGCTTTGTGACATGATCTGAATTTAGAAAATATATCTTAGGCAATTGTGATATGGCGGTGAATCGTCTGTGTGCCAACCTTTGTTCCTGAGCTTCCTAAATAGTTTCTCCAGATTTTCCCAGGGGTCAGAAATGACTCTGTTTTTTTAACACTGCCAGCGGCAGCCCGGAGACTCCCAGAACCATTTGTCTTCTGCTCCTGTGCTTATTCTACGGCCTTCCAGCTTGGGGACTATGACATTTGACTATTAGTATGATCATAAAAATCCACCCTATTGGAATGTGTGCCCTTAGCTTCTCTTGAATTAACTGGTAGACTCAAAGAATTCTTTGTTAGTAGGGGAGTATTTGAAAATTTCAAATTGACATGACCAAGTTATTAAAGAAATAACCTAACATAATTTCAAGCATCCTTTGTGTGTTATGAACCCCATTCCAATCTGATTTTTCCCTCAGTCCTAATCCTCAAGGTTTCAATGGAATCTTTCAGTTTTTTTCCAACCTTTATAATTTCATGTATGTGTATATGAAGTTTCTATGAATCCTTTATGGGCAAAATCTATGTAGTAATTTATCTATTCAATAAATAATTTAGCACAAATAGGATTCCAGGTACTGAGTATACAATTGATAAGCAATACTCAGTTCCTATTCCCAAGTACCAAACAACCCAATGAGACAAATGTATGTGTAAAAAGATATAATACAGTGTTAGAGAGATGGTATATATCTATATACTTATACAGATACATTTCCATGGTATCCTGGGGGCAGAGTGGATAGGCACCTAATTCTTCAGTTTTTGAGGTGAGAAAGTATCATGGAAAGTTTTTCAGGGAAGTTGACAAGTGACCTGAAATCAAGAGGAAAGGAAATATTTTTTTAATAGGAGAAGCATGAATGGCATTTTAGAATATGGAAACAATATTTGCAAAGGAATAGAGGTAAGTGAGCATGGCATATTTGATGAGTGAAAGGTAGTTTGATTGTGATTGGTTTGTATTTAGCTTATAATTTATATTTGGTGATGTAAGAATTTCTGGTATAGAAATAAAATGATCAGATTTGAGCTGTAGGTAAATTGCTCTGGTGGCAGTTACTGTGGAAGATAACTGAATTTGGTACACATGCATATGTATGTGCATAAATATGAGTGTGTGTACGTCTGTGTGTGTCCTCAGACAGAAATAAGAAAGCCTATTAGAATGGAAGGAAAGCATAGCACCCTCACCTTTATGGCTTTAATCTCTATGGCAGAGGGGTGTGAAAGTGTGTGTGTGTGTGTGTGTGTGTGTGTGTGTGTGTGTGTGTGTGTGTTGAATGGGTGATCCTAGAAAAGAGCTCTCTCCAGATAGGAAACTGAATATAGCTGGTTAAATAAGAAAAGGGAAGACATCTGTAAATGAGCAGCTATACACTAGTACTAATTCTGAAAGGAATCAAAGACTTATGTGTTTATATAAATTCACATGGCGTGCACATTTCCTCAGGCTCTGTTTGCAAGCTTGAATTTCCTAGCAATACCAGTATGTGGACACATGCCAGTGCATGGAACATTTGTTGATTCTCACACAATATAGTGTGGATCTTAGAGCCATCTGTCATATAGTTGGCGAGATGGTTTTAGAAAATTAGCAAGTCTTTGAGGCAGTGAAATTGTGAGATACTGAAGTGATACAGAGTCATATTCCCAAGATTGGGAAGGACTTATAACTATTTGATTCTTCCAGTTAATAACTCCTGTTTATTTTCAAGCCTTGCTCATTGCTGAGTATGCAATTAAAGACACAATGTTAGAAAAGTAGGCAAATCTTTCTTCTGGCTTCCTTTCCTCCTTCCTCCTCCATTTTTGTTGGGTGTTTTGCTGTCTGCCAGGCTCTGCGCTCAGTGCTGGAGATACCAGGAAGGCTAAGACACAGATCCTGACTTCGTGGAATTCAATTTCTCTCAGAGGAAGCAGACAGGACAAGAACAAATTAGAATGTAGTTTAATAAGTACTTGATAATAGCATAGGTCTAGAATTGGGAGAAAGAGAAAAGAGGAATTAATTGTTGCTGCCCAAAAGGACTGTTGGAGTCTTCACAGAGGAGGGGACTCCTAACCTTGCTGTTGAAAGATGGCTAAGAATTTTGCCTTGTTAGGAAATTTCCAAGTTTGGATAGTCCAGTTCTCCTTGTTCAAAAAAAGCCTACTGAGGCTGTGTTCAATGACTTCAGAATTTTGGGACATGTATTAATGCTGAAGCTGGAGACTAATTAAATTCTAAACTGAATTAAAAACTTGGGCCTAATTCTGGATATGATGCTTATGTAGGAAGGAAAAGAGATTTAGTACCTATTGATTCTTTTTTTTTTTTTTTTTTTTTTTTTTTTTTTTTTTTTTTTTTTTTTTTTTTTTTTTTTTTTTTTTTTTTTTAGCAAAGGCTTATCTTTAATTAATAAAAAAATCAGTGAAGCAGGTATTAGATTTATTCATTTCTAAAAATAAGGAAAATGTTCAGTATCATTCAGCAATGTAAGTTAATATTGAGACTTGGCTGTTTTTGATTGCAAAAGTTACAGAATTTTCACTGCATACTGTTGCTTCTATGAAACTGTTTTGAGTATACAATATATACACAAATATATAATGTTAGAAACATAAAAATACACATGAAAATACACACCACACATACACACACGTCTATACACCGCTGTTTAAGACGCTTGTGTCTTTATTACCATGATACTCTGAATTGTAGGGATATTTTTGTCAACTAATATAAGTGGTTTGGAAATCAAATAGACTGCTTTTCAAAATGCATGCTTTATTAGGAAATAACTTATACATAGCATTAGTAGGACTAATAGTAGCTTGAACTGTGCTTTGGTTTTGGTTTTGTTTTGGAACACAGTATCATTAAGACAGACTGGACATGTGCAAGGCTCAGCCTATCACTGAGCCTTACTGAGATGATTTCAACACACAGCTCACTTACTGTTCAGTAACACTTGCAAGTGTTAAAATCATTCATGTCAACAGGTTGGGATTTAACTGTTGAGTCAATGGGGGCATTTTGTTGACTTTATAGGGTTTTTACAAAGGAGATCAAAGGGATGCCTTATGTCTCAATACATAACTTTATAGGACAGATGGAATCCACCTTGAAAGACCCATGACACTTAAAGTCAGATTATCAAAAGTTTCAGACACTAAAACCTATTAACTTGCTCAAACCTTATCCTCACACTGTCAGCACTTTTTAGCTTCATTTATAGGTAGTGGACAGTACAATTTGAATTTTAACTACTGCCAAAGTTCAAGCATGGGTGAGAAGGATGACCACTGAAATATGGGTTGTTTGATGGTACTCTGACTCAAGGTATGTGGCCTTGCTCTACTGAATGCTGATATTACACAATTGACTAAATCACTATTCGAATTAAAAAAATTACCCACTCATAACTTTTGGGAAGAATTCCAGAGCTTGGAATAGTATTTGACTGGGTGATAATTTCCATAGATTTATTTTGTCTCTGATGAGAAAAGAGCATGAAAGAAATGTGTTCTTTTTTCCATCTTATAGAAACTCCAAAGTAATTCTATACCTACCCATACCTAACACTGAAAATACACACAATCTTTAATTTCCCCCTCTAGTCTTGAGACAAATTGCAGTGTAACAAATGAGGGTGGTGTACTTGCATATCTCTCCCCTCTTTTTTAAATTGGTGAGAAGAAGTGATTTCTGTACATTCAAGTCATTGACTATTAAAGCTCATAAAAAAATCTTGGTCTGTAAAAATTATTTAGATATATGTGATAATTTAAAATAATTTATAAATTAAGATTCTTAAAAGACATATTGTTTTTGGTGGCATAGGCATTTAATCTAGGGTTTGAAACTTTTTAAAATATAATTTAATGTATTTTAAAGTAAAAACACTATTTTTTTTTATTTTAAAAGAAGTATTTAAACACTCTCCTAAACAGATGCTGTATTTGTTTATTTCTTTGTGCTCATCTACTTATCAACTCAAGGTTTTTAAACAGTAGATTGCAACAACTGTATGCCATTAAAAAATAATATAAATACATACAGCGATGAGTGGATTAAGTATGCAAATATTAAATTCTGTAGGATTACACTTCTGGCATTTGTGAGATAGCTTTATGTTTCAATTTTGTTTTCAGAAATACATGTATTTATTCCTCCTGTATTGTCTACTAATAAAATAAAAATTGGCCACTGAATATACCAAGAATTGACCTAAGTTTAGTTTGTCTTAAAAAATAATTTATCTTCTTTTGATCTTTTTAGAAACCTGCTTTCCTTCCTCCCACTTTGTTAGGAGCAGCAATGAATCCTTTTTTTTTTTTTTTCCATTAATATGTAGCCTCCCTCCGAGCATGTTGCCAGATATTTTATATAGTTAAGCATGTAAACCTTGTAATATAGAGCAGTTTTGTTTGCCTGCTCTTCTTAGTATCACTCTTTGAAGAGTGTGCTTTTCCACTTCTGCCTGTGGGGACCCATCAAGGGTAGAAGAGGTTCAAGGCGTCCACCCATCCACCAGGTGTGTAGATAGGAGAAGGCTCTGTCTGCCTTTGTTGGCAGCTCTGAAAGTGCAGGTGTTGAACATCGGCATCAGCATTCTGTTTGATAGTTAGGCTTTGTGTGTGTCAGGTGGGGACATTTACACTAAATCTGAAGGGAAAAAACCTCATAACTTTGTTGTCTGGTCTGAGAAGCATAAAACAGATGTTTTTTAGACTGGTTTTAAAGCTGAAAAGATTGGTGTGGCTTTACCTGTCAAGCTTATAGGTAAGAATCTTGTTTTAACTTGACCATCAAAACAGATCCAGTTGATTCCTTATTACAAAACACAAACATGAGGCGGTTATAAGGAGAACTCTAGCTATTTCCAGTCTTTCACCAAGAATTCTTGGCCAAAGTCAAGGCTTTTACCCTGATTGGAAAAATAATCACTTTCAAGACACTTTTATTTGTTTAGATGCTTTGGGTTTAAAACTGTAACCATACTTTGCTTTTTATCACAGGATCTGTCACCTTAAATTAAGACATATGCAGCACTAGGTCAGAGGCATTGAAGAAAATCTTCCTTTAAAACACAGAAATGATCTCTGGTATCTCTTGGCTGCCCTGGATCCATTCTGGCTGTCACTTTTCCACCATGATTTATTCTGATAATGTTAACCAGCTGTTGATTTAAAAAAATCTATTGTTACTAGAGTTCATTGCAGGCTTTCTAAAATATCCAAAGCAACATCATGATTTCATATTCTTTATACCCAAATATGTTATTGTCATTCTGCAAAAAGTAGCTGTAAACATACCTTTGTTTTGCTTTAATCACTTTAATGTCTGAGCATGACTTAAATGGAAAAATAACACTTACATTTGAATATTATGGAAGAGTATCAGGAAGGTTCCAGGGTTCCATGGTGTTAACATGTGATGAAACTACTTATCCAAAATATCTTCATGTCACACATTCCTTTTCTTGAATCAACTGATGTGTCAGTCTCTATTACCTAAGAGAAGGGACCACACAACTCAACAAATGTCAGTAATTTCGAAAAATGAAAAGCGTTTTTCTCTTCAATTTATTAAATTATTTTCTTTTAAGTCATTGAAATTATTAGTTAAGAATTTATTTAAGGAGTTAAAATAGCTTTCACACATTTTAAACATGAAAACTTATAAGGCAAATTAAATATTGAATATTCTAATAAAATTTTCATGTCAAAATGAAACCGCAACATACATTTTAATTTTTTATTTCCGGTCTGCTCTGTTTCAAGTAGCTCCTTTTAATTTTTATACTAAGGATTATGCAAAGTATGAAAAAATCTGAGAATAGGAAAAGTTTAAGTAATTTACGTGTCAGCCAGCTAGTGACAACTGAAATTCAAACTTCGACATGTCTAATTCCCAAACAGCTATTTCCACCAGGGTGCTTGTTTCTCAGAAAAGAAAAGAAAAATCTGTTAATTGTATATTATGGTGGTGTTGCACATTCAGGTTAGAGTACGCTCATTAACAAAATCTGAATTGGATTGACTCTATTACCACAAGATTTCTGACATACACGATTGCTTTAAGAGAATTAATATAGGAAAATGAATTATTGACATTAAAATGCACATGGCCTAATGCTTGATATGAATGTTTCATTCAGTATCACAATCCTATAGATAAGATGCTGTTAGTATTCCAATTTTATAAAAATGAAACACTGAATTCTAATAATTTAATAAGCAAATAGCAAAACCAGATTTTGAATGTTCACATTTCTTATTCCAGGAACTTGTTTATATTGTATGCTAGCTTTATTCTGTAGATCAGTTTTTACTGTACAAATCTGGGTGTAACTTAAATTTTAAAAACTTTAAAAATTACATATACATTTGTATGTTATTTTAAACTTTTTAATTAAAGTGTCATTGACCTATAACATGATATAGATTTCAGGTATACAATATTATTTCACTATATATACTGTGTTATGAATGCTACCAAAAATCTTGTTTCCATCCTTTACCATGCCATTTTCTTCTGTCTATCTGATTCATTGCACTTAGCATAACCCCCTCAAATTCTGTCCATGCTATCATGTATGGCAAGACTTCATCTTTTTTAAGAGCTGCGTAATATTATGTATGTGTACCATATCCTATTCATTCATTTGTCCATCCATGGGCATTTAGGAGTTTTCAAATCTTGGCTATTGAAAATAATGTTTAAATGAACATAGGGTGCATGTATCTCTTCAAATTAGTGTTTTTAAATAATTCTTTGGATAGGTACCTAGCAGTGAGATAGCAGCATTATATGGTTATTCTATTCTCAATATTTTGAGGTATCTTCATGCTGTTTTCCATAGTATCTGCACCAGTTTACACCCCATCAGCAGTGTATGAGGTTCCCTTTCAATACACCCTCACCAATACTTGTTTCCTGTCTTTTTCCCCTATTCTCAACGTGTGAGGTGATACCTCATGGTGATTTCAATTTGCATTTCTCTCTCTCGGATATGAAATTCTTTTTCTTGTGACTTGACACTGTCTTTCAAAGCTTAGGGGAAAAACTAATGGTTAATTAAAGATTTTAGTGAATTGGAGTCTGACTCTTCCTCTTCAGATGTTGTCTATGCCTGCTGAGTATGCCACTTGCTCAGGAGTCTTTGGCTTTGGTGACATCTGTTTGTACAAATTGGTCAGAATTAAGCTGGATGAGAAATTGTTTTCCTTTTTATTTACAGTGGTAATGTCACTCTGTATTCAGCTTTCTTAGGAGTTTTGTACTTATCTTGTTTTTACTTTTCTAAGTAGTTTTACTTTATGGATCAGGAGAAAATGAATATAATTCACAGGTAAACTGAAGAGCAAAGGAGGTAAGGGATAGAGACTATGAAGCAGTTTGTCTTGTATACATAGGGACTCAATACATGTTCGGTTCCTACTTTTAATTAAATACTACATTCCTCCTGATTGGAGCTATATTATATCCTGAATTAAGTTTCCAATTTTTTTTGAATATCTTTCCTAGTATGGCTGTTCACTGTGTTATAACAGGCCATTTGATCAATGTAAATGTTACAAAAATATTAGCTTTATTCAAGGTGTCATGTAACTTCTAAATCCTGGTAGCTCTGTTATGTACTTCTTTCTAATCTTAAAAATCACCTTCTACTAACCCAACTTTTTACATATATTCAGCAAGTTTTAGTCTTTGCTAAGGAGTTTGTATTCAAACTCATATTATTGAAATTAATTATACCATTAAACTAACAGAAGTAGGCCTTAGTGCATTTTAATAATTGCTAAATAGATATTAAGTTCAAATTGAGTGTGCTTAAAGGACATACACAACTTGCCCCACTTGAATCTGTAATATTTTTATCTGATTAAAAAGACTATGTTTTTCATACTTAAATAAAACCTTAAAAAATTCCTTGCTTATACATTTTTGGAAATTAGTTGAATAATGAATTTTTGGGAAAATTTCTTTTTTTCCTCTTCCTAAATCACTCTTCAATATTTATTTTGGATATGTTATTTTTTTTCTCAGATATTCCATAATACCTGAAGTAAAGGCAACATGTCAATGCAATGCATGTTGTTTTATATTAAGCAAGTTATTGTAAAAGGTTATATATGAAATAGAAATGTCTCATGTAGTATATGACCAATGTGTAAGCATAGTCTAGATGTGCAAGGCTGTATTTAAAATATATATTTATATTTTCTTTATGTGACTCAAGATCCAAATAAGTTTAATATAGTGTGATTAATTGAAATCTGAAAATCTTATATTTCTTCTTCCTCCCTTGTGGTTTATTTTTCAGATTTATTAAGATATAATTGACATATAACATTGTGTCACTTTAAGATGTACAAGATGGTGATTTGATAAACATATGCTGCAAAATGATTACCACTATGGCAATAGCTAACACCTCCATCACATCACATAATTACCATTTCTTTTTTGTGGTGAGAACACTTAAGATCTAGTCTCTTGGCAACTTTCAAGTATATAATACAGTATTATTAGCTCTAATCACCATGGTATAGATTAGATCCTCAGAACTTATTCATCTTATCACTGGAAGTTTGTAGTCCTTGATCAATTTCTCCCCATTTCCAGATCATATTTAACTGTGCAGGCAGTTTTCTTACTTCCACCAAGAAATCATATCTCTAACTTTTCTTGAAATAAAGTGATTTTCTCTATCATCTTCCCACTTTTGAAAGGAAGATTTGGTGATGAATTATATTTTGTTCTCCAAAATCTGTAACAAGAAAAAACTAGCACAAGCATTAGGATGGAAGGCAACTGATTGAATTTCACTGTGGAGATTCTGAAAAGGATATGACTTTGTCACACTGGAAAATGTATGACCTTGACCATGTAGTTTTAATTGATTGTCATTCTTCTAGATATATTTCTAACTCTTTTAGAAGAAGTTGGAAATTTTTATTTTTATATGAAAGCTTCCAATTTTTAAAGATTGGAAATAATTTTTTTTAAATGTTAAAAGGCTGTACTTACAAAATTGAATCGAATGCAGCTTATTGCTCATAGACCTCCAGTTTCAGTGGCAATTGAGCCTATTATTTTTTTCCTGTAGCAAAACCAGAGAAAAGATAGGTTGCCAATCTACCCGATACTGTATTTATCTCCTCCCAATTATCTTCCTTTTAGATGGCATTATTAATGACATACTTGTTATTCTTCCTATCATAAAAATATCCAAACCTCCAGCTTAGTTATTTGAAATACAAATTTTATAAATTTTAGTAGGAGAAAAACAAGATTTAGGAGCTCTGGTCCTTTTATGCGCCTTTATTTTATGATTTGGTAAGTAGCCTTCTTTCCAGGGATTTTTTTAGAAAAGTAAATTAAGTTTAGTTCACTATGCTTGTGGTATTCTCAGAATAAAGCTTCTTAAAAAGAATACATATTTTATTGACTGAGGGTTGCTCTTGTAGAATGTCCATTTAAGCCTTTAATACACTGTTTTGAGAAACTGGAGAAACTTCTATCCAAGCTAGATGTAAGGAAACATATTTCTTCTCTGATATAACCAGGATAAATCCTATGATCAGTTTGGATTAAATGTTTTTTCTGTGCTTTGGCCTCTGGTGGACACCAGGAAAGCAGAACTCACATTAGCAACTGACATTTGGTAACTAACTTTAAGGCTATGAAATCTTGTCTCTGTATTTACTTTGATAGGACATATACTAAATCCATCTCTATTTGCTAAAAATTTTCTTGATCTTCTTTTACCAGCAGAGTATCTTTTTTATTAGATAGAATAAAAATATCTATTTTTATTATTCATAATGTTTATATATATGTTTCTGTAAATCAAAATACTTTGAAGAAATATTTGGAATATGAATGTTTATAAAATATATTATGATGTTTGGATACATACATATATAAATATGTGTATATTTATACATATACATCTATCTGCTTGTATATGTATATAAAAAGAACTCTTCAGTCATCTGTATGTTATTATGTTCTTCACAATTATCTACTAATTTTTGTAGTTATTACTTTGAAAATTAATAAGCTATAAAACATTATTTTTTGGTTAATCTGTTCCTCTAGCATGTTTATTATAAAATGGGTGAATAATTGACAGGTAAGTTCTCATGATTTAAGGCCTGAATACTGTTTTTCAGGACAGCACATTAAAACTCCTGCAGAATGATTATTCATTTTGTGTTTACATTCTTTACAGTTCATCTGTCTTTCAAAACTTGAATTGCAGGGTTCCAAAGGCAGCAACAGGGCTGTTTTAATATACTTTAGAAATTGTGTAATACTGTTTCTCACATAGATGCTTACTTAGTAAAAGACTTCAGTGATGGGGATAGTTGGATTATTTCATTCTATATGGGAACGTGTTTTTATTTTTAGTTGTATTCAAGTAAGCACTGTTGAGAATCTGTAATAGTCCTGGTACTCTGTCCACACATCTTCTCACTAATTATTCAACATTATCACACAATGAGTTTTTATCCCTAGTCTAATTGGCTAAAAAAACAAAGGCTCTGACTTCTCCAAGGTCATGAAATAGCTAGTTGCCAAGCTGGAGGTTAAACTCCCTCCATCAAAGCTCCATTTGTCCATGTTCCCTTCCTTTCTTCTTATGGCACTGCCTTTGAGGAAGGCTAATTTTGGGGTTTTATCTGAATCTATTTTATATTCACCTCTCTCTAATCCAACTTTGCAATATAAACTGGTTTTATTTCATTTTTTTGCAATATAAACTTATAATGTTCAGTTAAAGAAAGGGTTTGGTAGATTTGTAATAGGCAGTATTCATTTAGTTGCAATAGTAATGTGCTTAAATGCACTTAATTTGTCTCATTTGTCTCAATTTAACCCATATAATAAAATGATTTCATTTAGAATAGGAATATTTGCATTTAATTTAGAATAAGGTTATCTTCTTCAGAAAGGCATTAAAGTCAACCCAGATACTCCCATTTGGTTAATAATTTTGAGTATTAAATATCTAAATTCCTTATTAGTTAAATATAAGTCACAGGGCTTACTTTCACTTTAATTATGCCTAAGGATCCTCTTACCCTTTCTCCAAGGACTTGCGGCTTATTAATAGTATTAAGCACTTAATATCTACTCTACATTTTGATATATAAGATTGCATCTCTATAGATTCATGACATAATTCTATTGAAATAATTATTATTTATTATTGGATTGCTGCCAAACAGCACCTCATCTAATTAGCTTAATAAATTAAATAATGCTAATATAATTTTGACCGATTATTTTGATTTTTTAAAAATTGATTGCTTGATGTCAATGGCTGGCATAATAGCAAGAGCAGATACATAACTTTGTATTGTAATTCCTGAGATAGGAATTTTGTAGTTAATACCATGGCAAATAATTTCATTTGTAACTAAATAATTCAATTAAAAAGATGAATATATGAAAGGAAAAATAATTTCAGTTGACATTTACTTCCTTTATTTTCTTTTGTATTGTGAAAATTTTCCTCCGTCAGCATGTGTCATATAGATTTATATTGTCAAGGAAAAGCAGTGGTGCTGTTGGCAGTTTAAACAACGGGAAAGACATCAATGAGTCTATAGGCCATGCTTTTGTAGATGAGATGGTTTTTGGGAAGAAAGCTTTTTTGTTTGTTTGCTTTTGTATAGATTGCTTGGAATGTGTTTATAACAGATTAACTTGAAAACAGAATAAACATTAGCACACTAAAAGTTGAGCTTATACTAAAGTTTCAATTTTCATATTTTGCTTTATAGCAAAAATTGCAGACATCAAATCTGTTGACAATATTATGTATGCTATGTAGATTGAAAAATTCTCGTGACTTGATGATTGCCATTTGAGTCTATAAATTTATAGACAAATAAATTTGAGACAAATAATGTAAGAATAATTTTACATGGCTGTGGAACAAACTCTGAACCTCTCCTAATAGGTGTGTTTTTAACCTAAGGACTCAATTTGAAGTGATATTATCAGATTGGAATGAGAAAAATGCAGGCTCATATTAAGCACTGAGTTTTATCTAATAACAAGCAAACATACAAAAATCCCAACCCAGTCTTCATTATCAATATGTTTAAAAATATATTTCTATATTTACTAGTTTACCTTAAAAATAGATAAAGATGAATTTGTCCAAGAGAAATCCTGTTAAAACAAGTAGGGGCACACAGGGATTTAGGATGATATCTCTAATGAAATACAGAGCTTCAGCACTGTGAGAAAATTAAGACTTGGATGAAGATATCAAAGAGGAGCTCAAGAGCTTTCAGAAGGCGTTTTTATAGTCTGGGATCAAGGAAGTTTCATGTGCTGAAGTGTTGAGGACTAGTAATGGTCTGTTAATCTTTGAGGTGCTTTTATATTGTTTTCTTTGCAATTTCTGAGACTGTTAAAGCTTCAGAGTAAGAGGTTACAGGCTGGAAATCAGATGTAGTCTAGATGGAAGGGGTTCCATCTTGCTTCAGTGCCTTGTGATGTTCAGGAGGGTGTGGAATGCTTTTAGGGTTCTCTTAAAAGTTAAAGATGTGAAGTACTCTCAATCATTTCAAGCAAATTCTAGGGACAAAATAATTAGAAAATGAAAGAGAAGGATTCAAAGGTATACTCAGGTATACAACTTTCTGAGCTGAGAATAACAATTATGTAGCATTTTTTTGGATTATGTGAGGACATTTTATTCTTCCATACTGAAGTGACCCCTGGTGTAAATGGGGTATGTACTTGCATGTAATTTAATGTGAATATTTATGGAAAAACTTGGCCTTTCATAATAAATACCGATGCTTAAAAATTGCTATTTGGCCTTAATAAAAAAAGGTGAATAAAAACTGCTTTGCCATTTTGAGTGCAATGGTGTTACATCTTACTGGAGTCTAGTTTCTCAAGTCAGAGCATGAAAAAAATCTCATGGCATCAAAATTATGCTTGAAAATTTCTTATGAGAAATTTTTGTGGGAAAATGCCCCACAAAGTACAGCGTATCTAGTTTTATGTAAACATCCTGTTATAATAATTATGTATACATTAAAATGTAATATATGTATTGATTGCGTAATGTGTAATTTGCACTATTCAACTTTTTTCAATTGCAGCTTTATTATAGGTACTGCCCACCACAACCACTTGTTTGTGCAAGTTAGTCATCTGGTGAAACTGCGCCCCGAAGAAATCAGTTAAATATATGATGAAGTGAAAGGAAAAAAATCAGGTTTTCAAATATTTAGTGTAGAAGGAATATTTTGAAGATAGTGCTGTCTTGGTATATTTAATATATAATAAGAGTCTGTTCACTTATTAAAGCATCACCATCCGTCTCACTCAGGAAAGTGCTGAGTATGCTAAAAAAATCCCACGTGTCTTTGAAAAGATTCATGAAGTAAGCTAATGGACGTCCTCCATCCTGTCATCTCCTATCCTGTTAAACATTTAGAAAAACCGTGTAAAATCTGTCAATAAATGACCCATTAATACTTAAAATTCTAGTGAAACACAAAACTTAAAAAATTACTCTACTTTCCTTACTTTTACCTTTCTATCACAGACATGTCTATACAACAAAAATTCTTCCCCGAGGCATACCCTCTTGGGGGAGTGTTTAGGTCAATAGCCTCTGAAGGACACAGGCCACATACCTCTGGGTTTGAGTCCTGGGTCCAGGTGGGAGAATGGGGGGAGGGGATGGGGTGGGGGGAGACGGGGGGGTGAACAACGACCTCTTGGTTTTGTTTTGAACAACAAAATACAGTACAATACAACACAGCACAATGCTTCTTCCTCCTCTCTCTCCCTGCCTGCCTGCCTACTCGCTTTCATTCCTTCCTGCTCCTTTCCTTTACAAAAAAACAATCTAATCTGAAAATGGTCACCACTATCAAAAGTCATGAATTTTATTAGCTAACTAGAAAAAATATAATATGTCCCTCCTTTTAACTTTGGAGTACCTCATGGTAGGAAGTTATTTAGGCTAAGTTTAAGAATTTTAGAGAATTAATTTTTAAAAATGTGTTTTAGAGCCAAATGTGTGTTATCAAGTAATGCAGTAACCTATTTTCCCTTACATTATTTCTAGAAATAGAAGTGATTTTAGCTGTTATGTAAGGAAACAATGCTTAAACTTGATGAGTTTTCTCTTTTAGGCTCAGATGAAGATAGCTGTGAGCTTGGGTTTGCATTGGGCTCCACAATTAATGCATGATGTGCATACCTCTGTGAGAGGTGGTTGCGAGGATTAAATAAAAAATAATCTGTGAAAATTCCTTGTATACCTTAAAAACTTTAAATTCAAGGATTTGAGGTAGTATTGCATAGTACAGAATAAGAACTTTATTGTCATCCAGGTAAACCTTAAAACTCCAGCTCTTCAATAAATTGTTGTATTAGCTATCTCATTTACCTAAGCTCTTTCTACTCTAGATTAGCAACCAGAAGATAGATAGTAAATGATAGTATTTGCCAAATGTGTGTAGATTAAATGAAATAGGCATATAATACTTATGGCTCAGTGCTAGCACATGTTAAGTGTTCAATTCATGTTTGCTTAAAAATTATATTCCTTGGGATTCTCAAGGACTAAGGAAGTTTCATAGCAAATGCACGTATACACAAAACACATTTTTTTGCATAGGTCTACAAATGATAAGAGTATTTGAAGAGTTTTATAAATAAAATGTGACTATTAAGACAACAATCAAATGACATATTGCTCATTAATTGTCCTCTTGAATTTTCTCCTACCTTGAGATTCATCAGTCTCTCAAAGACTTAGTAACTGGCTGAAGGGATCTTTTAGAATCATCTAATATCAGCCTAAATGCATTAAGCTAAAGAGATTCTTTCTGAGATGAACTAGGATAGACTCCCTTACTTTAACACATGCGATCGTGTTTGTGTGTATATGTGTGTAATATAGAGCCATGGAAAATAAATAACCAATCTTAAACTGGACTGACTTATAATAATTAAATTTTTTTGGAACCATTTTCTGGAAGGTGATTTATGGCTAGCGTATTTTGACGTGAAGCACAGTTTCCTACAATTAATCAACAAATTCACAAATTGTATCCTCTTTGCATTTCCTCTGTAAAAAATAATACTTTTAAACATGAGTTCCTATTAAGGCATCAAAGCTGTATGAAGTCCAAACATATTAATATAATTAAAATATACTGTCATTTATTAATAAGCACAATGGTTAATGTGAATTAAAGAGTTTGATTCAAATAAAGCAATACTTAGATTGAAAATGAAAGTGGAAAAAGGAATATTTCTTTGACCTCTTCATTAACTTTAACTGTTTATATTCTTTGTTTAATATATATACCTAATATATGCTTTAAAACTTAAGAAAATTTTATTATGTACTGTAGTAAATTTACATATAAGCATGTATGACTTCCAATGCACCTATATGCTACTAAAATTTTATGTGGGATCCTTCTTGGGTTTCCAGAATAGATGTACTTGACCTTATAAAAGATACCAGATTGCCTATTTTAAAAACCTCTTTATTGTATCATGTTATCTTGAAGGACACTTTTCATGAGAAAAATGGTTAAGTGAATTATCTCGGTACCTCAAATTTTGTTTAATTTTATTTTGATTATTATTTCCTAAAAGACAACTGGAAAATATAGGAGTGTAACCTTTGAGTTCTTTATGTTTTCTCATTTCACATATATATTACTTTTATGGTTAGATCCTGGAATGACAATGAATAAATTTAATAATTAGTGTGATACTGTAAGTTAATATTTATCAAAACTTTAAAGTGCATTGCTATTTTCTCTATATAATTGAAAAAATAATACTGCTTACAAATGATAGAAGTTGAAGTGCAATTTATCTATCGTTTGAACAATTTCCAGATAATGGAATAATTTATTGAAACCTTGGATCATGTTATACACTATTGGTATAATCGTTTCATTTTATGTGACTGTTGCAATCTAAAAGATGTCCTTACCTTAGTGATGATTTGTCATGCAAACTGTCAATGCTGTAAGGGTAAATGGCCAACCAGTATGCACAACCTACCTTGCTTTAACTTTGGTCTGAATCATTGGTTTCCTTGGAAACTTGAAGCAGGCTAGTTCCTTTCCTAGGAAAATGGTCTATAAATTAACCATTACCATCAGTACTCACATCAGAATCTTCAAACTCTTCCCAACTGAATTGGTATTTCATTAATTTATAGTTTCCATTAGTAGAGACATTCCCCTTGCATCAGCAATCTTATTAATAGTGCTGATTTTTTTCTCAGCTTTGGCTGAATCTGGGGCAATTAAGTTAAAATTATTTTCTAGTTCTTTTAAGTCTTTCTATAGCTTTTAAATATTATATATCTGTATCATACTCAGTAACAAATATTTTATATTGGAAGGACATATTTGATAAGTCAAATCTAATCCTTCGAGTCAGAAATGAGGTATAGAACTGGTATGACTGAGCACGGCTGTTGCAGGCTGCCTTATTTTTATATCACTATACCTTTGCCTTTACTTCCTTATCTGTAAAATGAGATTGATTGTAATTACTGTAATTATTTCATGGATTAATATATTTATGTAATGACACTTTAAGAGGATAGCTTCATTTTTTAAAATTTATTTATTTTAAAGAAAAGGTAAGGCAGGAATGAAGGCTGGTAGTCAAGCAGGGAGGAAGAGAGAAGAGGAAGAAACATTTTTATTTATTTTTACTTAGTTATTCATCTTGGTTGTTACCCCAACCCTGGCATACAGACCTGGGTTCTTGGGATGTGTATGGACTGCACTCGTTGGAAAGCGGTAGACCTAACTGCTCACTCTACCGGGGCTTGCCAAAGATAGTTTTGTTTTTATTAATAAAATGAAAAATCTTTTGCACACAAGTGATGAGCATTTAGTAGTGTTTTTATGGTAAAAATTTCAAGTTTTATTCTGATTGCAATGAGAAGTCATTGGCAATTTTGTTTTAATTGTCTTTATTTTTAGAGCAGTCTTAGGTTCTCAGAAAAATTGAGCAGGAAATACAGAGATTTCCTATATATCCTCTAACTCCCAAACATTCATAACATCCTCAAATATTATTATCACCTGAAGCCCATAGTTTATGTCAGACTTCACCCTTGATGTTGTACATTCTATTGGTTGGGAGAAATGTATAATGACATGTATTCACCATTATACTATCATGTAGAGTAGCTTCACTGCCTTAAAATCCTTTGTGTCCCTCCTGCTCATCCTTCCTTCCATAGTTTTACCTTTTCCATAATGTTATGTAGTTGGAATTATATAATATGTAACCTTTTCAGATTAGTTTCTTTCACCTAGTAATATATATTTAAGAGTCTTCTGTGTATTTTCATGACTTTATAGTTCATTTATCTTTTAGCTCTGACTAGTATTACGTTGTCTGTACTACAGTTCAGTTATCTAGTCACCTACATTTTAGTTTCTTCTAAGGTATGGCAATGATGAATACAGTTTTTATAAACATCTGTGTGCAGGTTTTCATGTGGACATGCATTTCCAATTTTTGTGTGTGTAAACACTAAGGAGTATGATTGCTGGATTCTATTACAAGACTATGTTTAATTCTGTAAAATGCTACCAAATTCTTTCAAAGTGGCTGTACTCTTCTGAATTTCCACCAGAAACTAATGAGAGTTCCTTTTACTCTACATCCACATAAGAATTTGATGTCATTTATATGGTCTGTATTCTAATAAGTGTGCAGTGGTAGCACATTGTTTTAATTTTCATTTCCCTGATGACATATGTTAAACAGAATTTTATATGTTTATATGGAATCCATATATCTTCTTTGGTGAAGTGTCTGTTAGGGACTTTTGTCACTTTTTTAATTAGTTGTTTTCTTATTGTAGAACTTTAAGAATTGTATATTTGAATAGCAATGTTTTATCAGATGTATTCTTTTGTAAATGTTTTCTCCCAGTTTATTGCGTCTTCTCAGTCTCTTCACAATGTCTTTTACAGAAAAGTTTTTAATTATATGTCCAGTTTATTATTTACATTTTTCAGATTAGACCTTTGGTATTGTGTCTAAAAGACATTGCCAAACCTCATCGAGACTTTGAGATTTTTTTCCCTATGTCATCTTTTTAGTGTTTTGTAGATTTTTTTGTTTTATATGTGGGTATTAATCAATTTTGAGTTAATTTTTGTGTAGAGTACAAGATCTTTATGTAGATTCACTTTTTTTTTGCATGTAGCTGTCCAGTTCTTCTCGTATAATTTGTTGAAAAACATCTTTGTTCTATTGTATTGCCTATGCTTCTTGTGACATATCAGTTGACTATGTAGGAATAACAATTGAGATTATGTTACAACAAAGGAAAATTACAGTCCAATTCTTATATGGAAATATATGCAGCAATATGAATGAATGCTAGATATATGCGAAGAATAATACATAATGACAAAAGTAGTTTTATTCAAGGACTTAAGATTGACTCAGCATAAAAAGATAAAACCAATTTGGGTACTTCTACTTTTGACAAACATACCACAGATTTGTTTACCTTCATATCACAGACAACTATTTCCAGAAATTGGTTAATGGGCAGCACAGTAAAAGCAGAGAGAAGAGCAACAGTAAAGTGAGCCCTATAGTTATCCAAGCTCTCTGCCTAGAAGTACATGCTGGACAGTGAATTAAGGAGAGGGATCTCAAGCAGAGTAAGGTGAACTAGCTTAGAACAGGCAGACATCAGAGTCTGAGGAGGCTGAGGTGAATAAGAAGTTGTCAGAGTGCTCAGGAGAGTACTCTAAAAATTGGTAGAAGTGTCCCCATTTGGACTTGCTGAAAGAAATGACATGTCTGCATAAAGAATGACCACAATATTGTAGACTGAAGGATTCTAAGTATTTACAAGAGATTTGATATATTTGATCAGATAGTCCTCATTTACCAAAAGCTAACTCAGACTGCATAACAATGCATAAAAATAAGTTTCAAAACAGTCACACTTACCAGCAGGCAATTTATACAAATTTTTTTAAACCAATGCTCTTTAAAGGAAAATTACAAAATGCAGACACTAACAATTACAAAACTTTTGAAATATCTGGCATCAACCAGAAACTACTAGACATACCAAAAATTACAAAAATTTGAATTGTAACCAGAAGAAAAATTAGTCAACAAAGATAGAATAAAAAATAACAGCAATGGTGAAATTAGCAGATATAAATTTTAAAAGCGTTACTCTAAATGTACTCAGTATGTTCAAAGATTTAAAACTAAGTGGAGTTCAATGAAAATTGAATAAAAGTTTCTAAGAGATGTCTAGAGACCAAAAGCAAAGCATCTTTCTGAAATATTCATAGTATTTACAGAAGAGTAAATGTGCAGGATAAGTAAAAAAAAAATCACTTTGTACACCATTTCAAAATAATGAAAGCTACCAAAATTCCACCAGGAATTTTTTTTTTCACTAATTTTCCCTTTTTTTAATTTGAGAGGTGGATTCTAAAATTTATACAGAAATAAAAATTTGGAACACATTTACTGCATCATTTTAAGACTTACTAATAAGAAGCTAACATAATACTAACATAATAAGTAAAGCAACAGGAAGGCTAGAAATAGACTATGATGGTCGATTGATTTTTGACAATGTTCCACAATAATTCAATATAGCAAGTATATAATTTTCAATAAATATTGTTTGAGTAACTGTATATTCATTTAGAAATGCAGTACATACTTTGACCCTTACCTCAAAGCATGTACAAAATTTAACTTGAAGTAGATAGTAGACCTAATGTAACAGCTAAACTTAGACAACATCTAGAAGAAAATAAAGGAGAATAACTTTATGAAGTTGGGATAAGCAAAAACTTCATAGATAGGTCACAAGATGTGCAAATTAAATTATAAAAAAGTGATACATTTGACTTCTTAAAATTAAAAGCTGCTGCTTTTA
The DNA here is from genome assembly GCA_004363575.1 of Solenodon paradoxus. Classification (NCBI taxonomy): domain Eukaryota; kingdom Metazoa; phylum Chordata; class Mammalia; order Eulipotyphla; family Solenodontidae; genus Solenodon; species Solenodon paradoxus. The sequence goes on from RJWH01000064.1 coordinate 1,243,233, forward strand.
AAAATCAACCATCAAGAAAATGAAAGGGCAAACTAAAGAAATATATCTGTAAAACCCGTATTGAATAAAAGACATTTAGATATATAAAGAGTTCTTATAAGTTAATAATAAGAAAATAACTCACCAAAAATGGATAAGAATTTAAACAGTATAAAAAAGGTAATCTATGAAAGGTTAATAAGTATATGAAAGTGTTATCATTATAACCACCATGGAAGAGCAAATAAAGATCACACCTTTTAATGACTACAAATAAACATATTGATGAGCTGTACCAACTTGTGACAATTTCTAACAACTGAATTCTCAAAGATTGTTGGTGGGGATGTAAATGTAACCAATTCAGGAAACACTGGAAACTTTTCATGTAGTTAAAAATATATTTCATGATTGGTTCAGTAATTTATTCCCAGATGTTTACTCAAGAGTAAGAAATAATGTATCTGTATCATGACTTGTGTTTGATTCTTTATAGCACGTTTATTCATAATTTTAATCTGGAAATAGCGTGTCTATTAATCAAATCATTATGAATCAAGCCATCTCTCATGTGAACTCAAACTCACAAGCACCAACAGATAAAAGACCTCTTTGACATATTTGGAATGAGAGCATCTGAGCCTGGTCTCTGTCTCTCGTCATTTTTCCCCTTACCTTCAGCTGAAGTCCACCTGATACTTAGTAGAACTCCTTGAAAAGGACTCCTTGGTAGGACTCTTTGAAAGAGAACTGAAAATTATCTTAAATTTAATTTCTAAAACCCAAATTTGATCATCCCATTCCCCCACTTAGAAGTCCGCGATATATCTATTTACCAATAATTATACGTCTCAATTTATACAATGTTCAAAGCCTTTAATGTCTATCCTTGATCTAACTTTATGGAATTTTCTATCTATATAAAACATATGTATATATTATATACAATATGTGTGTTTATATTTTTAACAAATGTAATGGTTAGTTTCACCTTCCCGTGCCAACTTTCTAAATGCTTCAAACCATACCATATACCTCTCCTGTCCCCAAAGTACCATTAAAGTTCTATTTTTTGAGCTTTTGCAATGAAATCCTTTTCTAATTCTAATTTCTAACCCTATAACTAATTCCTGGTAATTATTTCTTCAGCTCAGATCAAACCAAAAATTTCTGTAAATCTTTCTTTGACGTTCACTGGAACAATGAATCTTTCTTATTTTGGTTAAATATTTGTCTTCTCCAATAGGCTGTAAAATCCTCAAGAACCAGGAATATGTCTTTCCATCTTTGTATCTTCCCTTTCTTTCTCACAGTCACAGCCATTCTGCTGGCTGATACATAGAAGTGATACATTGAATATTTGCTGAATGAATGAATAAATGACTTAAATATTCCCGTTATAGACAAGAAATAAAAGTTAAATAGATATACTTAGATTAATACATTCACATCTAGATATCTAGGCTTCCCCCAAAAGGTGAAAAAAAAGTGAGCTTGAGAAATATACTTGAGTGTAAATTATCTTATTTTCTGACAATATTAGACCCTTTAGAGAACATTCTTTAATGTTATGATCTTATATGTCTGTCATAAAACATTTCCTTTTTTACCAAAGCACTGAACTTTTCTATTCCCAAATGTGTAAGGTAAGAGAACAATCCTCATCCTGCAAGTATCTGCTAAGGGATGTTGCTGCGTGTTCACTTCAAAAAGAAATCACACCCCTTCAGGAGAGCTCTGAACCTCTGCCCAGTCTTTAAAACTCAAAGAAGATGCTCTCTTAATCTTATATTTTAGTACTATTTGTGAGCTTTAAATTCCACCATAATCTCTTGTCTGAAGTACTAAACTTTACCACTTGAAGGAACACTTAGCATTAGGATTATTTGTTGGTAGAGGTTAATCCTTAACTGTAAGTTTGTGGTTGGGGGCCTTCTGATAAAAGGTGCATTTTGGCAGGAACTTTAACCACAGATATGCAGGGGTTTTTCTTTTCAATTTAATGACCATATGAGACCCAAACAGAATGGAAGATACCAAGCACTAGTGTATTGTTTAGAAGGCAAACTAGTAGGTCAGGGTTCTGAATTCTTCAAGGCATTCTGAAATATAAGTGAATTGTGATTAAATAATTTAAGTCTTTTTACTTTGAAATAATTTTACACTATAAAAAACTGATACGACCTGACATGACTTTTATTTCAGCTTTTACCCTATATGTAAAAAATTGGTCAATTATTAAACTTTATTTATTCTGTAAACACAATATACAGTAATGCATTATAGCAGCTTAATCAGTATTTGATGGTTTGAGTAGCTGCCTCTAATGGTAATTGCTGCCACTTGTCTGGTATATGTATAAATACCATTATCATTTTCTTTACTATACTTACATTTTCTGTGATTTTAAATACATGTATTTTGTCATGTTATAGATAACAGAATAACAGGAAGTAAAGACTAAAGAAATTAAAGATCTTGAATTTTAACTCCCAGAAGGGTATCTATAAAGTAAATTCAACTTCTTAAATTTATAGATAAAAAAAGTAATATCTTAAGACACAAAGGATTATGCCTTAGGTAACAGTTAGCTAATTGCAGACACTTCTCTAGAAAACTCATCAGGTCAGAGGCTCCCAGTCAGTTTTCTTTTATTGAATCAACCTTTTGCGTATGTTTAAACTGAGCCAAATCATTACTCATATGCGTTCTCATTTTAGCATTGATTATAGAAAAGCTTTCTAGAATTTAGTTTAACCACTTCACAGAAGCCACTTTAGGCAACTAGTGAGATCTTTGATGATGTGACACAATTTCTATCAGTTTTATGGATATGATCATAGCTTGGGCCTGTTTACAGACAGTGGGGACTATGATCATGAAATTTATCTGGGATTCTGAGTTCATTTAGAAAACAGCTTTAGTGAGATATCATTGAATTTTTAAAGCATATGCACTGATAAATCTCATATCAAAATCTTGCATCAATATATGTATATACTATGAAACTGTCACCAATAAAATAATGAACATGTAGTACAACCAAAGGTTTTCTCATGCTCCTTTATAATTTCTCCCTTCTGCCTCATGCCCTACCCTTCAACCCACCTCTGTTCTCAAGAAATCACTATTCTGTCCTCTATCCATGGATTCGTTGACACTTTATATATTTCTGCATATGTGGAGTCTGTGCTGATACTTGTTTGACATCTTTTCCTTAGCATCATTATTTTGAGATTCATTCATGTTTCTGTGTGTTTATTCCATTATTAGTTAAGTGCTATTTCATTATCAGATGTATCACATAGACTATCCATTCATCTGTTGATGGATATTTGGGTTGTTTCCAGGGTTTGACTTTTACAGATAAAGCTGTGATGAATACTAATATATAAGGCTTTGCACAAATATAAGCTTTCATTATTCCTATACAAGCATTTAGAAGTGGAATGAGTAAATCACACAGTAGGTGTAAGTTTTCTTTCATATTATCCTGCTGAACACAAAACACAGTATACTGTTTTTCAAATTTCAATATCATTTTGTCTTCCACCAACGGGGTTTGAAAGTTCTAGTTGCTTCATAGTTTTGCCAGCAAAAACATACTCAGTTTTTAAAATTTTAGTCATTTTAAGTAAGTATATAGTGGTATCTCATTCTAGTATTTTTCCTAATGAGTTGATAATAGGTATAGCTATGTAATCTTATATCATTGTAGGGTGTTTTTTTTTGCATTTTTTGTATTTACTTAATGACTGATGAAATTTAACATCTTTAAATATATTTGCCAGCAGTTTAACAAATGAAGTACCTTTCAAAACTTTTGCTCTCTTAAAAGCTGTATTTTTTAATTTCTTACTAATGAGTCTTGAGGGTTGCTTTTGTATTCTAGGCACATGTTTGTTATCAGAGATATGATTTGAGAATTCAAAACTACTTAGAAGTACTTATTAATTTCTGCAACAGATTTTTTCAGGCTATGATATATCAGTTACTGGGGTTAGTGCTAGCATTGAAGAAAGAAAAAGAGGATAGCACATTAAAGGAACCACTTATATGTGAGTGTAATTTTCCCATAGTAGAAAAGAGTTTAGTATGGCAGACTGAGATGGGTAGTGGCTCAGTAAACAGTTACAGGGGCACTAAAACCACATCTTAGAGGATTTGAAAGAAAATCTGAAGACCTAGGTTGCTTAAGGATATGAGAAGTTTCTGTGGAAAAGTAGGAATCCTGGAAACAACAGAAGATAATACTCAGATGTATTATATTTGAATATCACTTAGCCATCCTTAGAGAGTAATGTATTTTTAATTATTCAACCACTTTTCGAGGAAATTGTTCGAAATTATTTATGTCTTAGTAGAGTGTAAGCTTTCTGAGAGTGTCTGTGTTTCTCCCAGCTTTATCTCCAGTGTCGTTAAAGGGGAAGGTATCTGAACAAATATTCGTTGATAGAAGGAGCTAAAGAGCTGAAATTACAAGAGGAAATCTTTGCCAACTTTGCAAGTGCTTCTAAGAGTGATGGCAGAGGGTTAACTGAGTAGTATTTGATGGATAATTCCAATAGGGACAAAAACAAGAACTTGTGACATAAAAAGGGACATTGACTTGAAAGAGGTATAACAATTTTAATGTTAACTCCAGCACCCATGGGAAGCTCAAACTGGTGCCAAAGTGAAAAACAGAGCACCTGAGCATGTAGGAGTTGGAACCACATGAGTGTTTGGGATTTGAGCAAGATGCCTGAGGGGGTCCAGAGTCTTATCTAGATAATTCCATCACAGTCCTGATTCTTTGTGTCCTCATCACAACAAAGTAAACATTTCAAAATATGAATTGGATCACCTCTTAAATCAAATGTGATATGAAGAAGATTCTTATAAATGAATGAAAGTATGCTACTGGATAATCTATTGGTCTTTCAAAATTAATGAAATTGACTCACTATGAATATTCAATTTTTAAATTAAAAATTTTGATAATGTATACAAAACAAAAATTTCCATCTTAACCATTTTTAAATATGCACTTTAGTAGTATTAAGTATACTCGCATTATTGTGCAACTGATCTATAGAATATTTTTATCTTGCAAAACTAAAACACTTTCCCCATTAATCCCATTTCCCATGGACCGCTACTCACAAGTCTGAGAAACCACTGCTCTACTTTCTGTTTCTATGAGTGTGACTACTCTGCATAAACCATATCGTCATCTTAGTTTTTGTCTTTTTGTGTTGGCTCTTTCAGTATATCATTCTCATGTTTCATCCACATTGTAGCCTGTGTCAGAATTTCCTTCATTTTTAACTTTGAAAAATTCTATTATTTGTATATGCCACATTTAGTTTATCCATTTATTTGCTAAAGGACATTAGAGTAGTTTTACCTTTAGCTTTTTTTGAATAATTTTGCTATGAACATGGGTGTACACATATCTGTTTAAGATCCATATTTCAATTCCTTCATATATATAATAATATGAATTCTAAGGATATAGTGACCAAACACAATTCCCAGGATAGGAGTAATTGCAGAAAAATAATTACCAGCAGAGTCAAACACTGAAAGTAAAAATTCATCCTCATTCTGTTGAATTTTTCTGACAAATACTTATTTCTGAGTCTGAGGTTCCAACTGGTTAAAAACAAACTTCATTATCTTCATGCCTTTTCTTCCAATTTTTGAGTAATTGTTTTATTTGCCTTCATTCCAGTGCTTCATTGGAATACATGTCAGAATAACTTTAAAGAAAGGAAAGAACTATTATATTTTCTGAAACCCTGTGTAATTAGCATGAGTTTCTATTTTCTTTAAATTTATAGATTACGTTACAGGATATAAAATTCTTGGATAGCAATCTTTTCTTCTGAAGTGACTACAGATATTCTTCTATTGTTTTCAGGTATGTAGGGAAGCAAAAGAGAAATTTGTGACTGATCTGATGTTTTTTCTTTTATACATAGCTGTATAGTAGTGGTTTTCACTTTATTCTTACAATTCAAATATTTTCTGTGAGACATGTATTTATAGTCTACATTTTTAAAGGCAGTAAACCTTGGCTACCTGGAAACATTAGTGTTTTTATTTTTTCAGCAGGAAAAATTTCTTCAATTGTCAATCTGATTTTGTTTCTCTCCCAATTTGTCTGGCTTGCCCATTTGAATTCTTAGATTGAATCTGAATTCTTTGTTCTTCATAGCTCTTACCATTCTCCTCTTTTTCAGTTTCTCATTTTTTCCTTTGCATTCTAAGAGAATTTTTCAAGGTTGTCTTATATTCCATTGATTGGCTTTTTTTTTGTTGTTACGAAGTCCCACCCTTGACTACTCCTCTGTACATTTTAGTTCTACTACTGTATTTAACATTTTGTAAAAATCCTCCCTTATTTCACCATTGTTTTCTACATTTCATACTTCTTTTTATCTTATTTGTTCTCTTGTTGCTTTTTTATTCTACTTCATAATAATTATGTTTTCTAAAAAAAAAAATCCCCCAAACCAAAGCTTATTTAACTTTTGTTTCGATTTGCTATTAATTATTTTTACAGGCTGTTCCTCTGAATCTCAACATGGCATTTACATTCGCTTACTTCTGGGAATATTTATCATGACAGGCTCAATGCTGAGGTTTTGCCATCAATTTATTTTTAAGTTTTGCTAAAAGAGGGGTGAGTGAATTCCCCTAACCTCATTATTTAGAAGGGAATGTTATTGAAAGTCCTCTTCAGACATACAGCTCTTTGATACTTTTAGTAAACCTTTCTCAGTCTAGTCCTCGGTGTTAGCAGGCTTTTATTTTGTTCAGTTTTGTTGGGTTCAGAAGAGATTTTCACTTTATGACACTCTCAGCATTGTACATGAAAAATAACTTGTGAACATGCGCCATAACCAGACCTTTTGTTGCCTCTTTGTCTACCTCCACTTTAATTTTGGATTTATTCTGCAAGCATGCAGGGTGCCACCCCAACCCAGAACCCTGCTCTCCTCCAGCTGTCCTGCTTCCTAGTTGTTACACAGACCTAGTGTTTTTTGTTTTATAGGATCTTCATTGTGATATGAGAATGTTGACTCTTTTCTAATTAATAGATTTCTCTCTTTCTCATAGTGTAATGTGCATAGCTATTGTTTGAAACTTTGATCTAGTTTTATCAGTAGGAAATTAGTGAGAATCTCCTAGGATCTGGTAATGACTTGGCTTTCATTTCTTGTTTTCAGTATTATCCTGGTGGGTTTTTTGTTGTTTGTTTCTTCAGAGGTTCTTTATTAGGTAGAAAAGTCTGTATCAGAGGTTGCTGTTCCATTGCTATTTCCAGCTAAAAGAATACTTATTATTTCTGATTTTTTAATCAAAGCTATTGAAGTTACTTTAATTTTCTATTTATGTCAGTATTATCTATAAACATCATCTATGAAGCATGGTACATAAACAGAAATGTCCCATAAAATTTACTGTATTGATTTATATCATAAAATACAGAGAATGCTAATGTCAAATAAGATAATAAATTAACTAAAGCTAGCTGAATTTGAAATAATGAATATTCCATGTAAGAATGAATAATGTGTCCTGGCGGAGTGGAGATTAGATGCAATCCACATATATCCCAAGGTCCTGGGTGCAATCTGCATACATCCCAAGGTCCTGGACTCACTTCCCAGGGCTGGAGGAACAACCAGGATGAACAGCTAGAAAAATGAATGCAATGCTTCTTCTTCCTCTCTCTTCCTGCCCACCTGCCTGCCTGCCTGCCTGCCTGCCTGCCTCTGCTTGTCTTCATTCCTGTCTGCACCTTTCCTTAAAAAAAAAAAAGAATGAACATTGGTGATAAATTCATATGGATTCTTTAAGCTTAAGAGTTGGGCTTATGAATATGTTATGAATTGTGAAAAATCATGCAGTACATTGTAACTGATGTGTAGGAATGATAAATATGATTTTATTTCCCTTTGCTTTTTTCTTATTGTCCTCCCTCCCTTGTATCATCCCTCTTTGTCTTTGAATTTTGACTAAGATTGAAGACAGGCGTAGAACCTAACAGCATATAATGGGAGACAATCATGGTGTTAAGTACACAAGTGTTGAGTGGTACAGATGAACAGTGCCTCTTTTATTGAGAGACACACACAAACACGTATGCACACACACAAATTGAGAAATACATCTTTTGTGACTAATTTTAAAAAATGCAAAATATGCTTTCAGATAATTTTCTACTTCCTAATCATGGCAATTTTATATAGAGCAAACATTGGAAAGAATGTCATTGATTTCTAAAGATAAGAGTATACTTTGTATAGCATGCTTCTCTAGTAATGCAAGAGTTATAGATACATATTTTGCTACTTTTTCCACCTTTAACGTTTTTCTTTGTACCTGAACTTAAAGAAAATGAAATTCAGATTTGGTATTTGAAAAGTACCTTGAAAGTACCTTGAAAGAGTGTATTTAAAGCTATTTAACTACTGCTCTTCTATACGTGCTGGGTGGCTAAAATTTAAACACTTCAGGTGTCTTGAAGAACTATCAATGACCATTAAACAGATATATCATGCCATAGAGCCATATTCCTGAAAACAATTGACCCATGGCATCATATTCTTCCATGCAAGTCTTCTAAAATAACCATTTGACAGTTTTATGTACCTGTGTGTAGCATGGTAATGCAATCTCGGGCAGGGTGTAGGGATCATGTTCAGCTCAGATATGTTGACCTGTGGTCAAACAATAGAGAATATGTCAGTCACAGGATTCATTTCTAATTCAAGAACTTTGTTCTAAACTCTGACACACTTTGGTATATGTCACTTTGGTGTAACTCTTCAACTGAAACCCTAAGTTTGAGGGAAAGATATGTAAGTGTATTTTTGAGCCCTTTCTGTTTTTCTTCTCTTAATGTGTGGACCCCAGTCAACTGCCAGTCAAATTCATGGAATTCACTTCATGCATATCTTTGGGAATACTCTCTGATCATTTTAGTCAAATGCAAAGATGGCAAACAAAGCAAAGGAAAATGACAACTAAGGACAGAATGTAAGTAAATTGAGTGATCCACAATTTGTTGCTTTTAAAGATGGATAAGAAATAGGTCAAATAGGTTAAATTATGGTGGGCAAAAGAGTTAAGGCTTGATATGGAAAATATGTTTCTTGAGAAGGCTAGAAACTTGACAAAAGTACTTTAGGAAGAAAAGCTGTAACCCACAGACTGAAGTAAGGGATGACTAGAATTCAGAGAACATAAGTGTATTTTTCCACAAGTTATGACATGAAAGCCAAAAAGTGCAGAAGGAAGGTGGGACCAAAAAATAAGATAATGCAGAAAATTCAAGAGGAAATATATGAAGAATTTTTAGAAATTGGATTTGATGAATAATGGACTAAATGGATGCTTTGTAAGTGTATAAATAAGGTGTATATCCCTAATATTTCTCCTTAAATTAAATTTTGATAAAATAGTAAATAATATTAACTCATATGTTTCTAAATACAGGTCACTCATTATGTAGAAACTCACAGAAATATGTTAATAAATGTGAGAGAAAAGAGATATTAGATTGGAAAAGACATAAGGATTGGGGAGCAAGAATAGATATCCTTTTCCAACCCCCAAATAGCCTTGATTATATATATATATATATATATATATATATATATATATATATATTAAGTGTCAAGTACACTGAGGCTTTGATTATATCCCTATGTCTCTGGATTTGGAAAAGTTTCTAATAGGTATTTACCTGACTTAGAGTGATAATAGCAGGCCTAAAGCTTCTTTATCTTGCATTGCTAGAAAGGTGGTTGGAGAAATACTGAGGCAATGTTTCACTATAATAGCATACATTTATTATTTCTTCTGTGCCAGGCTCTCTTAAGGTCATAAGACCTTTATGTATTTTTATTTAGTCATCATAGTACTTTAATAAGTTTTCTTAAAATATTGTATGAAACCGTTTTGAAGGTGAGGAATCTGAGACCCACTGATGCTAAGTAATTTGATTTGTATTATACAGCTTATATATATTAAAAGATCAGAATTAAATTATGGTATTCTTACTTTCAAAGCTCTAAATTCTTGTGTTTGTTTTTTTAAGAGGAAGAAAACAGGCAGGAGTAAAGGCAAGTAGGCAGGCAAGCTATTAGAGAGAGGAAGAAGAAACATTTTTTTTATTTATTTATTGTTGTTTGTTCCCCCGGCCCTGGATCTCAAACTCAGGTCCTTGGGCTTTACATGGACTATGTTGGAGCTGCAGACTTAATGACTGAGTCACCAAGGTGCACCTGTAGACTCTTAACCACTAGGTTCAGCTACCTGGCTAATGCTATGTACATGGAAATGTCATTAATTATCCCAAGTTAAATAAGAAAAGAAAAGTTTTTTCTACAACAAATATCAAAGGTACACTGAATTGCTACAAAGATACACTGATTGAAATTCAGAATATGGGAATAAATGATATACAGTTACTTGATTTCATACTTTATATTGGATAAGTTTGACACTTATAAGTTTGAATAAGTTTGACACTTTTACTTATGGCTCACCTAGTTCCATCTGTAGGTGTTGGGTTCTCCTTACCCTGGGATTTGTTTTTGTGCTGGCAAGAAATAAGTATACAAAACATCCTGGCTGAGGCATAAAGAAGCCAATGGGGACTGGAGGTTTTATCTTGTAGACCTCAAGCCTGCCTACCTTTCTAACCTGCCTATTATGGGTAGATTAAATTCCTGATACTCTAAGTGTGATATATTGACTATTAGCACTAACATTACTTGGGAACTTGTTAGACATACAGAATTTCAGATCCCATGCCAGGACTAGTGAATCAGAATCTGCATTTTTAATAAAATTCAAAGGTAATAGGTATGCATATTCAAGTTTTGGAAGCACGAGCAAAATAAATGTTACCTCTAATCACGGATGTATCTTTTTGGTTCTTGATTTCAAATGTAATTTCTGATTTACTGGGTAAGCACTTTTTCTGATAACTGAGATCTGTTAGTTTATAGATACCTCCCTAGTTTCTCAAAACAACCCTGTCTAGACTTTCCAAGTCTGTGTATTTCTCAATCATTTTATTCCCTGTTTCTTATTCAGTCTTTTCCATTATCTACCCTTATTCATAACCTTAAAAACTAAGGAATGATAATTATGATATTTAATCATTTCTTTATCAAAAATGAAGATATGCAGCCAAAGGGTTCATTTACTTATGTGGAAATTATTATCATTAACTGTTCAGAACTAATATTTTACTTAGCTGTACATAAGCAAATCACCCCACCTGTGTTGTCAGATACACATTATGTAGCATTTTACTTGGAAAGAAACTTGATATAATTCTTATTTCCTCATTATGTTAAGTAAAAAGACAAATAATCATCCATCATTGTTCAGTAGTTAATAATTAATGAATGTCTTTGGTGGTTTCTGTCAGAAGTGTAAAAGAGGTCAACTGGCTGTTTCCCTCTGTTGTTCCTTCTAGGATTCTTATGGTGTGTAGGATATTTATTTGATTTAAGTATTAGTCATACATGGGAATTTCCTGTGTAATAACCTTTACAAGTGTAATTTCAAAGAAGAACAGAGGTATATTTCTAGCTATCCACACCCCTTTCCCTGCAGTGTGCTTTGTCAGTGCTACTGTGAGCCTTCTTTGAAGATCCAACATCAGGTGGAGTATAAAAAAAGAAAACATTTTTCTTGGTAGAGTTACAAAAAAGTCTTACTTACTCGCTTTAGAGAACTGCACAGGCTAGACATAGAGAAAAGCTAAAATGCATGATATTGAAATTATGAATTAATCTGAATAGTAAATGATTTAATCAAGAGAAATAAGGAATCATTCTGATGTATTAATTATGACCTTTGGGGTGTGGCTTGGTGGAGTAGCAGTTGAGTCCACCACCTCAGATCAAGTACAGTCCACATTCATTCCAGGTGTCTGAGTTTGCTTCCTGGGGCCAGGGAGAACAACAAAGATGTACAACTAAAATGGGAATAAATGAAATTGCTTCTTTCTTTTTTCTCTTCCTGCCTGTTTGCCTACCAGCCTTCCTTCCTGCTCGTACCATTCCTTTAAAAAAAATGACCTTTATGTAATTGTTACTATTATAATTTCCTTAGTTCTTTTTCATAGGCATGTATTTAAGAATGAACATGAAAGTCACTATTACATGACTTCCCATGTCTCACTATACCTACTGACGCTGCAAAGGCTAGTCATTTGGAAAAATTCTGTTCTTCCAATGAATTTTTGCAGCTAGGGAGGAGTAGCAAAATTAAACTTTCAGGAAAATCTTGGGACATCTTAAAATATTTGAAAGCAGCCTTAATCCTAAATTGTTCTCTAAAGGCAAGTCATTGAAATGAGTCATGCTCATTTTTCTAGGTGATTAAATCCAAGCTTTTTTTTTTTTTTTAATGATGCTCTGGGACTCTAAGGCTGTACCATCATATAGTGAGCAAAGAACTCTAGTATATATAGCTCATGGTTTCATTATGGTTGTCTTCACAACCAGTGATTTATAAAATGAAGTTAATTGTGTGACAATCCATATTGAGTTTTGCCAACTGACTGACTTTTCATTGAGGGATGGAGACATAGCTTCTGATTATGGATTTGTCAGAGGTATAAATTAATTTTAAGAAAGTTTTGGGGGCAGCATATGGCTGGAGAAATTTTTTTGTAAATGTGCTCGAAAGGATTTCATACTTTACAATCTCAGAGTATAAAAGAAGAAGGGCATGAAATAATTTTAAAAGTTTTTAAATAATTAAAAAATTATAAAATAAGAGCTATAGGAAAGTTCTGTCCAGATAATTCATTTAGCAGTAACGTGTATAGAGTAGCAAGAAAATGATAAACGTACTTTTGTTGGCATAATTCCTTTCTCTATTGGTACATATCATTTGATTTACACCCTAATCTTTTATTTACATATTTTTCTAGTTTTACACACTAAATTGAATTAATTTTTTGAACTCCAGCTTTGTCTTATATTTTTCTATGATTATACTCTCCTTTCCTGAGGTCAATCTTATCTACGTCAGTCCTCTAAATAGGCACAAGATCCTGCTTTTGCTGAGTTGGACATCATCATAGAGTTAACCTTGTTCAAAACACTCATTTTATAGTTGAAAGAAGAGAAGTCTCAACAGAATACATAACCCATGGGCTAACTGAGGGTAAAATCTTTTTGTGACTTAATAATCTTTATTTCTTTAATGTTATATTAGTGCTTAGGGAAATACTACTTAGCATTATTTGCCGAATTTATTTTTTTAACAATTGAAATTTTACATATTTTAAAAATTATTTTGATGGACGGAACATTACATCATAACATTATCTAGGTTAAAGTTGTGTATCATAGTAAATCCACATCTGTTTATATTAAGTTCACCACCATTTCAGTTTCTCCTTCACTATACAATTGATTCTCCCTACCCAATTTGTCCACCCCTTTTCTCCTTTCTCGTCCCATAACCACTAATTTGTTTTCTTTGACAGAAATGTATTTTTGTTCGCTTTAGTTTAATGGCCTGCTTGGTTGCTCTGTGTTACCACATATGAGTGATATCATGTGATATCTTTCCCCTTCAGACTCATCTTACTAAGCATAATTTCCTCTAAGTCCATCATGTTCTAACATATGGCAGGACTTCATCTTTTTTGATATCAAAGTAGTATTCTATTATGTAAATATTCCACATCTTTAGCCACTTCTCTGTCGATGGGCACGTCTTAGGTTATTTCCAGCTTTTGGCTATTGCAGAGAATACTGCAGTGAACACAGGGATGCTTATATTTCTGAGAATTAGTGTTTTTAGGAGGAATACCTAGGAGATGAATAACTGGATCCTATGGGATTTCTGTTCTCAACTTTTTGAGGAATATCCATATTGCTTTCTATAATGATTTCACCATTTTACACTCCCACTTCCTGTGAGTTCCCTTCTCTGCATCCTCCCCAACATTTGCTATTGTCAGTCTTTTGGATTGTAGCCATTCTTCTGTGAGGTGATATCTCCTTGTTGTTTTGACTTGAAATTACATAGTAACAAGAGAGGCAGCACATTTTTTCATTTGCCTATTAACCATCTGTATGTCTTCTTTGGAGAAGTATCTATTATAATTTTCAACCCATTTTAAATTGGATTAGCAACACAGTATTTGCTCTGTTGTCATGCAACATATTCATATAAAGTTTTATGACACAGTGCTTTTTTATTAACTACATCACATACTTTGGTACAAATTTGTGATTTCTATCTCTATGCTTAGTAGTACTTCATATGTTTAGAATTTAAAAGCAATGGTTTTCCAAATTAAATAAATTATACATTTATTATATATATATACATATTACCTATATGCATATACAAATATACCTGTAAGCTTATGTATTATTTCCTTTTATGGAGTTAATGATTTGTGTTCATCAATCCCTTATAACCTTTCTCTGAGCAGTGACGGAAGGAGACTTCTTAAGAACTATTATAGACTTTTATATACATGATAAGAACATGACATTAAGATTAATGTAAAAGAAAACAAAAACGTGGCAATACTCTTTACATGATAAAAACAGGACAGAAATGTCTTCTGTTTTAACCAAATATTCTTAATTAAACAGATTTTTAGGCACAGCGAAGTCAGCTATTTGAGCAAATCAAGATCTGCTTGGTCTTCACCCTGCCTAAAGGAAATTATGGGCGTTTCAACAAACAAAGAAATAAAAAGCAGATAAGGAGATTTGAGTTAATTTAAAAAACAAATGAAGAAGCGATAAGAGGCTTTTAGGAGATAACCTGCCCCTTGTCAGCTGAGAGAACCTACTGAACAATAAAACAGAGGGGAATGGAAACCTCTGGTTTTAATGCACCAGAGGAAAAGCCTCCTTCAAAACAAGAGCTGAAGATGTGAAAATATAGATAATTTCTGAAAGGAGACAGTAAAAGAAGTTCTAAAGTTAAGGCTCTTTCCTGGTTTCAGTTCTTAGAGAAATAAAGGCCAGAAATAATGAGTCTGTGTTTGCTGATGTGTAATGGAATTGGAGGATGAATCCAGCAGTCCTGATTCTTATTTTAGTCCACATTATTTCAGCACTCTCAAGGGAGGGAGTATTAATAGAAGATGAAGGCATATTTGCATACAGTTTAGCCTAATTCTTCTTTCCTGCTAAGTAGGTAAGTGCTTTAAAACAGTAAGATAGACATTTAATGCATAATTTTCCAGTGTCATGTTCAATCCATTTGTAATGATGACCACTACCACAAAAAGCTGTATAAACAAATTCTCCAAGACTCCACTGGATCCCATTCCTTCTTCCGTAACTCTATCAGTGCCTGTGGACATCTCTTTAGCTATGAAATAGGTAGATAGATAGATAGTGATATCTGGATATTTCCAGATCTGCATATTGAACACTGTACCCTAATTTGGGTCCCACATTTTCTAACTGTCTGTGGTATGGCATGTATTTTATATTCTCATTTTATATGCAGTATCTTTTTTACGTACTGGTTCCCTTTTTGAAGTTCCAAATTCTCTCAATATTACTCTCATTTTTCTACATCTAAGCATCATTCTTCCTGCCTACTTATCTTTTAATCACCCACCTAGTTGCTGATCAAATCTGTTACTTTGCTTTCCTGTGTCTGTGTTCAAGATCATATCTCCTTTACATTTCCTCTACTTCCACCTTTGTTCACACATTCAGCCACTGCTCACCTGAACTAAGTTAACAATTGTCTCACTGTGTTTCATACCTACAGATATTTACCTTGTTCCCTACTATTCTAGGTTATAATGATCTTTTAAAAATTGAAAACTATATATTTAAAATTAAAATACTAGACATGTTTCATGTTTAAACACTTTCTATCTCTATTATTAATATGATGAATTCTTTCTTAAGCTGACAACTAAAAATTTCTATGACCTTAATTTCATCTCTGTCTTCTGTTCTTATAATTCATACTTTTAAGATAAAAATACTAGTTAATAATAAATCTTTTCATTTATTCTGAAAAATGAGATATTTATTGATTTTTATTTTATGAAAACATCTTTCTAAATAGAATTTCATAAAAATCTTAAAATTTTTATTTTTTAATTTAAGTTTTTTAAAATAATAAATATATTACTGAGGTTATATTTCAATAATATTTTCCACTTATTAAATATTATAATTATTTCTGTTACAGATAATTTTGGGTAAAAAAAATGACTTACCATTCTACTGTTATTTTAAGTAGAGAAGTATTCTTCATTGCCTCCTCAAGCACTGACCACCCAGATGACCCAGACCACAGCTGAGAATATGATGACTCAAATTGAAATAAAGGCTTTGTAGAATAGACGTGTCTTGAGTTGAAACTTGAAGGATTTCTATCTTTGAGAAAGAGTCTGGGTGAAAGTAGCAGCATAACAAAATTAGGAAGGTAGAAATAATCATTGTTCAATAGGGACAGCCAGCCTTTTTTTTTTTTTTAAGCAGAGAGACTACCTGTTGCAAAACAATAAAATAAAATTCTAAAAATTGCATAGTGTAGAGAACATACCTTATAAATGAGAACTCTGGGCATGACTGGACAATTTTTCAATGGGACAATAATGAAGATAGATAAATATTTTTCAAAGATTAGTCTTGTGTGTATGTACAGGCTGGAATGGAAATCGACAACAAAACATCAAATAATAAACCATGTTTTTGTCCAGAAGTAAGGAAATTAAGATCTTCCTGAAGTTGATGGGCATAGAAATCAAAAAGGCAAGTTAGATCTGAGAATTATTTGTAAGAAAAGTTATCAAAATTTTGACAGGTTGACTATAGTAGATCAGATTCTAGATTGCTTTTGAGAATTGTACTATTCTTGCCTAGTAAATAGAGAATTAGATATTAGAGGTTGACATAGGAAAAAGGCGATGAATTTAGATTCAAAAATATTCAGTCAAAATGTGTTCATAATACACCAAAATAGAGATAGTTTAGGTTTAAGTGAGTGGTTATGACTATGAGTCTTAAACTTAGAGACAATGGTTGAAAGAGTGAAAGTAGTTAGACTCATTAACAAAGAGATTATAAGGTAAGGAGAACAGAGGGCTGAAACTTGTCAGAAGAATCCTTTGCTTCTCAATCTATATTCTTATGTATCCAGATATATTGAATTGTTATAATTATTTCTCTCATTGACATTTTGACTACCTATCTGTATCCCCTTTTTTCAATCCTTGCTAAATTCTCAATTTAAGAGACTCATGGCTCTTGCTGTGATCTCCAGTAACTGCATCTCTTTATTTCCCATGAGCATTTTTTAATTCTGACCACTCATTGATTTGATCCTTTGCATTTTTCACTCCTGCCCTAGTCTTAGTTTCTTATTTTCTGTTTATGTGAGGTGCTGTGACACAGTCTTGAGCTATGGGTAAGAAGAGAAAAAGAAGCCAGTGAAAGATGTAGAGGAAGGGTTATAAAAATGTGAGAACCAGAATTATTCGGCATAATGGAAGTTAAAAAGAGAAGGAAGAAGTCAATTAAAAAACTCTTGAGGTTTATATTATTTAATATATTTTTAGCATCATAAGTATGCCAGAAAATGATACGACTATTATAGAGACTGCTGTGCATTGAATTGTATCTCTTCACTGTTCATATGTTGACCCTCAATGTGATGGTATTTGGAAATGGGTCTTTGGGAGCTAATTAGGTTTAGATAAGTTAATGAATATGGGGTTTTTATGATAGGATTAGTGCCTTTATAAGAAGAGAAAGCGGAGATATGCTTTCCCACCTTCCTCCTTGACATACAGAATACCACAGTAAGAAGACAGCCATCTAGAAGCCAGGAAGAACCTAAATTGACTTCTTGATCTTGGACTATGCAGACTCCAGAACTGTGAACAAAATAAATTCCTATTGTTTAAATCACCCAGTTTAAGGAATTTATTCTGGCATACTGAACTGACTAATACTAATGCATGCATTACTTCTTTTGGGCTTCACAAATTCGCATCAAAAATCATGCTTCAGTATTGACATATTCAGTGACATGTCATGGTCAGTTCAATGAAAACTGATCACCATAGAAAGTGAAGCACTCATGGCGATGGAAATTATCAAGTATATTTTCTTAGTACTCCTGAATACATTTTCATTTTACAAAGCATAGAATCATGTTTTTCTGGGATTGCAATTATGATGGCATCTTTAGGATTACTTCTGTCTTGTAAGGTCAGAACTAGAAAAACTCAGTATTAGCTATGATTACACATTTATTTCTCTTATAAAAGCTTTTCAACAACTTGCCATGTAACATCCATGATAAACAAGAAATATCAATTATATTAGCTTATAAAAACTATAAAAGACCTTTTAAAAGAAGCCTTGTTCCTTTTGAATGGAAAAATTAAAATATTTGTCATGGCTCCATGATCAATATTCCATAGATTTAGTTATTTCTGGATAGTTTAAGGTAATACAGGTAGAAATTTTGTACCTGTTTCTAGAAACAGTGATAGACTGCTGATAAATTCTGTTTCAACTATTATTTGAAGTTCATCCTTAGATGTCATTCTTTTGCTAGATTATTATCTGCCCCTCAAAACAGTAAAATGCTTTTTTTTTTTCACTTGTTCTAGTAGTAGCTATCATTTCAGCTCTGCAGAGGTGACTTTTTTTTTGTATCAAAGATGGGTATTGCACTGTTAGTGAATCTGACAATCTCTGCCTTTAACTTGGAGTATTTTGACATTTACATTTAATATGATTAAGTTTAAATATATATTCTTGTAATTTGTTTTCCTTCCTTATGTTGAATATTTTTAATCCTTCCATTTCATTTCCTTTCTAAGTTTATCATCCATAATTTATTTTTCTATTATTTTGGTGATTGCTTTAGTTTATGTTACATATATTTAACTTGTCACATTATACCTGTAAGTGATTCTGTACAATTTCACATACATTATAAGAACCTGATGATTATATCTCCATTTTCCCCATTCTTACCCTCATATTATGTTGCATTTTATTTTTACATGTTATAAACCTGACACTACATTTTAGTATTTTGAAAGCATTCTATTATCTTTTGAAGAGATTTAAATAAGGAACAAAGAATTTGCATTTACTCACATAGTTTCTATTTCCAGTGCTTTTCATTTCTTTGTGTAGATCAACAATTTTTTTCTGATATAATTTTCCTTTTCCCTGAAGGATTTTAACATTTTGTGATACATCATTCTACTTATCATAAATATTATTGATTTTTATATTTTTTAAAGTTTCATTTTATCTTCATGTTTAGACTGGGTATAGACTTCTAAGTTGATCATTTAATTTTCTTTCAGTACTGTACAAGTGTTGCTCCACTGTTTTCTCAAGTGTGTTATTTCCCACTAGAAATCTAATCTTATCCTTATCTTTGCATTTTTGAATATTGCATGCCATATTATTTTCTGTTGAATTTAAACATTTTTCTGCATTGCTTTATATGAGAAATTTTTTTTTGAAGCATGCATAGTTTCCTTTTTTTCCTGTACTTAGGTTAATTGAGCTTCTTGGATTCGTGGATTTATAAATTTGGAAAAATTTTGGCCAAAATTTTTATCTCTAAACCCTTTGGAGACTCCAATTAAATGTTTATTAGGCTACTTGAAGTTGTACCATGCTTACTGTTTTGTTATTCTTTAAAAAATTGTTTTTTTTTTCTATGCTTCATTTTATATACTATTACTAGGTCCTGAAGTTCAATAATCATTTTTTTTTTTTACCACAAATAAAAAAATACTATCCTAGGGTTAGTAGAGAAAGCATCCATATTTTTTATAGCTCAAACATTGTAGGTTTTTATCTCTGGAATTTCTAACGTCATATGCCACATAATGACATTTTAGTCAAAATGAATCACATATACGATGGTGGTCCACATATTGATTGCCTAAGTGTGCAGTAAGGTATACCATCTAGGTGTATGCAAGTATACTATATGGCATTCACACAAGGATGGAATCATCTTGCAATGCATTCCTCAGAACATAGTTCATGATTAAGTGACACATAATTGTTTTTAGGTGTTGCTTTTATATTTTCTGTGTATATACAAGGTCTTTTGAATATGTGGAATATAGTTATAATAACCATCAGTGTTTTTATCTGATAATCCCAACTTCTGTGTCAGTTCTGGTTCATTTTAGAATGATTTTTCTTCACTTTTTGAATTGTTTTTATGGCTCTTCGAATGACTGGTGATTATGGATTAAATGTCAGACATTGTGAATTTTACCTAATTGCATGATAGACTTTTTTGTATTCCTGTAAATATCCTTGAGCTTTGTTGTAACAATATTTTGAACTTTCCAAATACTGTTTTTATGATTTCTTCAGTCGGCTTGGATTAGTGCAGAGAATTGCTCATCACTTAGTTGTAATTTTTC
Source organism: Solenodon paradoxus (assembly GCA_004363575.1). Taxonomy (NCBI): domain Eukaryota; kingdom Metazoa; phylum Chordata; class Mammalia; order Eulipotyphla; family Solenodontidae; genus Solenodon; species Solenodon paradoxus. The sequence goes on from RJWH01000064.1 coordinate 1,263,658, forward strand.
TCCACTGTTGAGGAAAGATTCTTCCGTATACCCTACCCAATGTCACATGATTTTTAAGTTTTCCCAGGCTTCATGATAGAAATAAACACTATACTTGAGACTTGTGTGGTTCTTTCCCAGTGTCATGTACTTTCTTACATACGTTTTACTGATTAGTACTTAGCTGAATACTAAAGAGGGACCCTTACCAGATCCTGGGATTCTCTGGTTTTTAATCTTTTTTTAAATGGTATTCTGTTTTAAGGCCACTTGTTCTTTAGTTTTCTCCAGTTTCTGAGCTCAAAGTGTATACTGTGTTCCTTTTGGGTTTCCCTTTCCTGTATGAGCCTGGAAACTCTTTTGCAGCAGTTCATGGGTAGGGGGTGGGCAATCATAGGGCTTACCTTTTGATACAGAATGTCTTGCAAACTTGATTTCATATATTTGTGTGTGTATATATTTTAAGGAAGGAAGCAGCATCATTTCACATTGGTGGAAAGAAAATAAAATTAATTTTTAGGTTACCTGAATAATTGACTATTTTGTGTCTATCAATCCTCATAATGCCGTATAACCCGGTTAGTATGTAACACTTGAGTAATTTTCCTAGACTTCATAAATAACAAATTTAGAACTTAAAAAAATTATCTATCATTAGTTTTGTTTAATTTTTTTAAGTGAAGGAAGGAGGAAGACACATCTTTATTTATTTAGTTGTTCATTTTGTTTCTTCATCCATCCCTGAGTTTCAAGCCCAGATACCTGAGATGTTTGTGATCCAGGCACCAGTGTCTTAACCTCCTGAGCCACAGAGGTGTGCACTTACCACTAGTCTTAAAGAAGGCTAAGTGAATGCCTTTAAAATTCTTGATGGGAAAATAAGTAATAAAGGAAAACCTATGTATATATATTTATTATACATTAATTTATTCTCAACTTGCACAATCTCTCTAATGATATAGACAAACCACTGGACCATTCCCATAGAAACCAGTAAGGAAAGAGTTCATGAGAAATTAACTCAATGATCAAATTATATGATTGTTTGGAAACACAGTTCTTGTTCTTCTACATATTTTTCTGGATGTGTCAAGACTACAAATCTCTAAGTATTCTTTTGCTTGAGTCATTCATAGAGTTATTTATATAGCTGGGTAATCTTGAAAGGTGAGGTGACTTCTCCTTGCGGCTTGCCCTAAGAGCAATGGATACCCTAAACTCCGTGTTCTTCAAATGCAATGAAATATGATGGTGTAAATAGCATCAGTCTTGAGTCATACAGTATCACTTCCATGTGTGTATCAGTAAGGATAGCTGACACAAATATTATAATGTTCATGCTGCTTGATATGGCAGGAGTAATTAAGAAATTAGTCTCTGATCCAGGCTCTACTTACTAGATTTATTGGCTTGTAAGTAGGATAAAGTCAAATCTCAAACTCAACAGAGTTTTCCAATGTAACTAGCTTTAATTTTGGTATTTATTCTTTTTAGTTGTGTGACATGATAAAATTAAAAAGCTTCACTTTTTAATTAAAAAATTCAAGGACATTTTTAAAGTTTCTTTCATCTGATTAATGCAGAAATTAACCATTAGGAAAATACGTATCACTTTCTCACACAGTAGACATCAATAATCTAGTCCTTTAACTTAATATTTAGCAATTTTTGTAAAACATTGCTAAATTACATCTGGAATTGTATGTTTGTATATGGAGTATCTCTATGGTATGTGTTGTAGATTTCTATGCACACAGAAGAAAGAGGATCAAGGAGGAAAAAAAAACTTGTTTAAAGAAATACAATGCAGAATTACCAGATTCCTTCTTTTTTTCTCTTTTGAATCTTTTTCTTTTTATCTTTGGTTTTATAAATATTTCATATCCTTCATAAGACTTTTTACCACTTTAGTGCTAATAAATTCTTGAGATGTATATATTTGCTCTCTGTTAAATGTTAGGTGTTTAATTTTATATATTCATCTATGTAAGCATGAAGACTTAGAATGTGTTATCTATTCTCAAGAAAGCACTTGATAACTCTGGTGAAGTCTTCCGTTTGCTTTTATATTTTGATCTCCTGTTTCATACCATAACTGGTTCTGGACCTGTCAGTTCAGTAAAGCTTGAAATCACTTTGCAATGTTCAGTCAGTTTTGTTGAAATAACTATTGTTCACTTTCTTAAGTTTCTCTATAATTTGAGAACACTGTAAAACTTTATTCCAAATTAGAATGCCATTATAATTTAAGGAAGTAAATTAGACATTTAGAAAAATTTAAGCAATCTGTGTTTAAAGAGAAATCAGAGAAATACTCATCAATACCTGGCAAATAGGAAAGATGGTTAACTGTTTAGGCTTGGTACACAGATTCTGTCAATTAATGATAGGAAGTCAGGGGCTGCATTGCTTTGGGGAACAGGATTGGAGTCTTCTTATTCATTTACATTTTGTGTCATTTTGTCTAAATTTTTTAGGTTTTTCAGGTCAGGTAACAGTAATTAGAACTGGCTACCTCCAAAGGAATATTTCCTCTGCTCTAACCATGTAAAGTGATCCCAAATTAAAAATATCATCTTTAACTCACTCATGAGATACAGATAAGTCCTCCAGTTTTTGTAATAACTTCAAATTGTTTGAAGAATGAATTTCTATTTCTGAATTAGATAAGATTAGAATTGCATGTAGAGAGAGTTTACTGACATTCTTAATAGGATAAGCATTATTTTGCATAATCAGTCACAAATCTATTCATATTTGATACCACCACTTCAGAATTTAAACATTTTGCTTTTCCTCGCTTTCTTCCTCTCTCATTCAGAGATTCGAACTAAATTAGGGATTGTATTAACTCCATCTCAAACTCTCATCAATATGGTTTTTCAAAGGATTTTTTAGATATTTATGGAGTTTTTTTCTCCTTAATAGTTTGATTTTATGCAGAAAGTTGTTCCTAACAAAATCAATGTCTCAAGCACCTTTGGATGTGAAGGCATTTACGTGATGTTAATATAGAGCATTTGTTCTGGAGAAATTATCAAAAGACAGTTTTGTTTAGCCGATGAGCTGTTCAGTAGAAGTAGCTTTTCTTAAAATAAGTTTACTAATTTCTACCTTGGAAGCTTTTCCTAAAGTATAGAAATATCTAGACTAAATTGTATATAGAGCTGAAGGCATTGTGAAGAGCTGACATATATTAAATTAGTGATTTAAATAGTCTCTTAGTTTAATTTTTATTACTTTGAAGTCATAGAAAGCAGTTTCAAAAGCAAGTGAGGAATTATTTAAATAATGCTTGTATTTCACTTTCCCTTACTCATTTAAAACTTTGGTACACATAACACAGATTTTCTTCTTATGTCATTTTCTCTCGTCATCTTTCTGGCTTTGGTATAAACATGGATGAAATAGCTAAGAACGTGACCTCTCAATTTGGACCCCTCCTCATCTCCACTTACCATCTTTTCCTCTGTAACTAAGCTATGATACTGCTGATTTTTTAAGTTAATTTTTATTTAGTTAATTAATTTTATTGAAGGACGAGTGCATCTGAATATTATATAGGTTTAACATGTGCATAATTGTAAATCAACAAGTTTACCACCACCATTCTAGCTCTTTCTGCACCATAAATCGATCCCCTTTAAATGCCCACCCTGTTCCCTTCCCTTTCCTTCTTGTATCATTAATTTAATTTTATTAACTCAAAGTCTGTTTTTCTTATTTAATTCATTTGTTTGCTGTGCTTCTCTATATACTGCATATGAATGTAATTATATGATACCTATCTTCCTCCTTCTGGTTTACCTCACTAAACATAATTCTCTCTAGGTTCATTCATGTTGCAAATGGCAGGATTTTACCTTCTTTGATAGTTGAGTAGCGTTCCATTATGAATATATAGCACATCTTTATTCACTCATATATTCATGGGCACTTAGGTTGTTTCTAGCTCTTATAAATAACACGGGAGTGAACATGGGGTACATCTGCAAACTGGTGTTGTGTTTTTAGGGTAAATTTACAGTCGTGGGGTAACTGGATCATATGGAATTTCCGTTCTCAAATTTTTTGGGGGATTTCTGTACTGCTTTCCATAATGATTGCATCTTTTCATACTCTTTCTAACAGTATATGAGTTCCTTGCCACTGATCCCAAGCAGGAGGACAAACAGCTTTGTTTACAAACACATTCTAATATCCTACTCTATTATTACAATCTCTTTTCTCCCCAGTGAATTTATTCACTACTCTGACCATTCTTTGACCTCATCTGCACATTCAGTTCATGAATTATCTTTTTTCCTTCAATTCATCAGCCCTTGCATTTCTTCTTGCCTGTCATATTTTACATGTTAAATTTCCTCCCACATATATCACTTTGACTTCTCTGTCAAAACCCAGCTATAAAGATGAACCTTGTCTTTATGTTTTCCATACCTGCATCTGGGCTTTATGTAGTCTGTACCACAGTGACTAACAGCGCTTGAGTCAATAAGGCATGACTACTCTTTTTAAGAGTCATTTTCACAGATATAAGGTGATAACTTATTGTGATTTTCATCTGCGTTTTCCTAAAAATAAGTGATGATGAATATTTTTAGTGTGTCTGTTGGCCCTCAGTATCTCTTCTTTGGAGGTGTCAATTTAATTCCTCTGTACATTTTAAGTTAATTTTTATTTTGTTTTTGAACTATATGTGTTCTTTATATATTTTGGAAATTAACTCCTTTTGTTTATATTTGCTTTTGTTTTCTTCACTGTTGAAGATAAATATACAAGTATTTCACTAAGGGTGATGTTGAAGAGCTTACTGTTTATGTTCTCTTCTGTATTTTATGTTTTAAGTCTTCATCTCTGTACCTCTCTAGGTTCCCTCCTTAAGTGATGAGCTCATGTGTTTAGTTCCAGTTGGAATCTTTCTGACACTGTAGATGGTAAACTACAGAGAGTGAGCTCAGGGGCCTATTGACTTTGATAACAAAGTTCAAGATAGGAGACCTTTTAGGTGTTTCACATATATAAACACGCATACATAGGTGACTAGAGCACTCAACAGAGGCCACAAAAATGGGCTAAATTATTTCTTCACTGGAGAAAAGAGGCATAATTAAACTCATAGGTGAGCATAGTCTTGAAAATTAAATTAATGAGAACAGCTAGGTTAATAAGATTAACTTTAGCATGGGGAGAATGTCACATCTGTAGATATGGTTCTTCTCCAGTGGGTTTTGATTACCAATGTATGGGAGTTAGAAGAACTTTTTGGAATTAATTGTGCTATTATCATTTACAAAACCACTCACTTTTGAGATATTAAAAAAAAGAGAACATATTTTACCAAAAACTGCTAGTGATCTAGTCTGTAAGAGTACTAGATGTGCTCTTTCTTTCCTCCCTCCCTCAGCCCCAGGTTAGGTTATCAGACACATTTATAGTAAGCAAATGCCACTGCTTTAAAATTCTACAAATGACTCAATTGATGATTTAAGTTGAATTATTTTAAAGTTCATTAGACACAAATGGTTCACAGAATGAAAAATCCTGGAAATATAAAATCTCATGTTATTTTCTTCTGAGAATTATTAACATTAAAAGCAAGCGGAAATAAAGAAAATCACATGGCTGCAGGAAAGGTCAGATAATGAGGAGCTCAGATTCAGTGTCATTCATCAAGAAGTAGTGCATTGGAACTTTACATTTGTGCTGAAAGAGTCTCAATTGTTTGGAGAAGACTCATGCAAACCTTTCATTTCCTCCCACTGGGAGATGCTCCCCTCTTTTCACTGATGTGTGAGTTGCACTTCAGAATTGTGTACGGGGAACTCTTCACATTGAAATTTGTGCTGAGTGGTTAGAAGCATTTTCTTGGATGGCATGCTTTATCTTGGGAGAGGCTGAGTGGCCAGGTTCTTCCTATTTACCTCCACTGAGATGGGTCCAGGTAGAATCTCATTTGCTTGTCACATTGGTCAGTGAACATTAATAAAGAACTGGCATCCATTTCCCAACACTGGCTTATGATGATCTTGTTAGGTCTTTAGAAGAGCAGTCAGAATTAGTGTGACTTTTCTTGGGGCTCCCTTGTTGAACACCCTGACACCTTTTTCTGAGTTTAAAAGCATGATGAAATGCCATGCTTGTGTTTCTGGTGTTTCTTAAGTCTGTTTCCTACATGCTGGTGTCAATAAAAAGAAAATAAACTTTTCCATCTATAGCAAGAATGGAGAGAGATGACGGGTGGCACCTATTTTCAGGCATATCACTACCTCCCTCCAGTCACCACCACCCCTCCTCTGCTCTGGCAAATGTGACCATTTCCCATTGCAATGTCAGTGTAGGGTTTATTGGACTTATTTTACATGCTAACTAACCTCATATTGGCCCCATATTTTTGTGCCAGCAGCTGCGGCAGCAACCTGCAGCACACAGTTGTGATGTGCCTGACAGTACCTGGTTTCAGCTGCATTGTTTACCTTTTGTTTTTTGCTCTGTTGACTTTCCCATTTCATCCTTGCAAACCTTGACCAGTGGGGATGGTTGTCCAGTGATAAATAATCTTCTCTTTTACATCTTTAGGGAAGATAATCTGAAGTGCATGATATATAATCCTCAGAGAGGACTTGTATGATTTGTATGTCCCCTTGTATGATTTGGATGACTTTTGGGAGGAGTGGTGGCTAATTTCTTTGCCTAGGACTTCCAGTACTATGTTGATTAGAAAGTGATGAGAGTAGGGATTCTTGTCCTGCTTCTGATCTTAGATAAAAAGAATTCACCTTTTTACCATTAGCAGTAGGCTTATCATCCATGGTCTTTAATATGGTGAGGTAAATGCCATCTATACCTCTAATTTTTTTTAATCATGAAATGATGTTGGATTTTTGTCAAATGCTTTTTCTATATCCATTAAGACCGAAACTTCCTTACATCTCAGTTATAAATTTCACTTTATCAGAAAGACAGAGGAGGAAGAAGTATTTTACTTATTTTTACTTAGTTGTATAACTTGATTGTTCTCCTCAGCCTGGAATGTGAACCCGGGTCCTTGGGATGTATGTCCTGTGACCTTATCCACTAGACCATCATGAGACACCTTAAATAATTCTTATACTCATGCTCTTTAATAAATTTGTTAAACAAATTTAAAGATATTGAAAATAGAAGGCAAGAGATGTAAGGACAAATTATCTCTAAAATCATGTCAGTAAAAACATAGTTATTGTATCGGTATAGGTAGTAAGATAAAAAATATTATATAATAATATTTATTATTAAATAATATCAAATGTCTTATTACTTGTCTGTCATTGTGCTAAATGACTTGCCTGCCTTCTCTGCTATTATTTCTGTAACGACTTGCAATTTGCACATAGCTGTAAAGAAAGAACGAAGAGTTAAATATAGATATCTATATTTGAAGTCCAAATGCCAAATTCTTTGCTACATGACTAATCTAAGTGTGTGGGCAAATGGGAATGGTCAAGGCTATGTCTTTTGGTAGTAGGTAGAAGTAGTTAGAAGTCAGTATAAACTTTATTTCAATTTCTAACTTTGTATTGATGAAGTCCTTGTTTATACCACTTGAACAAAGTGGCCATAAATCTTATTTTGTCCTGAGTCATGTTCCACACTGATATACACACATAAAGGAAAACTTGGATCTTTTAACACAATTGATGTCCTGACTCCAGTTTGAAACTTAATTTCCTATTTTAGTTCTCCTGTTTGGAATGTCTGTGGTTAGTTTGGTGACTAAGCTGATGAACTACAGTTGCTGCTTTGATAATGATTCAATGTCAGTTTAGTTACATCAAAAAAAAAAATTCCCACTCCAAAACAAATCCAGCAGAACAAAGGCAAGTTAGCAGAAACATTATATGTTAGAAAGAGTCTTTGGATGTTATTGCTGAGATAAAGATAAAATAACTCTTTGGCGTTGTTATAATACAGGAGTCGTTTTCTTTATGGTCTTTGAACTCTAACTTCTTAAATATCTTTTAAGTTTGTAGGTAAGAGATAGTGTTCCTAAGTAAGAGAGACATACTAGCATTCTATTTCTGGCTCCTATTATAGGATTTTAAAGCCCAAGAGAAAAAAAGTAAAGCTTTATTTTGGAATGATTCTCTAATTCCTACATACCCACTATAGAGATGACTTTGTATCAAATATGAAACTAAGTGTTTTTTATTCATCTATCCCCTCTTATGATGATTTTTTTTCAACAAATTTTGCATCATCTCAGTTTTTTCATTATTATTAATTTTTTGGTATGAATTTAGTTTTCATGCATTTTTGAAGAGTAGCCTTATTAAGGATGATATATACAATTATTTTGAACTCTAGATATATCTTATTTAGTAAAATTGTTTTCCAGTTGTTATGGGTAGAACATCTTGTATACCATTACTGTTGATCTTGTCAGGCACTAGCAGGAGGTATGTTTTATATGCTCTTTGTTTATAACAATTTGCAATAGATTGGGTCAAACAACTGCAATCAAGAATCAGTAATACGATTAGAAATTGAGAAATTCTTCTCAACTGTTGTGAATGAAGTTTGGAGTGACATAAATCTTGTTTGGAGAGCTTACTGAGTGGTGCTGGAGAATTAATCTTTGTAAACCTTCTTCTCTTTCCTTAATCAGATAAACTGTCTGGCTTGAAACACAAGTCTTTTCTTCTCACAGACAGCTCTGTTTTCTTCCCCAAAGAGATTTTATATAGCATAAAGACACATTTGGTTTAAGAGGAAAGCATCTTAGATTTGTATAATTTCTATTACCTTCTAATAGTTGTGGGAGATACAATGCTATAAAATAGTCAATTTAAGAAATTATTTTGAGAAACTCTGAGGTGAAGAAATAATTTGTGTTTTCCTGCTTTAGATAAATATAACCAAGCCTGTTTTCTTTTTTTTTTTAAAAAAGACATTTGTCTCACCCATTTTTCAGTAGGAAATACAATCCTAAACTTAATGAAATGATAAAATATCCCCACTTCACATTATGCATATTTGAGCTTTATAATGATATAGCTCTAGCTTCTACTTTATAGTACGATTGTATGTTTTATGTTTTTTTATGTGGCATTTATAACTTATTAACTTTTTCACATCTCTATATACCAAAATATTTTTTATTTAAAAAGATATTTTAACATAATGACATAATCTTTATGAAGCATTGTTCACAAAGTGCTTGGCAATTCTTCCATCTCTTCCTTCTTTAATATTTTTAAACTGCCCTAAATATTAGCTGTGTAATAAGTATATACTTTTCATTGTCACATCATAGGACAGTTTTGCAACTCTTATCTTTCCTAATTGTTTTCTTACTAGATTAGCCCATTTTTCTGTTTACTGTTAAGTATTTTCTTGTATATGAAATAAGTTACACTATTTATAAAATCTGAGTGTTTACAAAGTAGTAATAAAATATTTAAATATAAGTATACCATATTTGTATTACCTATTTTATTAATGATTGTTAATTATATGATTTTTATAAAATATTATAGAGTATACTGTATTTATAAAAGAAGAGACATTTAAGAAAGAAAACAAGCTGTTTATTGTGGCGGACAGCTTCTGACACGTTCTTCAGTGATCCTGCCTCTTGGTATTCTTAGTTTTGTGAATTCCCTCTTCTGAGTAACTTCTTTTTAGCAAATATAATAAAATAACATTGAGGAGTGTCACTTTTGTGATTCAGTAACAAAACATTGCGATTTGTCTTGATAGCAGACTAGTTCTCCTGTAGGCTTGTATGAAGTGAACCATCTTCAAACTTCGAAGTACCTGAAAAGATGTAGACAAGTAAATCAGTGATTAATACCGAATAATAACCTGTTTCAAAAAGTGAGCTATAGAGTAATTAGTACATAACTAAATGTGTCCAGTGTAAAGGAGTTGAACTGTGTTTGCATTGGCTCTATCTGAAATTCTGTTATTTGGAATGAGGGAAATATTTCTTGAGAAATTAGCTGGGTGATTGCCAGTTTTGATCAAAGAGAAGCTTCTGGCAGAATGCTATAAATCCCAAAGATCCTTGGGATTTTTAAAGTAGTTATCTCTGTTAAAGAATTTCACAAATACATGGAACATGTTGATACTATTAATTAATGATCAAAACTTAAAAAAAAAAATAAAAAAGAAAGAATTTCTAAATCATAAAGCACCTGAACCTCAGTGTGAATACTGATGGTCCTATTTAGAGTCAAAGGATGTATACATAAATTAAATATTAATGTATGTCTTCTTCCTTTCAAAATATCATGTTTGGAAGATTTAGATTAAAAATCCAATTATAGTATTCTCTTTAATTCTTAACAGAGTCCTATATTCTAAAAAAACATAAAACATGTCTTTGATTAGTAATTTCCAGTCAGCTAGTGTGCTGTTCCCAACTAGACACACACATGCTCTAGAACCATCTGCCTAAATTCCAGGGTAATTCATTACAACTCAGTTCTGTTTCTAGTCTGTAATTATTCCAACTTTTCATCTTTTAATTATACTGTATTATTTAGATGTTTTTGTTTTCCCGTCTCTTTAAACATAGCCCTGAGGGTTTTTTTTAAATCTCAATTTAAATAATGTAATGTGGTAAATGGAGTCCAACTTCTATGAAGAAGTTATTCATTAGCGATACATTCCTAACATATTATGAAAGCATTTGGTTCTATAATAAGCATATGACTCTGATTTGGTTTACATTTTTGGAAGGTCAGTCCATGGTTTTATTAAATCCAAAGTCAGGTGCCTACTATTCACAAATTATTATTTTTTGATTGTAAAGATTAGATTAAGTAAGACTGTCTTCAAGTTGTACACATTTCTCCAACAGATCAATTTTATCAGGCCTTGCATGCCAGGGAGAGGAGGAACAGAGAGAATGCAGTGACAGAATGGGAGGTAATGGGAAGAGTTCCGGTGACAAAGCCAGGATTTGAAAAGCAGAGAATGGTTTTAAAGAGGAGCGTCCTAGACCAAAACAATACAATTCAAAACAAAACAAAACAAAAAAGTCAATCTGAGTGATTTGAAAAGAGGAGTGTGGAAAGAGGAGATGGGAGACACTAAATAGAAAAATCAGACCAAGGGACAGACAGAGGTCAACCTGGGGTAAAGAAAGAATAAGAATAAAGGAAGTCCAACAAAGAATAAAAAAATAAAGGGAGAATAAAAGAAGAAAGCTGAGAATAGGGATTTGTTTTCACCTTCACAGTTAACATTCTTATGTGATACTACCCGTTTGAAAACCAGGGTCCATAAACTGGGACCAAATCAACATTGTTGATAGTTAACTAACTCACTAACATTCCCCTGCTTGATCTTAACTTGATAGGCAGAAATTTACATGAGTTGAAATACATTTTTAAGTAAGATGTTAGTCTTTTGTTTCATCTTCAGAGTCAAGTTGCATCCATGAAAGGAAAAATTACTTAAAGAAAATTGAGATTTTGCTTGATAAACACTTTACATATTATTAACCTGTCACATAGAGATGCTGAGATGTTCACGGGTGGCCAAAACATATGAGAGCTATTCAGAGCTTCTTCCACGGGAATAGATTGTTTTACTGTATGAGTCACATTTCAAAAACAGCTTTTCTTACAGACCTGTAAATGCATTACGCAGCAAAGCAACTCATGATAGACATATATCCAAGGTTTTTTTGTCAGTTTCTTGATGTAAAATAACATAGCAAAGGAAGGTCTATACAAGTATACTTAAAAAGGAAATGCTATTTAAGAGATAATATTTGATCTAACCTTTTCAGTTTATATAGTAATTTTTATATTTATATAATATTTTAGGTTTATATAATAATTAGGGCTTTATTAATAATATTTACCATTTTTCATTTATCGATGTGTGTCTATAATTCTGTAGGGTTTTCTCTTTAATGCTTAGCGATGTCTCTTTTGTAGGTGCAGATCTACAACATCCCAATCACCTTAGTTTCCCCATGCCATATGAAAAATGTGAAGACAGTTTGCCAGTGACATGCTTTGCTACTCTCCAGAACTCCTTTGTTTTTTAGTTGATTCCCAATTTACCATATAACTTGCCATACTCTCCAGTTTCTGCTCAGGAAATAATTCTATCTTGAATGCAGATGACTTTTTAGTAACCCTTGCTTAGGTAACTTTTTAGTAACCCTTGCTTCATTTTGAACTGATATTGTGGATATGAACAGATAGTGAGTTAAGACTTAATTCCTTCCATACATTTTTAGGAAAGATACATTAAAAGTAATTATTTTTTCCCATTTTGTGGAAGACCAAGATGTAAGTTGGGCTCTAGAATAAGTGGCTTAAAGATGTCTTAGGACGTCTTGGGATGCAGCCCGAGGCACTGAGAGTTTTAAAGTAAAGCTATTTTAATAGAGATCCTTAAAGGAAAAAAAACCTTCAAGAGTCAAAGGGATTTAAAAAAAAAAGGTACACGCGAACTTAATAAAAAATATGTAATTTCCCTCATCACCACAGAGATCTACTGGTAAGGCATCACTATTCAGACCCTTTGCAAAATTTCTCTAGTCTTTACAAAAGGAAAAAAAGCCTCACATCTTTACAGGGATTTCTCAGTAGAGCTTGTGCCATGTGGCCCAGAGAATTGCATAAACCTGAAATTCTGGCCCCCTTCAGTGCTTTGGCCTGTTTCTCTCTGACTCTCAGATGCCATCTGATGGTGTAGGTGAAGCCACATGGTCATCTGAGTAGACTTATGCTGGTGGAGCAGGTGAGTGTGGGCTGAAATCCAGGAGATCTCTGACTGCCAAATCCTTCTCTCTGGTACCAGGCTGTGTCCATTTAAGGTGCCCTATGGGACAGTGAGGAAAGTGACAAAATTTTTCAACCACTTCTGTCTATCTAGAATGATGGTTTGGGGCTTATTTCTAACACCTTAAAGAAGAAATTAAAAATAAGTTAAATTAAATTTAAAATAAATTAATAATTAAATATATATTATACTCTTATAATTGTGTTTATTTGTTTATTTATTTACTTATTTAAAGGAAAGGTGCAGGCAGATGAAGAAGGTGAGCAGAGACAGGCAGGCAGGAAGAAAGAGGATGGAGAAGAATTATCTTTATTTTACTGAGTTATTCAACTTGGTTGTTTCCCCAGGTCCTGGGTCTTGAACTGGGGATCTTAGGATGTATATGAACTACATCCGGTGAACTAAACCACTAGGCCACCATATGTAATTTAGTTATTAAAAATTTTTTTTTAGTATTATATTGCATTAACTTTATTTTTCAAATTAAACTCATATGTGTAGGTTTCCCATATGTAGTTTCCCCATTCCTCAGATATATATCAACACACACTGCCCTCCAAATCACCAAGTGTTCTTCACCGTTGTCCAGTAGGCTTCTCCACCATTTGTGATTTAGTCATTTAAATAAAATAGAATGTATGATATTATATAAAATAATAATTTTTCTCTAAAATCATTAATGATTTCTTTTAATGAATTGATTTTAAGTATAGAGATTCTTATGGTACTGATATAATGCTGGGCTCTTTCTCTCTCTCTCTCTCTCTCTCTCTCTCTCTATATATATATATATATATATATATTTAAAAAGGGAAATTGCCTAAATTAGATACTCTTAAAAATCTCTTCTAAATTGTGTACATTATTTTCCATGTTCTATCTCCTTTGAAAGTATTCCGGGAACCAGTTTATTCAACACTGCTTTTTTACTTTTAGTGACTCTATTTTGAAATTACAATGAACTTCCTAGAATAGATTACAAAACTGGAGTTTTCTTGAGAATAAATGGACAAAATCTTGAACAATACATTATTATGGAAAACTCTAATTCTTAAGTTTTTAGATCTGAGTGTTTCATTAAGTGGATTATAGACTTTATGAACTTATTAATATGTAATGTATCTGGAGTTTATAAATGTGTGTACTGCATTTTTGGCATTCTCATAATTTACTATCACTGATGAGAACCTGTGAGATCATGGAATTTTTGTCTGCCTCCATCCCATAGATACAATGGATGGACCTATATGCCATGAAGATATATAGCCTAAATCCTTTCTGACTTTAGGAAAAGGCCACTCAGAGACTCCTGTTTGTTTTCAATGATGATTCAACTAAATTCAAATGAATCTTTGCAATCATTGTGTGAGTCTCTACTGGTCACACAAAGATGGGGCTCAGATGCTGCTCTTGAATGATTCCATCTAGCGATGAGGTGAAGGCATATGTAACTTACTCTTACATTTGGCTGGTGATAACACGTGTTGTAATGGCTAAACCAACCAAAGTGTGAAGGGGATCTATGGCTGGGACAGCCCATCTCTGATTGAGAGGGATTCTGCCGATATTTTAAGGAGAGAATTTTAACTGGTGTTAAAGAATATGCAAGACCTTAAGAGAAGTTCATGGGAGGAAAAATCATTGTGTATCAAGAGTACAAGCTTTGGGATCTGATGGGCAAGGCTACTATAGTGGCCCAAGCTTTTTACTTTCTGTGTAATATTGGGTAGGTTGCTTTGGTTTTCCTTACTTCAATTTTCTCATCTGCAAAAAGAGGATAATATTTGCCTCATAGTGTTTTGTGAGAATAAAATAAGATCTTGAAAGAAACAACTGAACGGTATCTGAAATGTTACAGTACTTGGCAAATTGTGCATAAAAAGACACATGCTACACACTCAAGAAATAATATATCCACATTTTGTATATTTTACTAGAAAATTGCTAATTGATAATCAGAATTGAGTGGATGTTGGTTCAGTCAGCTATTTCTCCTTGCATTTTAATGAAGCTTAGGTGGTTTGCTAATCTCTGCCATTCATTAGAGTGATCCTAGATTTTTCTGGAAGTGAAGTCTTTCAAGGAAAAAGTTCTGAGGTGATCAGGGAAGAAGAGTTATTACCCGGCATAGCCTTTTAAATATTTAAATATTTTAATATTTTAAATAATTTTTGGCATATTTCCATTTTCATTATAAAAGCAAAAAGCAAAATCTACTTGTTGAAAGACTCATTTATATGGGAAATAAATATTGTTATTATTGAGAAACAGGAACAACCATGGACCTGTGAAAGAGGGTGCTTACTTTTGAGTGAGCAGTGAATCCACTGGGAAGCAGCCAAAGTTGAGGTAAAATGATGAAATGGACTGAAGAGTTCCTTTTCTGAGGTGTATCCAAAAGTTGAAGGAGTCTTGTCTTTTATATTACATGAGGACATCAGTGAGATGTCTGCCAGGAGATGAAGAGGTTTTGATCTCTGAGCAGATCTAGAAAGAGTAAGCCAGGGAACATTGATTCATCTATTTGAATGACTAGAAATGTGGCATGATGCCCAGAAATTAGGTCATAACCTTTGAATGTTGAGATGAGGTTTTCAATATTTTGTTTTT
The DNA here is from genome assembly GCA_004363575.1 of Solenodon paradoxus. NCBI lineage: Eukaryota > Metazoa > Chordata > Mammalia > Eulipotyphla > Solenodontidae > Solenodon > Solenodon paradoxus. Next base: position 1,279,036 of record RJWH01000064.1, read on the forward strand.
CTGTCATCATAGCATGACTTGATGAAAACAAATTGACTCCATAGGAAATTTCTGCTGGAATTAGATTTTTCAGTTGAGTATGAATTCAGGTAAAAATACGTAATGATTTTGTCTTAATTAACAATTTACTGTGTATTAGATTAAATGACATCTAGGTTACTTTTATTCCATTCAGTTATCTCTGTTTAAAAAGACATTTTTCTTTTTAGTGTATCTAAATAATTGCTTTTGACAAAATGGAAATTAGGAACAATTATTAAGCATAATCTACCCTGGAACTGTTCTATGAATAATTCCTCTTTAATCATGATTATATTAATGATCATTCTCATCAGAGAGTGATACAGTATTTTAAATGACATATACTTAAAAGAATTTCAATTCTAGGAGATGTTCAGATACAAGCTGTAATAACACTTAATGGAGAAATTTCAACTATGTCATTTGTAAATTAGGAAGTGTATTGTCTTAAAAGTAATTACACTGATCATGGAGTTCTCTTCAGCAATTGACATGTGGGATTTAAGTTTGTTATAGTAAGGCATTTATCTAAAGAATTTAGTGAAAAGCAAGATTTTTTTACACATTAAAATAAAAACAAGAAGTAGAATAGTCTTGCTAGAAATTCTTACCAAAGTTTATTTTTAGATGTAAATCTTGGCTTTTTAGTATAAAAGGGAAAAGGGCATTATGAATCTATAAAAAAAGTTCTCAAAAGATTTTTTAGTTTATTAAAAATGAAATGTAGGCATCTGTCATACAGCATTGTGGTTCCAGGGTAAATAATGACATGCTGTTGGATTCCAGATTTTTAGGTGAACATAGAAAGATATTAATTGAATTATCTTAATTTTATCAAAGTAACAATTCATTATAGCATAATGGTTTAAGGTGGACATCATCATAAGTCAGTATCTGAATATCAGATATTCAGCACCAACCAGCCACTTCCATCTTTCACCATATTTTTAACCCATTTTACCAAATTTGCCTATCTCTTACCATTTTCCTTCTAGTTACCACTAATTTGGTCCTTAGACTAAAAGTGTATTTTTGTTTGCTTTGGTTTGTTTGTTTGGTTTCTTTTATACGTTTTATATGTTTGCCTTTATCTTTCTGACTTATTTTACTAAGCATAAGTCCCTCAAGGTCTATCCTTGTTGCAAGTTGCAGAATTTTATCCTTTAAAAGATAAGTTGAGTAGTATTACATTGTGTTCATATACTATATCTTATTTATCCACTCATCTACTGATGGGCCCATAGGTTGCTTTCAACTCTTGGTTATTGGTAATAATACTTCAGTAAACATGGGGTACTTATATCTCTTTAAATTTGTGTTTTTAGGGTAATATCCATAATGAGATCATGAAATCATATGTAATGTCTATTTTCAATTTTTTGAAGAATCTTCATAGTGCTTTCCATAATTATTGCACCAATTTGCATTCCCACTAACAGTGCATAAGGGTTCCTTTTGTTCACTTCCTGATGAACACTCGTTTTCCAGTCTTTTGGATAATAGTCCTTCTCACAGGTGTGAGATGACCTCTCATGGTTGTTTTGCTTGTAATCTTTTTTAAATGGTCTTTTTTAAATGGAAAGAAAGTTAATCTAAAACTCATTCCAGCAATTCACATTATTACTATTCTCTCCCACTGCTCCAATTTATATTTTTAGTGTCTTGCTGCTTCTAAGTATATTTTTTTCTTCTATCATTTAATAGCAATACCTTTAGTAGTGCTTGCAAGGCTGGTTTAGTCATGATGAATTCCTTTAACTTTCGTTCTTCTGGAAACATTTTTTATCAGCCCTTCAATTCTAAATGACAATTTAGCAAGTTAGAGTGTTCCTGTTTGGAAATCCTTTTATTTTAGCACTCTGAAATATCTGTCATTCCCTTTTGACCTGTAAACTTTGTGCTAAGAAGTCCGCCTGCTTATGGGAGTTCCCTTGTATGTGGCTTATTTTCCTCCAGCTTCTCTGTTTGATTTTTGTCATTTTAATTACAATGTGTCTTCTTGTGTTTCTGAGTTTATTTTGTTTGGAATTCATTGAGCTTCCTGCATCTAGATGTCTTTTTACTTCCCCAAATTAGGGAAGTTCTCTATTCCTTTTCTTCTTCTTCGTCTTCTTACTTACTATTTGGAATCTTGGTTGTCTCTGTTTCTTCTACATTAAAATGTAGCTTATGAATATTTAAATATATTTTTATGTCAGCATAGATGGTATTGAGGCAGAAAAATGGGAAGATCGAGAATTAAAGAAAATTGTTTTATTTCTTGAGCCTCTCTTTTGAAAAGTCATATTCATAGGTATTATGTGATCTGTTACATAGACAAATCTTTTAAAGATATTTTGTCTCCTCTTGCCAATAGTGGTGCTTATTAACATTTAAAAATTTTGATTAATTTGGAGGTATTTCTAAATTTGTCCCACTTTCAAAATTTCTGTAATTTAAAACTCTTCTATATTTCTTCAACATATTTCCTTCTTTTAACTACTTCATTTCAAAGTAATTATTTTTTCCTTAAAATCTAACTGGTACCTTTTCTTCCATAGTAGAGTTTTTGGTTGCCTAGAACATTATGTTTATTACTTTGATAAGAAGTTTATAATTTCATTGATTTAATTTCAGATTGATATAATTTTATAAATTAGGTTTGAAATAATTTATGTTGTTTTTAAGTGTGGAACCCCAAGTAGGAATCCAGTGATTAATCCCTACCTCCTACTGGATGAACTTCAGAGATCAAAGGATAACTTGTTAGCTATTAGAAAATACAACTGATTTGTTAAGGCCTATGCAATACTGAACTGTTGACTCTTTGTAAAGTTAACTGTCAGACTTTGAACTAGAGAAAAATGACCTGATAGTTTTGCAGCATGCTTATGTTTTGGTGAATTTATTTTTCTAAAAGCTAAAGTATACATTTTCCCTAATAAAACCAGAGGACTTTGATACATTATCTATTTTAATTACATCCACAACCTCTTTCACAGTATACTGTGAAACTATTATCTTTTTCTCTTCTAAAAAAAGTAACTGACATTACTTTGTTGCTTCCATTTTTGAGCATCGTTAGGGCAAGAAATTGGTATTTGTAGTAAGAAGTCAAGAAATATTTCTTGATTGACTGATTGAGGAAATGAAAATTACCAGCCCATTATTAGCATTCTTATTAAGTGTTTGTTTATGTTTAGATTTAAATATATTTATGTTTAGATTTAAATATATTTCCTCCTGTCTTCTATGAACTGAGAAATTATGCAATATTTAATATATTTTGAAGTATAAATTATTTATAAATAAAACTACCCAAACTGCTTGAATGAATGTTGTCTCCATCAAAGCACTCTCCTTAAAAAGAAACACTTTTCTTCAATTTAAGCTTAAATATACCTATTAGAAGTGTCACATCTTGAAAATTAATGTTGATTAGGTGTACTAAAATTATCTTATCATGATCCAGCAAGATTAATAGTATCATAAGAATCAATCATATTCAGAGACTTTATTTATGTAACATTGGTTTACAGTACTGTCTTTAGTAGGTTTGTAATGCACTTCAATATTTTCTAGAAAACATCTCTATCTCTTCCACTTCCTTGTCTGCTTTTCATTTTAGAGTAATGGTTGCTTCATAAAATGTGTTTGGAAGAGTTTCCTCCTCTGCAATTTTTGGAAGAGTTTGATAAGGATAGGTATTATATTCCCTTTAAGGTTTTGTAGCATTCACTAGTATGGTCTTCTACTACTGGGCTTTTTATTTGTTTGTTTCACTTTCTTGCTATTTAATGGTCTTTTTATAGTTCTTCCTAATTCATTCTTGAAAGGTTATATTATTCTATGAATTTGTCTTATTTTTCCCTAAATTATCCAATTTGTTAGCATAGATGTTCATAGTAGTCTCTTATGGTCCTTTGTATTTTTGTGGCACCTGCTGTAACTTCTTTCATATCTAATTCTATTTATTAGATTTTTCCCTCCTTTTTTTCTTAGTAAGCCTAGCTAAAGGCATGTCAGTTTTGATTATCTTTGCAAAGAGCCATATCTTTGTTTCACTGATCTTTTGTATTATCTTTTTTATTTCTATTTCTTTTATTTCTGCTCTATTTTATTATTCCTTCCTTTGATTGACTTTGTTTCATTTATTCTTCTTTTTCTAGTTCCTTTAGGTGTAGAATTGTTATTCTTTTTTCGTGATACTTTTCTTGTTTCTTGATGTGAGCTTATATTGTTATAAAATTCCCTCTTAGCATTTCTTTTGCTGTGTCCCAAGATTCTGAAAGCTCTTGACTTCATTTTTCTTTTTTTACAGGTATATGTATTTTTTAATTTCTCCTTTGATTTCCTCATTGACCCAAACGTTACTAGGAACATGTTGTTCAATTTCAACATGTTTGAGGTTTTTACAAATTTCTTTTAGTGGTCCACATTTTTACTCTTTATTTCCACCCATTTTATATTTTTTTAATATATTTCTGCTTCTAAGTAGAATTTCTTTTCATCTTACAGAAATATCTTTAGTAGTTCTTATAAGACTGCTTTAGTTGTGATAAATTCGTTTAACTTTTGATTGTAAAGCTCTTTTTCACTACTCAATTCTAAGTGATAGCCTCACAGGGTAGAGTATTCTTGGTTTGAATTTTTTTCCTTTCAGAATTTTGAATATAACACATCATGCCTTTTGGCCTGAAAGGTTTCTACTAAATAATTTTTAGAACTCTTTGAACTTCCAGGATCTAGATGGTGAAAATTCTCATCTATTATTTCTTCAAATGAAGTTTTTCTCTCTTCTTTTTCCTTCAAGAAACCCTATGATACAAATATTGTTTCTCTTGATTCTATACAATAAGTCTCAAGATATCTTCATTTCTAAATTTTTTTTTTCTTTTCCTGGTCTTTTCTGGTCTTTTCTACCATTCTGTCTTCCAGCTCACCAATTCTGTCTCTAGTCTGCTGTTGAGTCCCAGCATTGTATTTTTAATTTCACTTACTGAGTTTTATAGCTCTGTAACTACTGTTTTGAACTTTTTCATATCTTACCTATTTTTGTTGTAGTGTTCATTTTGTTCATCCATTGTTATCCTGATTTCAATATCATTAAAACTTTTTCTTTGTAATCTTCTTTAGTTTTTTAATTAACTCTGCTGCATTAGGATTTTTCTCCAGGATTTTGTCTTTATCATTCTGAGATATATTTCTCTCTATCCTCCTTTTTAGTACTCTATTTTTATGTAGATTAGGATGAATATTTTGCTTCTTTATCTTGGTATATTGGCTTTGTGTTAGGATTGAAGTTATAGGCACAAGAGTAGAGTACTGACCTGATGGTGGCTTTTCTTTGTGTTATAGGTTGAAGTCTTGGCCTCAGTTAATGTGAATAGAGCTCAAGAGCCAGCATATGGTGGAGGTTTGATAGCCTAGCCTATGAAGTGGTGGAAGCCAGGACATTAGTAATCAAGGAATTGCTGTGGTGAGTATTAAGGACACAAGCCTCCTTGGACACTGCAACTGCTTGAGCTAAGAGTGGAGTCTCTGATCACAGGCAACTCAAGGTAACTTCCAATTCAAGCCTTCACCATTGCCACATGCTGAAACTGATCCTCCTCTGTGGTCTGGTTCTGATCATAACAGAATCTCTAAGCAGTGTTTTACCCCCCAGGTATCCAGGTAAGAAAAGAGCTGCTGGAGAAGAGGTAGGTGTTTCATTGCACTGTGGCATCTGACTATAGAAATGAGTCTCCTATAGGAACAGAAGCTGCAACCCTAGTTCTCTCCCAGAAAACACCAGACATAGTTTTCACTGGAGGTGAGAAATACGGTTTTTTTGGTCAGGTGATGCGTTTTTGAACTGCAGGTGAGCCCTAGTAGTCACAAGATCCGAGTCACTGATGGCAGAGGGGTGTGGTGTCTTGCCCTTTGAACCTCATTTCTCAATCAACTGTATGTGATCTGTGCCAGCACTACACAGATGAGAGAGCCCAGATAAGGTGCTCAGCTGCATCTCTGTTCACAGGGACACTGTCTCTCCTTTCTATTCTTCCTGCCAAAGTTTTAGGTTCAACACATTTTAAACCTTCCATTATGACTAGAATGATACATCAAATGCTCTTTTTGTGCTCAGTCCTAATATCTCTGCTCCCCAGAGTCCTATTGTTTTTCAAAGGAAAACCTCTCTTTTTTTCCACACCTGAATATGGGCACTCTTATCTCCAGGGAAGTTTTCATGTTCTGAAATACCTATGTGGGAGTGAGCCCGTCAGTCCCCATGGAGAGGCTCCATATTTATGATGTCCCTTCCAACCTTGTGTTATATCCATGTTTATGATATCCCTTCCAACCTTGGGTTATATCCATGTTTATGATGTCCCTTCCAACCTTGGGTTATATTCATGTTTATGATGTCCCTTCCAACCTTGGGTTATATCCATGTTTATGATGTCCCTTCCAACCTTGAGTCATAGTATCCCATCCTTTATGATGAGCCTGTGTTTCAGCCTCTCCTATGCTTTCTTATGGTTTCTGTTACCTTTCCTTATAGACACTGTTTTTTAGTCCTCAGCTCTTTTTTGAACATAGTTAATACTATATAGATACAAGTTTGTAGTGTCTGTGGGAAAAAGATGAATCCAGAATCTTGCTATTTCCACATCTTGTTTGAAAAAAAAAACTTTTTAAATAGGTTCATATGCAATTTTATTTAAGTAGGTTATAATGAGACAAAGGTTACTCCAAGGTGGTTACAGCAGTCAGTGCACATGCACAGCCAGTTTGAGCCAGCTCAACCCAGTTGCCTTTTTGGTTCCATTTTCTTGGCCACAAGAATGTATGTGCTGCTGTCCCATGGGTTAGAATTTTACCTGACTGTTTTAGGATCTGGCCAGTAGTCCCCCCGCCTTCTCTGTTCCAGCTCCTCCCTAGGCTAGCCTACCTAATACGAATATTTTCGTTATAGCGTAAGTATAGAATATGTGTATATCTCAGTATTTATAAAGTATATTTTCATATTCAGTATTTATAAAGTATATTTCATATATTTTCATGGCTTTAGTTTACCGAGGAAGAAACTTAAATACATAGACATGAAGTGGTTAGGTATGACCCACTAGTTTGTCTAAAGATTTCACAGCCCCATTTCTTGAGGACAGGGATGCTGATCCTCTGGCTGCATAAATGTCTTTCCCACATGAATAACGGGTTATAATACTTTAGCTTCACACACACACACACACACACACACACACACACACACACACACACACAGAGCCATAAAGCACAATCTCTGTACTCACAAGGTATTTTGAAATGCTTCTTTTAACTTCTTTGCTTAGTAGTGTTTTCTTAGCTACTGTATTATGGCGATTTAATGTATATAATTGCAGGAGTGAAAGCTAAGCAATTTTTTTCTGAAAGTTGATAAATAATCCTCATATATTCATACATAAAATACACAAGATAGCTATAAAATTCAGCATTTATTTTCTTATTTATCCATTCCTAAGATTTTAATCATGAGTTCTTCATTTATTGAAAACTTGTTGGAATGTTCCGAAAGGAGTATTTGTATTTCAAAAGATGAACTTCAAATAAGATCTTATACATACATTTGGAATTTTACTTTTGTTATACTAGGATATTATCATGTAATAATATATTTTCTTTACTAAATATGTGACTTGAGGAAAATAATTTAAATAGATGGTTCATTCATGGTCAGTTAGGATTAATAAAAGTTTGGACAAAAGAAATAAGCATGTCTAAGAAAGCATGTTATCTAAATATAAGACACTGACAAACAACCTTGATGGTCTCAGTAAAATGTGATAGTAAACAAAAGAACTATTGCTTTTCTTTATTTCCTTTCTTTCTCTATTATTTACAGTTAGAGCAATACTGAGTAAGATTAGAACTTGATTTTGGTATTCTCAATGCTATCAAAAATGAATAAGAGCACAGTTTTGTGTTGCTGCATGAATTTATACATTATTAAATGTATGTTTGTAAGCTATAATGGAAGTATTGAGCATTGTAGAATTTGTTTCTTTAATTCTCTGAGTTTCTAGTAAGGTAAATTCTACCAAAAATATTACCTAGCTATGATAGGCCTAATTTATTATAGAACTGAGAATCAAATGCAAAAAAATTGAGGAATATTTGACTTATTTTGAGTAATATTTGGAGTAAAATGATAAATAGAACCAATGTTAGTATTCAGGATTTTATTAAGTGGAAGTTAAAGAATCTTCTACATAACGTCAATATTTGTATTTATCATCTCATTGTCAATTAGTTACTTAATTGATTAAGAAAATATTGTACCACTTTTTAGGAGGCCTAGAAATTTATAACTCTTGAGACTTAGAGGTTAATAAAACAGATACAAGCTTACCCACTAAACATTCACAGACATTCAAGTATATATTTTATGCATTTATGTTGCGTATACATTATATCTTTTATAACAGAGTAGACAGTGTTAGTGGTGAATCTAAAGGCTAAAGAATCCTTGTAGACACATCATGTTAAGTCACAATGTTTGAGATCCTTTTATTCATTATACAGAAAATATTTGTCATCTACCCAACCTTGAAATTCTGTATAGATTGTTTCTTTACAGATCTTAGTGATTCTTTACAGATCTTAGTGATTCTAATCATAGCTGTGAATCACAAAAATGTAATGAACTGATATGAAAAATGATTGAGAAACTCTCAGGGACTGACATCTAAACAGCACTAACTAATGCAGTTGTGATAATTATAATAATGTAGTGCATTTTTTTCTCTTGATGAACTAGACGTGTGTCAGATAGGTTCAGTGTGCCTTGTAACAATGTGAATCTGCATATTCATTTGAATCAAGCAAGATGTTTTTGTGGGCCATCATCATTTATTTATTGAAAAAGATTAGAAAGGACATTGACCCCTTCCCCTGACTGCTTTTTACTTTGAAATTTGAGAATATCTATAGAAAAAAACAGTATTATATTTAAATATAATATGCGATTTCATTAAACAAAATATATATAGATATTACACTGATTTTAAAAGCATTCTTATAGTTTTAATCTATTAAAATTATATATTTAATGCATATTTATTGAATGACTTATTTACATTTTCTTTTTAGATTTAGAAATACATTGGAATAATGATAAAACATTTTAGATGCCTTTAAGGAAATACAGAAAAGATGTTTTAAATCTTTCTATACTGATTACTAAATAGAATCAATGGTTGTTTAAATGACTATTAGATTGTTTACACACATTGAGCAAGGCAACTTATTTTAGAGAAAGTCATTCCAACAATTCCCCTCAAAAAGCCAGCAATTCACCCACCTTAAGTATTTTGATAAAAAAAAAAAAAAAAAGAAAAAAAAAGAAAAAGGTCTTCTGTTCTTGTTGCCTTTGTCTCAGAATCAGGGCAGGGGGCTGGGCGAGCAAGCTATAGAGTCAGCTTTTAAAAACAGACAAAATGATATTTTCCTTTAGAATAGGCAAGGAAAGTTTCATTGAAAGAAACACATCTCAGGTAAAGCTAGTTTTACTCTTACTCTTCATCTTCTTAAAACTGACTGGAGAGAAGCTCATTGTGTGCCCTATACTTTTTGTTCTGGGCACCTGAGCGGTGCACAATGTATCACTTATCAGTGGAACAAAAGGCGCCTTCATCAGTCAAGTGCTGGGGAAGATGACAGCTGCAGACTCAGAGCCTCTCTAGGCAGCTACTTCGCTGAGACGGAACAGGAAATAGACTATTCATGTGAACTTTCATGTCTAACTCTATTTAATTTGACTCAAGTAAGATTAACCTCCTTAAAAACATATCCCTGTTTAATGGTAATCCTAGATCTAGGTTTATTTCTTGTGAGACACTTGGTTCAGAAAATGTAGAAAATAAATTGTATTATGTGCGTTTTACAGTAGAAACAACTTTTTGTATAGCAAAAAAGAGTACTGCTGTTTATTTTAAATGATTTACTCTATAGAAAAATAGCTTTGTATTAGAAATTGTAATATAAAATTATAGCAATCAATTAAAATCTTTTATAACAAATTATATGATGTAACTTAATTAGAAATTACAAACATATACTTTTGAATAAGGAACAAATAAAATCAGCAAAAATGAATATAGAAGAAAAATTTGATTATCCTAAAACGTAATTTAATTATAGTTTAATTATAAGTATTAATCTAGTTATTGAGTATGTTCTCTTTCCTTTTGTGTAAATATACTTATCCTTCTAGGGTTCTAAAATTATACTCATAGTTCCACTAAACAGAAAATATCTATTTGGAAAATCACCAATATGTAGAAACTCAGATTTTTGAACAGTTATGAAAAAACTATTTCCCTTAATAGTTCAAAGATTTCTCAGTTGGTGTATAACCCATCCCATGTGAGAATAATTTAATGTAGAATATTTCATGCATTAGAAGTCAGCACTGATTAAATTTTTCTTTCACTGGGTTTTGTGTACACTTGAGAAATATATTTAAGTAATCATAAATTAGAATAATCGATATTATATTTGTGCCATTATATACTTCATGACAAGAACTGATAGCAGTGATGTTATATATTAGCAATATGATTAACTATAGACTCCTATTGATTTGATATGCCTCTTGAAAAAGGAAAAAGTTTATGTATAAACTTTAGAACAATTAAAAATTTACCAACCATTTAAATTTATAGCCTGATTCTTAATGACTTAGTGAAGACATATTATCTAGAATTTCTTATTTCAATAGTTAAATTGTTTCTATCAATTTTTGCCAATATGTGCTTGAAAATAGTTTCTTTCCCACAGTTATCATTTGATACTGTACCATATTTCTAGCACTTTTCTAGATAATGAGACTAGATACAAATAAAATAATGACTGGATCATAAGTGCTGTGGACTATTCGTATTAGTAATTTAAGTTATAGAATGATTAAAATTAATTGTGTCATGATTCAATTACAAGTTTAACAGGTTGTATAGATAGTGTTTTCTTTTTAATATTTATTGAAGTAACTTTGATTTACAAAATAATAAATCCCATATTTACAGGTTCACCATTTTTCAAACATATGGTAATATTCATGCACCCACAATTTTTGGTGTTTTCTAATCTGCAAAATATTTGTCATTGGCATGCTGGTTTTGTTGAAATTTTCAACTAATTATCTCTCTTTGTGTCTGTCTACTTAAATATATGAATCATATATATATAAATATAAATACATGTATTTGTATTTCTCTATATATAGCAACAGAAATAGACTATACACATGTGTACACCGTCCATATATGCAATGGGTATAAAGAAAATGAGCTTACAGAAATCTAAGATACCTTGCCTTTTAAAAAATGTCCTTTTTTCTTTTCTTTTCAGAGCATTCTTGTTAACTATAAATAAAAAATGATAAACGGAGTCAAAAAGGAGTTGTATTGAAAATTGAATTTTAAGTTGAAGATTTATTTATTTACTGCTGCTTTTGGTAATGCTATTCAGGTATTATTGTTTGTTCCTCCTACATGGTCTTCCTGCCTGTGCTTCTCATTACCTTCTGTTTTAAAATCAGTCAGCTCTTCTGTCTCCTGGAACAATCCTTTTTCCCTTGCTTATTTGGGATGTAGAAATTAACCAGGTATAATTTTCATCAGATTTCTTTTTTTTGTTGTAAGTTAGTCTCAGATGCTCCAACCATATTGTTCTGATAATGGTACATTTGGAAACATTTTTTTTTTACAGTTTTCTTTTTAAAAACCATTGATTAAAACCTGAGAAATGTGTGAACTTTAGTAACGCAGTGCTTCTTATTCTCATCACAAAATTTTCTTTTAATCACATTTCCATTTTTGGCGCTATTAGCAAAATGTTTACTTTTTTAGGATAAAATGACTTCTCTTAATAGTATTTATTGGTACCTTGAATATTTGAATCATTCCATGTGTCCCTATGATTCTTTGCTTAAAATATTCCTCAAAGGATATTCTTGATCATTAGATAAAATACTAACTTTAAAAAATAATTGGCATTGGCTCATTTGTTTTTAGTATTGTTCTTCCAGGAAAGATAATTTTTACACATTGCATATACTTTCAGAATAGGAATTTTTGGTGCTAATGAAATAAGTTATAAGAAAATTAGAAAATAAATTCTTAAGTGAATTAGAGTACTCGCTTTATTCAGAGATAAATATCACAGCTCTGTGGGAAACTTTTAGTAATTACTGCTCTTAGTTTGATAAATACCGTTCCTTAAAATGTCTAATCATGATATTTGAATTTCAACTTTAACTAAAATAATTTTGTAATTGCATTTCCTTACTTTTTAAAATTTAGTCTTCTATCATGGCTAAGACACACTGGAGAGCAGCAATGGCGGCCACCACAAGACAGGCAGTCACGGGGGATAGTGGGGCAGCTGGAATTAGATGCAGCATAGATGACTGAAACAGCAGTGAACTAGGCTCCTCCATGAGAAAGCAGACAAGGGCCCCAGGAGACAGCCAAGGAAGAGGGAATCTGAGATGACTCTGACAATGTGTTCATAAAACAATTTGTCATGCATCTCATGAGACCAGCATGAATAGCATTATAGGAAATCAGAGAGGAGACACTATTAGAAGCTAAACAATGGAAACTGTGTCAACTCATAGTAACTATAGAACAACATTTTTTAAGAATGTTTCCCCAAACAACTAGATTAGTGTTATAGGGGTTCTTATTCAAAATACCATCTGAGCCCCACCTCAAACCTGTACATGCCTAATCTCAGGAACCTCTGCCCTGGAATTTTGGAGCTCACAGAGGAGGGGCTTTGAGTCCACTTTCTTCGTTGTGCAGAGAGGGAAAGTGAGAATGAAAGACATTAAATGGCTCTCGGATAAATTTCCGCTCTCGAAGTCCCTTGAGACCCTTTGGATTGTGGGCACCACTCACAGCCATCTGTAGTTCTCATCAGGACACACTGTTCTCCTCACACTTCCTCCATTTAAAGCACTCTCTCAGTTTTGTACCATTGTTCGGCTCTGCATTCCCCACTTTTTTACTCTAATTTCCTTATTATATTTTATTCTTTCTTTATCTGACATTGCTATATGATTTTCAAGATCATCAATTCATACCTCATTCAATGTGTATATCATACCACACCCACCACCATTATTCTAATGCCATTCACTGCTATCATTTTTAACTATTTCAATCGCACTTTTGCTCTGGTCTTCCCACTCCCCATTCCCTCAGCTAGAGAAAGAAGTTGTGGTATATGTTCAGTAGATTTCTACGCAGTTATTAAAAAAAATAAAATTTTAACTTTGCGGCCATCTGGATTGAATTTAAGGTGATTATGCTAAGTGAAATAAGTCAGGACATTAAAGAAAAGTGCTGAATGAATTTCCTCACATGTAGATTACAAAAACCAAAATGAACAGACTAACAAAACACAACAAAATTTCCCTTTTTTCGGAAATTTCTTTTAAACTCCTTTTATTGGCTCTTTTTACTTTGCCTTTCCTGGAGGAATGGATGATCTTCTACAGGATTTTGTCTCCATCTGATCCTGCTTGTTTGCTGATTTTTTTTTTTTTCACTGCAGTGCCAGTCTTCTTTATCTGTGCATCATCCAATGCAGCAACACTCTGTATCTGCATGCCTTCTTAACCAAGATATCATCAAATCTTCTGTCTTAGTATGCACTGGGAACATTGACTGTGCTTTAACAAATACACTACTGATGAAAATCAAGCTCTCTGCCCCTCTCCCAATAATTGAAACGGTTGAAAATCATGATTTACATGCTCTGCAATTTGACCTATTTCTATGACTTTAATTATGACCTGTTTAATCACAGAAACCCAAATCTGTTACTTATACTGAGATATTTATCTTTAATTTCTAATTTTCCCTATTCACATTCAATTTATTTTCTACTTTGGCTTAGTCTTTCTTATGTATTTTGATACATTCATGTATGTGTATGATGCATTAATGTATGTGTATGTGTGCATACATGTCCCTCTTCTAAGATGGGCTTTGTTCTCTTCCTGCCTCTTTTTCATTCACTTATTCCCTTAAGTCTATTTCTACCACCATCACCTTCTCCTTCATTCCTCTTTACTTCTTTTGTGTCTGAACTATTTTGTTTGCTACCCAGTTACTTTGCTAATTGGTTCTTCTATCACTTCCTAGTCACCCTACTTCTTCATGTTACTAATAGAATATCATTTTTATAATTGAATTTCTATTTTTAAAAAGCTCGTAAGTGGTTTGGTCAGCATCTAAGCAGCAACAACAATAGTAATATCTCCCAGACCCTCCTTAGTGACAGCCTCCCTGTACTCTGATACCATATTACTTCAGAAAAAGTTGCAGAGCCTGCTACATCGTATAGACTCCATAAATGATTGTTAGTGAATGGGAAAACATTTTTATGTATATACCCAGTAGAGATATAAAAATAAAAATTTTCCTCTAAGCAGATAGATATGTATGAATTCTGTAGCTGGAAACCACATTTTAAGGTATACTAATCTGTTTGATTCCACCGATTGATATATCTGCTTTTGTTCTAGTACCATACTGTTTTGATGATGATTGTACTGTAGTATAGTTTGAAGTCAGAGTGTGATTTCTCTGCTTTTCCTTGTTTCTCTTATGACATATTTAGGACTTTTGTGGTTTCATATTAGTTCAGTATTATTTCCTCCATTTCCCTGAAAATTGTCCCAGGGATTTAAATGGGAGTTGCATTAAACCTATATATTGCTTTGGTAGAATGGTCATTTTTACTATGTTGATTCTTCCAAACCATGAACATGGAATGTTTTTCCAATTCTTTGTGTCTTAACCACACTTATATGGATATTTAATCTATGACAAAGATGTCAGAGCATACAGTGGAGAAAGGAAAGCCTGGTCAACAAATATGTAGGAAAAACTAAAGAGCTATCTGCAAAAAGGTAACTAGATTACTCATTATTGCCATACACAAAAGTTAATTCAAAATGAATCAAAGACCTGTACATAAGACCTGAAACCATAAAATATTTAGAAGGAAATGTGGAAAGAACACTCTGTGACCTCAAACTCAATGATGTCTTTGTGGGAGGAACAGCTATAGCAAAAGAAACCAAGAAAAACTAAACAATTGGTACTATATCAAACTGAAAAGCTTTCTGCACAGTCAAAGGAACCATCACTAAAACAAAACAACATATGAAATTGGAGAAGATATTTGCAAAACAAACATCAAACAAGAGCTTAATCTCCAAGATATATAAAGAGCTCACATACCACAACATTAGAAAAGTGAATGACCCACTCAAAAAGTGGGAAACAGAACTGAACAGACACCTATCTAAAAAAGAAATATAGAGACACCTGAAAAAATGGTCTACATAACATGTAATAGGAGAAATTCAAATAAAAACTGCAATGAGATACCACCTTACACCAGGGAGAATGACCTATATCAAAAAGACTGGAAATGGCAAGTGTTGAAGGGGGTGTGAAGATAAAGGTGTCTTTTTATGCAGTTGGTGGGAATGTAGATTGTAGAAACCTCTTCGGAAAACAGTTTCAAACAAATGGCGATGGATCTGCCATTTAATCCAGCAGTCCCACTCCTGGGCATATACACAGAAGATACAAGATCAATAATCAGAAAAATATATCTGCAAGCCTATGTTTGTAGTAGCACAGTTCACAATAGCCAAGATATGGAAACAACCTAAATAAGCCCATCAATAGGTGACTGGATAAAGAAGCTATGTTAGTCATTTCAGTTCAATAGAATTCTATGCTGTTATGAAATTGTGCCCTTTTGCAATAATCTGATGGAACTGGAGGTGATCATGTTAAGCAAAATAAATCAGAAAGAAAAAGAGAAATACATGTTGTTTTCACTCATATATGGAATATTATGAAATGAATCAAATGCATAACAGAACACAGGACTGTGGTTACCAAGGTGGGGCGCGGAGGGTTGAGATTGAGAGAAGGTAAAAGATACTGGAACTCAGGTGGTAGGTGTGATGTGTGATGTAGACTATGATCCAATTTTAATATCCTAAAATTAAATATAACATTTGAACAAAAGAAATAGATATCACTGCTAAAAAAATAGTATCTATTGGTGTAGTCAAGAACTCTTACATTGTTAACTAAACTTCTAGTCATTAGTTTCTTGTTACTGTTCCCCTATATATGTCATTAAAGGGCCTAATCTTGTTTATGGCACCTATACACTATCTACATAAGTTTAGGTATTTCTGCTTTTATCTTGAACTCTTTCAAGATCCCTGTGATTGTTAGTTTTATGTGTCAACTTAGCTACACAATTGTACCCACACATTTGGTAGGTACCAGTGTAGCTAATCTCTGTAGACCTTTTAAAGAAGAGATTAGCATATAAATTAGTAGATTTTAAGTGAATCAGATTATCCTCCCTAATGTGGGTGGTCCTCATGACATCAGTTGAAGGCCTTAAGGGAAAAAGACTGAGGTACCCTGTGGAAAAGAGAATTCTGCCAGCAGATGGTCTTTGGATTCAAGCTAAAATAGTTTCTAGTCAGACAATTTGCCCTACAAATTTCAGTCCAATTAGTTTTAAAAAATTTTATTTAAAATTTTTTGAAGGAATATCGAATTGTAATAATATATTTTAAAGTGTACAACATCTTAGTAATTGTGTATAATACATTAAGTTTACCATCAGCAAGCGAAATCTCTCCTTTACCCTATAATTTACCCCTTTTACCTGATTTGCCCATACCCTTTCCTTTCTCTTCTTGTAATCACTATTTGATTTTATAAACTGTCTTTTTTTTCACTTATTTGATTTATTTGTTTTATTTTTCTATATGCCACATATTTGTCTTTTGCCTTCTGACTTGTATTTAAAATAAATTCTTGTATGTGTATGTATGTAGGTATGCATGTATGTGTGTATGTATGGATGTATCTACCTGTCCGTCCTATTGCTTCTCACTGCAGGCTGTCACAGGATTGGGAATCATCTGACCTCTGCTCTCAGTTTTTTGTCAACCTGTAAAAGGTTGGCTGATATCTTAAGCACTATAATTTTTTTTAGTATTTATAATAGATATGATATGGTATTAAGATAAAGTACTACTCATACATAAATTAGATTATTTATATGGGTTTTGAAATTTTGAATCTTTCTTTAAACTAACTGGTACTACTTTTTCATGATTAAGTTTTTTAGAAAAATACTAAGTTAATAAACAAAATATAGATAGAGCAATAGACTTTTATTTCCATTCAAGAGCTAACATATGTCACTGGCAGGACAAGGTCAATTAGGAAAAGATATAAAATTAATGGTCACTCAGCTATTAGTAAAATAGGGGCAGCACTTTTGAAGTAGGAGGATCTTTCTAGTTCCCAGTATCTTTAAAGGAATGTAGTTATCTCTTTTTGTTGGTTTTGTATCTAGATAATAGCTCAATGAGGAATTGAGTCCCAGAGAAAGACAGTAGAAAAATAATGAGAAAATATTACTATCTCAAAGTACTTAGTTCATTGCAAGAAAATTATTTTCTCATTTTCACCTGGTTGTAGGTAATTCGTGGCATAATTCTATTTCAGAGGAAAGAAAGAATCAGAAATGGTGCAGAATTTTGTCCAGTTTCACACTAAGGAGCATGATCATTATATACACTTTTTCTTTTCCCTAGCTTATACCAATAGGAATGTAAGTGTATCACAAAATAATTACATAAATGATTACTTCCTGACAATATAAAATGTCACTGAACACAATGATAGGGCCTTTCTCCAAATCAGTGATGACATTTTGTTCTGACCTATGAACGTAAATCACATAAGCTACTTAAAGTTGAAATAACTATCTTTGGAGATTAAAATGATGAAAGCTTTAAAGCTGGACTGATGACAAATTTTAATTTCCCATTTTCAGGGCATAATGTGGTGAATTTTGAGGAAAATCTTCTTTTTGTTGGTGTTTAGATACTTTTTGCAATCTACTCCAATTTAGCTACTGTCATATTTTAATGTTTGGCCAGTTTTGGACCATTTAATACATTCTAAGAAACATGACACATTAGTATTATTTTCTCACTTATTAGTAATGAGACTGTATAGAGTAGAAGCTAATTTTAGACTGAATGACTGAAAATACCAGCTACTTCTTTTATGATTTCAGTGAACATGGACAAGTTAATTAGCATCTAAGTAAATATTATAAATAAAGTGTTAGAATTATCTCAAATGAAATGATACATATAAGGGATGTGATGTGTCTCTGGTGCATCACTTAAGAGAGTAAACACTTTTCACTTCCATGCCTTCTAAGCATTCCAGTTTCACTGAATATACCCACTACTGAACTCTTGATCCACCCCCTCCATGTGTTTTCCTTGAAACCTCTCCATCTCAGTTAATGACAGCTCTATCTTCCTAATTGTTTAGACTTTACCCATTGTTCATACCCACATAAATCCTTAAAGAAAGTCTCAGTCTACTTCCAAAATATTTCAAGAGTATTATTGCTTCTTTCTACTTCCACTACTACCGCATTGTTCTAAGCTCTAATGATCTTCCACCTGGGTGACTGCAATAGCCTTCCAACTTGTCTCCCTGCTTTTGCCATTTATCTACAAGAGTTTATTTTCAATTGTCTTCATGGTGGTCTTTTAAAAATATATCTTAGATCATGAAACACCTACTCAGAGGCCTCACTGGCTTGGTATTTCTCTGGGAGTAAACACCGAAAATATTAAATGACTGTGAATCTCTGAGGGTTTTTTCCCCCAGACTAAATCTCCTGCTTTAGTACTGAATAACCATAGGTCCCTCTCCTCTTTCCCTTTACCTGTGCTCACAAGTCACCTTCTTGGAGAAGTCTGCCTTAATCATGGCACTCTTGATTCATCTGACCTTGCTATACTCCCCATAGTATTTACCATCTTCTAACATATCTAATAATGCATTATTTACCATGTTTGTAATTTATTGTGTTAAAGTGTTTCTTGTCTTTCTCCAGTAAAATATAAAACCCACAATGGCAAGGATCTTTGTTTCTTTTTACAAATATATTTTTATATACCCAGTACTTAGAATAAAGTCTGTCACATAGTAAACTGTATGTATATTTTAATGTGTTTATATATATGATGTATATAATGTATATATAATGACGGTTCACAATATATTTAAATATTAGACATAACATTTTCATTTTTATTATTTCTGCATTTATATTATTTCTGCCCAGAGCAGTATCTAACAGAATAATTACCCCACTTACTGTTGTTATTTTATACTAATATCAATACTTGACCACTCTGACTCATTGTTTTCTTACCTGAAAGTGTTGAGCCTGGTAATGTAAAACTCCCTTCATCTTCAAAGTTTGTTAAATCGATGTTGTCAAATACTGACTTACATAAAAGTCTTTAAAATAAATTGACGAAAGGATAATTAAAAAATAAAGTGTGCGTTAGAATTTATCATGAGTGTGTAATGATGCTGGGGGAGAGAGACTTTACAAATATTGAAGAGGTCTGAACTGTGCTTCTGGTGTCGGTAAAAGAAAAGATCGTATGAAAGACTTTTTTGAGGCAGAATCTACAGGACTTGGAAACTGGGCTTGAGGGGCTAGAAATAAAAAGAATTCAAAGATGAATACAAAAATTTAAGTTGAGTGGTTAGACGATGGAGCTACTACAAAAGACTATTTTTTTCAAGAGGCAGAAGGAAACAGCTTAAGTCTATAGGACTGAGTTATATAATTGCTAAGAAATTAAAACTATTAGTGAATTTAACCCCTGTTCCATCTAATGTATAAATAACCCATTTCAAAATTGCCTAACATTTTAGTAAAATTAATTATTGAGATGCTTCTGTGGATTAAGATACACTACAGAAAACTTGGTAAAAAAGAGATGATAATCATTTTGGACAAGAAAATACTATGCTCAATATATAGGAGTAAACTGTGGTAATTAAATATACATTCTTTTTCTCATAGGTGATATTTGGGGGATTGTTTTAATGAATTTTTCTCCTGATTGATTTTATTAAACCCTTATTGTTTGTTTTTTATTTTTCCCTTAAAACTGATAGTTCAGAATGTAAAACATGACTAATTAAATGCTATAAATATACCTTAAAATTTTGTATTGAGTGTGCCCTTGTGGCTCAGGCAACTGAGATGGTGGGGGTGTGCACCATGTAAAGCCCCAAGGATCAGGGCTAAGGGTGAGGGCAAGCAAAATAAATAGTCAGCTAAATAAGACCCCTCCCTCCCTCCCTCCCTTCCTTCCTTCCTTCCTTCCTTCCTTCCTCCCTTCCTTCACATCTTTGAACACTGAAAATTAGTAATTCATTGACATCACTGAATATTCAGTTTTCTCATTATTCTAATAAGCATTTACTTATTCAGATAGTAGTGACCCATTTAAGTTGAACATTTTTTTTTTTAACTTCTTATTCTGTTTCATTTTGACAATTTCTGTAAGGTGATTTTACAAATGACCAGTATTCTCCCAAATAATAGCTGGTATATTAAGCTCAATAAATGAAGAGTATATTTGTATATATTTTTTTACTGGTGTATCACAAATTCTTAGAACATTCTGGTACATAACTCACACTCAATAATTATTGATTTAATGAATAAACTATCCTTTCATCCTTTGTATATTTTTTCTTATAATCTTGTTATTCTTATTTACAATCATTTTTCTATTAGGATATTATTTTGTTTCATTGTTTTTATTATTTGAATTTTACTATTAGAGTTATTGTATTTTTATAATGCTTTAACTGTGGTTAACTTCTCTACTTCTCTTTTTGTTAAAGACACTTTAAGTTCTTTCATATATGTGTATGTGTGTATGTATAACTTAGCATGATTTCCACTAATATTTTGTTATTAACATTATGACAAAAGTGTAGATTCATTTTTGTTGAATTATATTTTTCCATTAACCAGTCTTCTTGGTGTATTTCTTAATTTAGTTGATTCTTCTATATTTATCAATATAATTTTGTAGTTTTCTTCATCTAATTTAAGATTTACCAAACATACATGTATTCATAATAACTGTATATTTTTACTTATAAACTGGAGCTCTTTTTCCATTGTTTATTGATTTTTCATATTTATGACAAAAATTATAAAGTAATTTGATCAGAATATGTTTAGTATGAAAGTAGAATTTTCTACTCTGACATTTGTTAAACTGATAAGGAAGACTTTATTCAAGACTTTTATAGCAAGCAGGAGACTATTGTAATAGGTGGGGGAGACACAACTCAACTATGACAAGGACAAATGGGAATTTATACCAAGGAACATAGTGAGAGGGTCAGTGAAGGGAAAATTACTCAGGGGGAAATCAAGGGCAAAGGGACTTTTGGTAATTTGGCCTAGTAGGATTCATACTAAAGTCAGACCAAGTACTTGGATGTCCAGGGTGAAGGATAAGGAAGGTGGTCAGATATCAGGGGGAGGGAATTTTGCTAAACTAACTTATCAGGATTCTTACTAATGTGAGGTTAAGATCAAGGCCTAACCAAGAAGGCTCAGAGGAGCTTGATCAAAGTTTAAGGAGGAGTCTTTTTCATTAGTTTCTTTAATGTCTCTGTTTTCTTAAGGTGTATCAGTTATAATGCTTCTCAGTTTTTGGCTGTATGTTTTCACTTAGAGGAATTTCTCTTGTTTTCTTAAAATTATCACTTATTTTGTGTGTAGTGGATTATTAACATAAATAGCTTCAATATTTTGGATCTTCTGGCACATTCTCCTTCATGAAATCCCTCCCACATTGATGATGGCTTTATCATGTGACTTGCCATGTCCAATAGGATATCAGCAAGTGCTGTGCAAGCAGACGCTTAATGAGCAATTATAAATTGGAACTAACCCTCTTGGAAGTCTGTGGCCATCTGGTGAAGAAGTTTGGTTAGCATCTTTGAGGATGAAAGATCACAAGAAGAAAGGACACAGGTCCCAGCTTACTTGCCAACTAAATGCAACCAAATGAATAAAATCAAGTGAAGCCAGCAGAATTGCCCAACAAACTGATAAAACCATGAAAATGATATATCAGTGTTCTTTAATGTCATTAGGTTTTGAGATTTTTTTTATATATAAATATATCTCATATTTAATTTATTTATAATGTTTTGCCACTTATTATCCTAAAGATTATTTTAAAATATCAGAACTATATTAAAATTCTTTTGACTCCTATCAAGGTAACTTATATAGTGATTTATTTCTGTAATAATTTTTCAAATTGATATTCACATGCATTTCTTATGTTATCTTTCTTCTTTGAATTGGCTGTGAAAAAAATCAGTAACTTTTTTTGTGTTAATTTGTATAAATTAGGTAGTTGTAGGGATCATAATACTTTTGACGAGTATTGCCCAATAGAACATTCTGCATGATGAACATGTCCTATGATCTGTCCTATCAAATATGGCAGCTATTAGTCATATGTGGCTAAAACTGAGGAACGGAATTTCCAATTTAAATTTGTTATTTAAATTGAAATTTAACTAGTCACATGTGGCAGTGGCTATCATATGGGAGCTTGTAGTTCTAGAATCTGACATTCCAGCAGCATCACCACTTGGGATTTCATTATAAATCAAAGGCTAGCAAGCTCCACTTTAGACTTACTGAATCAGAAAATAAATCTTAACATGATTTACTATTCATATTTGGGATACACATTAAAGTTTGCAAGGGGCTGCTAATAAGTTATGCCTTCTATGCTAATCAGTGATATTATTTGAAGAGACATGAGGATAGATAGTTTAATGGTTCAGAAAAGTGTAATCACACTGTTGGAGCTCACAGTTAAGCAGATGAAAGTTAAGTTGTTCTTGAGCAGACATAATTATTATATTAACAGTTTTCTGTGTTGATCTTATCATCAGATCAGAAGAGGCGTCCACCCAACCTGTAGCTTGCTTTATTTTTTATAGCTTTCTATAGAGTAGTTTTTCTCAAAGTGTAATCCACCAATCATTTGCATCAGAAAAGTTGGGTGTTTGTCAAAAATGAGGGTTCTTGGGCTCCATTGGAGACCAACTCAATCATTGTCACCTGTTCTAGTCTCCATTTCTGTATTTTAAATAAAATATTTAGGTAATTCTTTTGCAAACTAAAAGCTGAGAGTCACACTGACAAGAGAAGGGACTAGAAGTATATTGTTTAGAGAATACTGGTATATTCTTGTTTGTATAAATATTGTTCAGATCTTTGATTCACTCTGTTCCTTCTAAGACATGATTTCTGAATCCCCACTTATCCTGAAACACTTCCTTTAAATATACTCTACGTTTTTGTTGTACCAATGCAGCATGGACTTGCGTTCCTATCAGACAGACATCATGAAAACACGAAGTTTTCCTCGCTAGCACAAGGCCATAAATCTTACAGGCAGATCTCACCAGAATTCTGCTCTCCTACTCATTCTGAATTAATACTTTTAACGCTACTTGAATTTGGCCTGCCTGCCATCAAAGGCCAGCTTGGCATCTTAAGTTCTTTTATCTTTTCACACCTGTTGTCTTTGACCTACTTTGCAGTCTGTTCAGAAAAATAATTCTTTGTAAATTTTAACTCTCTCCTTTTATGCCAAGGGTATTAAATTAAAGAGAGAGAAAAAATAATGTGGAATCTGAACTATTCACAACTAATTGCTGTTAGGAAAAGATCATTTTTCTTTCTTAAGGAAGAAAAGATAACTTTACATTTGCTGGACAGCTTTGTGTGTATTTTGTGTGTTTACTTTTCCGTTTATTTAGTATACTATTTTATTTTATTCATAATCATTTTGCTTTTCAGCTATACTTCATTTATTGAGTATAATTACTTATTCTTCGGATAAAACTAACCCTACAGGAAGATTTGCATCATACACAAGCTGTTTTAACAAAAGAAGCCCTCAGAGTCAATTGTCTATAGACTTTAATCAGGTATGTAACAGAAAAATCCAGTTACCCATGACACAAAGCTCAAATCAATTGAGTTAACTAACATAATAATAAAATTGTTTCACAAAATAGGAAGTTCAGAATTAGCATGAACTGTGGTTGGCTGATCTAGAAGAAAAATAAGTGATTGAGGATTTTTCTTGGTTACTTGGGTTCTGTTCTGTGGTTTCCGTTTCGCCTAAGGCTGATTCCTCTTTAATTTGTTGGACTGCTGTGTAGTCAGGTATGAATGCCTCTTTTATATCTTGGAGGAGAGAGCATGTACCTTTCTATGGATTTCTGAAGAGTAAGGATATTTTTCATAATTCCCTAGCAAAATTCTCTTTATACATTGTTGTCCTTAATGGGTCATTTACCCATTTCTGAATCAGTCTGTTTCCATAGAAATCTCTTGTGAGGATAATTTAAGGTCAATTTTCTTGAACCAACTAGCAAGAGATAAAGAAATCCAATGATCGGTTTAAATAAATACAGCCTTACTCTGTGAAACGTATTTTTGATATATGATTTTGCTGGGGAGAAGGTGAAACAGATGCTTAAGGAAATCGATTTACAGTATGTGAGACGATCTTTAACAAACTATTTTTTGTGTTATAGGTAATATAAATATCTTCACAATACATAAACATATATATACATACATACATACATACAGATATGTATCTTTCTATTGTATCTATATATATTATATATATGATACATATGAACGGATGTATTTGTATTCTGATAGGAAATTTGAAGATAAGAGAGCAGACCATTTGTTAACCATGGAGCATCTGAGTGCTGGTTTCTGGAACTCCGATCTCCATAGGGTGGCTTGGTAAAGGCCTGATGTTACCTTGTACAGGTAGTAGAATTATTCCAGCAGAGGAACTCTGAAATTATGAGAATGGAGTTCATGTAGAGAGGCTGGCATACCATCCCATATTCCCCTCTGAAGGGGCCAGAAAAAGAAACCTTTCCTCTGGGAAGTGAACAAATCCTTCCCACTGAGGGGGAGGAGAAAGTCTCCAGATTCCTTATCCTGGGAGAGTAGCAAATGGCTCCAGGGAGATGTCTCCAAATCCTCTGGAAAGTACACTAGCTTCTAGCATATTTGTTCTCCAGTCTCCTTTACCAGTAGCTTGGCTCAGAGAGCTCAGATTGTCCAGATGTGAAAATAATCCTGGGGAATTTTTAACAGCTGTTTCCCAACATTTAATAGCTGAATAAGACTTCAGCAGAGTCTGTGTGGCAACAAGAACATTGTAGAATGACCGGGGTGAAGTACTGGGACACCTTTCAAGTTGAATGAAATTCCCTGTGTTTTCAGCACTTACTGCTTTTGAAATTTAAGTGAAAAAGTCATTTTATCTCTTTGATTTCACTAAGTCAAAACAATTTATTCAATACAAAATAAGGATAATAATGCTGAGGAATGATGAGGGCATTGCTTTTTCCTAAAAGAAACATGAAACAGTAGTTTTTTTGATTATAGTGTTTTGCAATAGATTGGTATATTTATTGAGTGTTAATGTGTGAGGCATCCTATATATATATATCATACAGATTATATACACATATATAATACAAACATTTTATGTATCTATATGTATACACACAGTAGCATTGATATACAACTACACATGTACATATTATATATTTTTTATAATATGCAGATTATAAATACAGATATTCAGTTGTACATATATGTATGATATACAGATTTTATATATTTGCAACATGCAGATTATATGTATACCACATGCACATAATGGTATAATTTGCAGGTTGTATATATATAATATATGGACTATATAGATTAATACATAATATATAGATTGTATACATACACAATATATATAACTTGTATATCAGTGTACCTACAAGTGTATATGTATGTTAAATTTACATATTACATATATTTATCATATAAATATTATATATTTGATACATAGATTACTCAATACAATATGCAGTCTATATTATAGATATATTCAGATGTATAATAAAATCTCTTTTACTATTCAATGCAACTGAAGTTTGAGAAGATAAATAGCTCATTATATATACATACGGGTAGATATATGTATAATATGCTGATTGTATATACATATTCACATTATACAGATTGTATATGTATGTATATGTGTCTGTGTATATAGTGATACTCATAGCTGCTAAGTGGAAGGGTTTTCACACCTTGCACTTTTAATGTCTGCTGTCTGCTGCTTGTTCATAATTCAGTGGTAGATTAGGTAATAGGAAGGTGGGAAGCGCTCCAACTGGAGGGCACAGATGGATCGCAGCGAGGGCACTTGGCTGGACCTTTAGTGTGTGGGGAGAGGGAGTCTGCAGGAAGGCCTGTGGGGGAGGCAGATTGAGCAGCCTAAACCATGGTGGCTGTGAAAGTCATTGGCCTTTCTGTGACTGTGATTGCTATTTTCATTACCATTTACTTACCTTCACCTGGTTCTTGCTGAATATTAGGTTTCATATGTGGTTAATTTTGAGGCGTTTAATTTCCTCATACAAGTTGCTTTCCTCATCTGAAAGGGGAAGTTCAGTCTATCCAAGTTCTTCATTAATCAAAAGAACAGATACAGAGCTGGAAAGCTGAGGGGATTTTGTCTAATTTGTCTCATTAACTACTTGTACTATGATAATTAAAGGACAGAAACAGTTTTAAAATGGGATATTAAACTTTCAAAGTGGGGACACTAGCTGCACAGCAGTGTAGAGACATGCCGCTGCTTTTAGTCCCCACCTACTGCTAGGTCCGGAGGCCTTGACTAAGAGATGGCAGAGTGTGTGCGGTGGTCAGGAGCATAAGGCAGTGTGTTCCTGCTGTGCTCGTCATTAGAATCTCTGGAGATCTTTAAAAAAATTAGATGCTTGGACTGCATCTTAGATCAGTTGAATCAGATGCTGGCCAAGGGGTGGGACCAAAACACGAGTATGTTAAAAAACAAGCAGCACGTTGCTTATTTTAATATCTAGTCAAAACCAAGACATCCTGGTAGAGGGAATATTTTTTGATTAGTAGGTAAATGAGAGCGGTCGTCACCTAGCATGATGCTAAGTGACTGCAGAGTCTAATGTAAATGGTCTGAACTATATTTCTCCATTACCCACGCTACTCAGTGCACTCATCCCAATCCGCCACCATGATATGGCCTCTCTTTTACATCTTCCTCGGATGGAAGAATAAGTTTCAGATCATACTCATGATGCGTCCGCATCATTAATATACTTGAGAAAAAGTCAGTTGTCTTTTCCGCTTTGACTGCTGGCCTCATTTGAGTTTTCACATGTATTTGGGGAAAGCTCTCAAAATTAACTTGTTCCACAACTTTTGAATCCCTTAAGAGATGTTCCTGTCACCAGTGTCTCTCTCCACCACAAGCTACTTTCAATGTGATATATATATCTTGATACCTTTGATTATATTGTGAACTCCTTGAAAGGGTAATGTAGCTGTGTGTGTTATTCACTTTTGTATCTCCAGTTGAGTAATGTTGAGTAATTTATCTGTGCATGGAAAGACACTTGTTTTATGAGTTCACATAAAACATTAGCCACTCGGAGATTTGTCAGCAAAGCCTAGCAGCAGTGCAAGCCAAACCAGATTGCTTATGGATGCTGAGCAGAGCCCTGGTCACTCAGGGCTCTTTAAGTGATTTACTTGCCTCTTTGCTGCCACTGCCAGTATCTTTGCTCAGAGTCCAGGCTGTTCCACAGCCCACACTTTAACAAAGATCACTTACCAGAAGTAAACCTATCTTACAATGGTCATCTTTCAAATGACTTCGAGAAAGACTCAAGGCAGCAATTATTCAACTTTATTGCTTCACCGACTAAAGCATTTTCGCTTTAATGGGCTGCCAAGCTGTATAGAGAGAAAGTGCTCGTGGCATGACCAGAAAGAAGAGAATACATTGGGAGCTAGAAAAGCAAAAGCTGCTCCCTGGGGCTTCCGCTAAATAGCTGGCTTTCAGATTTCTGTGTTTCATGTAACTCTCTGATACTGGCAGCTGTGATGAGCTATTTGACCCCCTTTATCACCTGTTCATGTTAACACAGAGGTTCACAGTGTTGTCTCTTGTCAAAAGAACTATGCTAAGATAGAGGAGGCTAATTGAGTATTTTGTCAAGCTGATATTAACAACCCAGAGGGAGACAGAGCACCAAAACAAATTGTGCAGAGAGAATATTTTACAAAGGTGATAACCCATGGCGTAGCATGCCCTGGAAGGATGTGATTTGGGGACAGCTAGTCAGATCTCAGATTTGTTCCCTCATGTGTATGTTTTCTGTCGGCAACAGGTGCCTGAAGTATCATTTAAAAAGAGACAAATCTCTTATTTATTTATTTATTTATTTTTGTGATTCAGGGTTGCTGTTATCAATGGATGCAAGTGCATTAAGTGTCTTAAAAGAACACTCCAAACTGGATAAGATAATAGTTATTTGATCCTGAATGAAGACTTTTATCTTACTTTCTCTTACTCTGATAGTGTATTGTATTGCATCAGGCCCAATTTAACTTACAAAATTGTACAATACAACAGCATTTAAAATTGTTCTGGGAAATTTGGTCTGCCTTACATGATTCTGTACTTAGCTGTGGAGCATGTAGTGTGGGATTTAAAGCAGTTGAAAACCAAGAATCCAGGTGATTTCAAGGCTATGAGTTCTGTTTAGGTTGAAGATGAAATGAAAGAGATATTTTCCTGTGAGAGATCTGGATTATTATAACCTTGACACAAGTGATCAGGCCCTGGAGTTAAGAAGAGGATCAACATTGCAGCTGTGAATTTTCTTTCACTGCTGATAGCAGAAGTATGAAATAACTTTCCTAGTATAATATTCAAATAAAGGCTCACGTGGTTGAACTTAATAGGAGAAAAACAAATATTATTAGCTTTATAAAGTTTTTGTTTTATAAAGTTAGAAGTCATGATATGTAATTTCAGAATTTTTAAAGTGTCTATTTTTTATAGATAATTCTAAAATCAGACAATTGTATACATCACACATGCCTTGTATAATAATGTTAATTACCCCAAGAATTACTGCAGATTTAACACCTGGATATTGTCATTTATTTTCTTATATTTTTTAGAAATAGCAAAGCTCTCTTTGGTTTTTAATGTTATATTTGACTAAGAAATAAACTATTTGACTTAAAAATAAAATAAGCTAATAATTTAGTAGAGTATATCATTTTTGTAGAAGACAAGGTTTAAGAGCAATTCATTATATGAGGACTTTTGAGTCCAATATCAGAGTACAGGCAAGAAATATACCTTCTCCTCCTACTCCTCTCAGAAAAAGCTTTTGAGGTTCACAAACAAGGTTAATAAATGGCCTGTGTAAGCTCAGATATGGTAATATGAAAAAAAAAAAAAAGGGGGGACTGCTGATGTAAGGTCTAAAAAGGAGTCAAAATAGTATAAAGTGACAAATATAGATGACCGTATATAACCTTTATTGAAAAAATGATGAAATTGTGTGTGAGTTAGATTGGAGAAAAATTCAGTGATCAAGTAGTGTTGCCTTTTGGGGTCATGGAAAATGGAATATTTGTCTTTTATTTGCTCATGCTGTTATGTGAAAGAGTGTATTGATTCTCATCTGAAAAAAATAGAGAAAGCCAATTCACATCAGGCTAGCATTGGTTGATGAAATTTTCTAGAAGTGGCTGCATCATTTTATGTTCATGCCAGTATGAAGGTTCCTTCCCATGTCCCCAAATTCTGGTCAACATTTGGCATTGTCTGTCAGTTTTATTTACTGCCATGCTAGTGAATATGAAGTGGGTTCACACTGTGTTTTTTTTAATATGCATCTCCCAAATGACTGGTGATGTTGGGTAGTAATATTCTTCAAGTACGTACTGGCCATTCCTATATCATCTCTGGTGAAATACTATTAAAATCTTTTGGTCACTTTTTAATTGTGTTTTTTACCTTCTGAAGTCATTGAGTTGTACAAGTTCTTTATTCTAGATACAAGTTTCTTATTGGAGAAATAATTTTCAAAAATTATCTTCCAGACTGTGGCTTGTCTTTTTACTTTCTTGATGGTGTATTTTGAAGCACAAAGGTTTTGAATGTGATGAAATCCAATTGTTAATTTTTTTTCTCTTCAATGAATCATTACAAGGTCCAAAATAACCAAAATGTATCCATTTTTTTTAGGAGATTTATAATTTTAGTCTATGATACTTTTCAAGTTTCTTTTTTTATAGCAGAAGTAAGAGTTCAAATTCATCCTTTTGCATGAGGGTACCCAGTTGTACCGATTTGTTGTAGCATTTGTTGAAAACACTGTTTTTCTCCCATAGAATTGTCTGGGCACCTTTGTCCAGTAAGGGTTTCTTCTGGACATAATTCTCATTGCAAATTTATGTGCATATATATCTATATCTCTATTCATATATATGACTACTTATAATATAGTCAATATCCTAATCACATAAAGCAACCTGAAGCTAAACCTAACTTCTGATATATAAGGAATTATGCTATTATGCTAAGCTCTTACTAATTTATCGAGCCCATCTAAATGCAGGAGAAGGACTCTAGAGAGAAATTAATCATAGAATCATTTAAGTTATATATGGTTATGATTATGAACTGTGATTAATGCTAAAAAAGATTTATATTACTAGAACAGAAGTTCAACAGTTAAGTTGCCATCAATTACATTTTTCTTATAGTACTAAAATATTAATTTTAACACTGACTTCATAATTTAAATCTGGAAAATATTATAATTGTCATATTAAGAACTTTAGTTGTATTCATTATAAAAAGAAGCTTAATAACTGAAGTTCCCCACAGTGGTATGCTGTGTCCCTCCAGAATCATATGTTGAAATCCTAACCCCCCAAGTGGTCTCCAAGTGGTCCCCAAGGTGGAAGTATTAGGGAATGGTGCCTTTGGGTGATAATAAGGTCACGTGAATAGAACCTTCATGAATGGAGTGAGTGCCTTTATTAAAAAGGGAGCTTCCTGACATGTGAGGATACAGTGAGAAGTCTGTGGCCTGGAAGAGGGTCTTCTCATCATATTTCCACCCTAATCTCAGACTTCCAAACTCCAGGGCTGAAAGATATACATTTATGTTGTTTATAAGCTACTCAGTCTGTAATATTTTATTTTAGCTGCCCAAATACACTCAGATATCCTCTAAGAGTTTAGTGAAGATGAGTTTATTCATCAGATTTTATTGCGCACTTAATAAGCATTGGGCAACTAGCATATTCTTCTGTAAATATTTGCGTTTTATTTTCCTTTGAGGATTAAAATTAAGATGAACTATATTCTTATGACTCTAGCCACGTACTCAACTGTTTTTGTACCAGTTTTATTTTATTTTAAAGGGGAATACTAGGTATATCAATCTCATAAGGTTGACATAATAATTAAATGGATGGTAAACATATATAAAATACTGAAAATAGTGCTTGTCTCAGAGTTATCTACTATGGTTCCCTTGAATGTATGTTCTTGAGGGCAGGGATTTTTTTTTAATTCAGTAATATTCTCTTAGAAACATGCCTGATACATATTTGGTGTTTAAGAATTTATAGAATGGACAGTATAAGACATAAAATAATGGTTTTTAATAGGGCAAATGGAGATATGCATTAGACTGGTCACTCATGCCATTAATTTTTTTTTCTTTTGTTCTTGGTGTGATTTACAAGAGTAGACCTGTCAATCATAATATTGGCCTTTGTAAACCAGAGATTCAAACAATGTTACATATACAAATGCAGAAGTTTTATAGGTACCTGTGGATTAAGTTGAAATAAATATAGAGCAAGCCACAGGCAACATTGGAAACAATCCCATTCTCCAGAACAACCAATTAAATAATTTTAAAGATTTGGAAGTAAAATCTTGTTAGAACTTTCAAATAGTAGTGGGGTTTATGAGAAAATGTAGTAGAAAAATAGAAGAGTTAGGATGGAAATCTTTGGTTTCAGCAAAGTTCCCTATAAATTTTTTGAATGTCCAATACATTGAGAATGTTTGAGGGTGAAGAATCAGTTTCTAGAAATAAATTTAAATTTGAATGCTACAGTAAAAGACACCTTGGAAACTCTTGTTGCTTGCTCCTTTGAGCTAAATAACCAGCAAGTCTAGATTCTATCAAATGAAGATTCTTACTTTAAAAGGAAAGAGAAATTTGATCACTACTGGGAGTAGGTAAAGTCAATTGCTGAAATGAATAGGAAAAGGACACAGTTTCAAAAAGAAAGTGAGAGTAGCAAAGTTGGCTCTTTCAATATGCTTCTTGACAGATGTGCCCTCTCTGAGCTTTTTTCTCCAGGTAGTTAAGGAAGTGAGTTTCTAACAAAGGAGGGCTCTCATGTGCCTCTGTGTAGAAGGTAACCTCTCTAATTGCATTTGGTTCATTTTAAAAGGTGTAGTCCTTATGATTTCAGCTCTTGTGGTGTGGTTTTCATTTAAAATTTTGAAGAAACTGAATATATTTCTGTTTTTAGAAATGAATCAGATTTCATAAATATGTGTCCAGTATATCTTTTATTAATGTTGAAATATAATGCTAAATATCCGGAGCAAATAATTGAATACTTTCAGTTATTTAGCTGTTTAATAAACAGATTCCTTTGTTGCATAACTTCCATGAATAGTGAGCTTCAGAACCAAGTTTGGAAAACAATACAGTTGCCATTTGACAAAGAGAAATTTAGCTAATTACTATGAAGATCCTGGGGAAATAGTAGTGCAAATAGCTATCACTTATTGAGTTTTTAGTATGAATGCTTTAGATGTACTCACTCATTTAATCTTTTCAGTATATTTATGGGTAGGTTCTATTATAATTATTTTGCAGTTGAGGAAACAGAGACAATGAGGTCAGGCAATTTGGTGCAGGTTTATACAGTTAGTATTTCGAGCTTGACTTCTCATCAAGGTAGTCTACTTAATGAAGCCCTGTCATCATAATGATGATGCTATTCTAATATGAAAATATTCTAACAGTGCAATTTCAGTAAAACCAATTAAATATGTGTGTGTGTGTGTGTGTGTGTGTACACACACACACACACACACACACACACACACACACGAAGTTCAGGTCTCAAGGCTCTGGAAAGCAGCAGCCTGAGTTACTCTGGTCTATATTTGGCATCAAAAAAGTGAGGCTCGCCGTCCAATCAGTCCATCATCATTTCTGTCATTCCGGTCTCTGAGTTGAAACAAAGCTAGGGTTCTGAAGGAGGGAAAGAAATACGTTGCTCTGCTCTCAAGACTTAGGTAAAACATGTTTCAGTCCTCAGGTAATTTACTAGGGCTGGTTCTAGCCCTATTTACTTCAAAGCTCGGTAAAAATGAAAGGGATGCAAAATGGTACTTTTGCAGAGAGACATCTGGATTCCTCTCCAGCCTTGGCTTTGCTGACAGGAAATGTCCTCTGACAATCATGTAACTATGCTGAGGTAGAAAAAACTTTTTTGCCTTTCTCCTAAAATAAAATTCTGCAAGTTTTTTTTTTTTTTTTTTAATATTCTCCAGCACATTTTCTTATACTTTTTCCACCGTTAACTACTGGCACTGCTCAATGTTTGCTTTAGGAACGAGAGCTGAATTATTTAACAATGAAGAAGAGATGATTAAGTAGACCAAATCATGTGCCATATTTCAAGCGATAGCATTAAGCCTCCCAAATTATATCTATTATTGTTTGTAAAGTGCTTTAAACAGTTCCTATCACATATAAATATTTGTCAACTAACAATAAAAATACAACTGAGGGAGAACTTGCTTCTCCTGGGGGTTTGTCCTGAGGGGCTTCTGAGAAAATCTGAAAGGAGTCAATTGTTGGAATAAGAGCAAGACATTGTAGGTGAGCTGAGCTCAACTGGTAATGATTTCTAGCATTTTTAGTCTTGGAAATTTGACACAGTGACAAATGCTCCTGAAGAATGACTGGTTTCCATATGGATGGAAGGACCATTGTATTTTCAAGGAGCCTCAGGAAATACAGAGATATTATTATCAGTCTCAAGAAGATTAAGTTTCTTGCCCCAGGACAGGTAGAGTGAAGATTCAAATCCATACCCATCTTATTTCCTTACCAAGAAGCTTCTACTGTACCACTTAATGCAGACATACCCAGTCTCACTGTTGCATATATTTATTCATCCTCTGCAGTGCTACTCTTCACAAGATAATCATTCTTGTTGCAAGATTTAAATTGACAGCTTCCTATGCTTGAACTAACGCTCGTCCTGATAGACTCAAAAAGGTGGCAAAATGCTTATTAGGTGGTATAAAAACTACAAGTTGTTATGTGCTTTGGGAGGATGGAAAATTTCTTTCTTTCTTTTCTTTTTTTTTGGTTAAAAAGTGGAAACCACAAAGTAATTTTAAAATTTGGTTTATTTGATTTAGCAATTTTTTCTTTGGAAGTAGAATTGTATGCAAGAAACTGAAATGGATTTGGGGAACACAGAAATCAGGAAGGATTTATCTTGTAGTGTGTTTACAATCTAATGTACAGTCTGATCATGCAGCACTTTCAGTTCTTGAAGGCACTAAATATTTAAAAGAAAACAATTTGCTATTCAGTCACTGAACTATGTTCAACTAACAATCTTCTACATCAAAAAGTTGTATGTATGTATATAAAAATACATGAGTAAGTTTGTATTTATGTATTTTTTCACTTTTTCTCTTACAATATGTCAAAATCTGGCCATACCAGGGAGAAAGATGAGGACAACTTGCATTAAAACTGAGATCAACGTGCTAATCAAAAGACTGGCAAAATAAATTCAATCAAACCAATTAGTAATTGCTCTGGTAATGGTTTCTGGCTGCAATTGTGGAATAACTAGGTCAGATGCTGTAATTTTTCATACAACCTCTCATTTGTTTATTTATCGTAAGGGTATTTTCATCTTAATTAACAACCCAATTATCTCACTTGGTATCTTTGATTAGTTTATGCAATGCAACCACCACCTATATTCACGAACCACGTAGCCAACATACATCGTGAGCATTTGTCATTAGCTATAGCGTGTCTCCTAATATTTTCTTAAGACTTAAATATCAAGGAGCCAAAAGTAAAATAAGGCCCACTTTCTGCTTCATATCTGAAAAACTCCAAGTCTTCAGAACATAGTATATTCATTCCAATTTTATAGTTGGTATGAAAAACTGTTTTGGAATTAATTTTTCAATTGTGTAGATGAGGAGAAAATTATTCCTAGAGACCTTAAATCCAAATGTGCTTTAGAAAAAGGTCTAGTAAAAAACAAGATTATAGTTATAAGATTCACAGTCACTAGCTCATTTTAAACTTTCTACCTGTGTTCTTTACTTTCCTCACTGTTCCCCCAAGCACATTGTTTTCCTATTCTGTTTTTTTTTTAATCTAAATTTGCCTTAGGGTAACGGATAGCTTTTGTTTTTGGCAATTGCTAGTGCCCGCACCTAATTCTTTAAGAGAAGAGGATAAGCGGTGAGCGCCTTCAGGCTGCCCTTTTAGAGAAAACGTTCAGTGTGAATTTGTAGAACGACCTGCGTCTTTTCGTGTCTGTTATTTTTCACTGAGAGCAAATGGATCTATCTCACCCTTAGACCCCTGTCAGGCAAGTTTGCCTTCCCTTTTCCCATCCCCAAGACAAATTAAGAATGCTGAAACCTTTCACTCATAACAAAACAGTGATAAAGCAGGTAACAGGACCTCACATTAATCAGGTCTTTCAAAGAAGAGGCCCCAACCTGCACCCTTTGTCTAGCCTGTTGGTAGGTGGGTTTTTATTTTCTAACTCCTTTAGGGTCCTAGCATTCTTTAGTCCAGCAGCACATTCTCCTTGGAAATGTTTCACTTTTCAGCTCTGTGTTGATCAAAAAACAAAAAAGCAACAACAACAACACACACACACACACACACACACACACACACACACACACACACACACACACCCACCCAAAAAAAATAAAAGCACCCTAGAGAGCCACTACAGAAATCTGAACTTCTAATGATCTTCTTTTATATTTCCTTACAATGGACAATGGTCCTCTCAATACTAATGACATCAGTACACAGAGAGGCAACAACGCAGAGACGGAGGGTAGAGAAAAAGTAGTCTCTATCATAGATGTGCTGTATCATCTCGGTGGAAAAAAATCCTGTTTTCTGTAGCCAAATTGTTGCTGTCTCTTTGGAAATACTCGGTGTCTCTGCAAACCAGTGCTGCGATGAGAAAAGATAAAGAGCAGATGAACAATTTTCTTCTCAGGTAGAAATATTACCGCCAGTTAAATGCCTTTCTAATCCTTTTACTACCCCACAATAAGACAGAAAATGAATTCACTAATAATTCTTTCCTGTTTTCTTCGGGTGCTGCTTGACGTTTTTCCAGACTAAATGAAACCAGCTACCCTTGTGTGCAGTTACTATGTTGAATCAAGTGTGCCCTCTCCTGGTAACTTGAAATATTACCAGCTGCTACAGGATTCACTTAGATGACTGAAATCTGAAAGATATTGAGGGCAGTTTTATTTTAGAGTGTGTTTTAAAATGTATCATTATAAAAAGAGAAATAGAGGATGGCTTCACTCATATGTGGAATATAATGAAATGAAACAAATAGATAAATCCCAGCAAACAATCTCAGGACACAAGATGATGACTGCTAGAGGGTAGGAGGGGAGATGTGGGGACAAAGGACATTGGAATTCTGGTCAAGGGTGTGGTGGCGTGGTGTGAAATATAGATTTAGATATAATGTAGTATTCAAAAATGAATTTAGCATTAATGAAAATGAGTTAAAATGAATAATTCAAAAATGAATTAAAGAGATAATAAATATCAACAAATTTAAAAAATGTAAAAACTAATTGGTAACTAAGAAAAATATCATTATATGAGAAAATTATAAAACTGTATTTTGGAGTTTATAGAAATAGAATTAAATGTAAAAGTTTTTTAATGATGTAACTTGTATTAATAATTTGCAAATTGCTAAGGATTGCTAGAAAAAATTGATATTAAGTTTGTCTTTTCTTATAAACATTTATTTAAAAAGTCTAACAATTAAATAACACATGCAAATAAGTGATTCTTATGAAGCAAGAATTGAAAACTTTTCCTGTAATGAACCAGGTAGTGAGCGTGTGATACTTTTTTGGTCACTATATCTCTTCGGCAGCTACTCAACTTGGACTTGAAAAAGCATTCATATACAATAGTGAATGAAGGCCTGTGACTGTGTGCCAGTAAGACTTTATTTACAAAACAGACTGCAGGTCAAACTTGGTCTGTGATGGAGTGAACTTGTAGATCTGTTGAATCATAGAAGAATGTAAGCATTCTCAATGCATTGCATCTTTTTTTTAAAAAGTTACCCTGGAGGTGATGATTGTAACTTTTGTTTGAAGGTTGCTGTCTTTTCCAAAGAACTTCTCTTTTTGATTAGTTTCTAGACTCCATTGACAAACTTTGCAAAAAATAATGAACAGTTAGAGCTGGCAGGGAACTTAGGTCATTATGTATTTTGCTCATTTACAGAGAAAGAGATTAAAGCCTCGAGGAATTCTTGAATGCTTTTCAAGTCACCTGTATTATTCACTGAATCAGCCCTCAATGACTTTTGACTACTTTGCTAATATAATGCATGGAATAATATTTGAAACTTGAAAATATTAAGAAAATACTTTTATTAATATATTAGGAAAAGAAAATGAAAGTCATTTGCATTTTATTTCTCGTTAAAGTAGGACTCTACAAGTTTGTAACATCTCACTCAATTGGAACTGCTGCTGTGTTAGAGATATGAACTCAAACTGGTGTTTTATGTAAACATAACTGTATAGGTTTGAACATTTTTATTGGCAGATGAGTCTAGAGGTGACTGCAGTTAATCTCAGAATAAAAATATGAATTACATGTGGCGGTGTTTAATAGCCAAAGAAATGTCCGTTTTCCCTATTGGATTACTTTCAGTAAAACAATTCCATTATGTGAAAACAGAACCTTGTGACACTGTATATCATCACAATGTCCTTGAACTTGATCCACAGCTGCATATCATGACCAGATAGTGAATTTTAGATGCCTTTTAAATGTAAGCAGCAAAGATTTTTTAATTAGTAATTATTCATTCATTCAGTATTCATCCAGAATAGTGACAGACACTATGATAAGTGGCAGTGATAAAGTTTTGATTAAAACTATTCGATTCTTATTCTAAGTGAGCTTTTAGACTATGAAGGAATGCTTACTGGTAAGTTCTAAATCTCTGACTTTGAGAATACGAAAAATGAACATGACACCCATTTTTCTCTTATGGGTTTTAAATAAGGAATGGAAAGAAAGAGTAAGTGGGAATAATACTGTAAGAATGAAAGTATAATAAATATAAAATGAGAATAATAATTAGCTGGCATTAAAATATCACAGGGGAGATAACTTCCTTATGGGATTTTGAGGATGCTTGATGGCACAGTGACTTTTTGTTCCCAGCCTTGAGACCTTAGTAGCGTTGAACAAGTAGAGATGAAGCAAGAGAGGAAAGAATGCTCTTGACAACAGCAGCAGTATCATTAAAAACATTAAATGGAGTGGGTTGGGAATAGCAAATAAACTGTTGGGGTTTGACTATATATTTCTGTGGGAGGAGGATAATGACAGAAAAACTCTTTGGAATCAGATCATTGGGGATATTGAAAATAGTGAAAGGAGGTTGATTCAGTATTGGGGAGAAATTTACGTTTTTTTTCAAGCTGGTAGTGACGTGGTTAGAATTATAGATTTTGGTTTTTTAAAACATTTTTATTGCAGTAATGTTGGTTCATCGCATTATATAGGTTTTAGGTGTTCGGAACTATGTTTCTGGATAGTAACCTGAGAGACTGACTAATCACAAGGAGGCTGACTGTTGCAATAATTTGAGAGAAAAGTTGCAAAGGCCAGAACTTTCCAATGGTGTGTGTGAGTAGACAGAAGGAAACACAATTTTACTTCACCAGGTGAAGAAAAATATCTAAAGAATTAGGTGACTGACTAAGCAAGGAACATTTTGATTACTTGATTAAGAGATAAGTGAAGAGGACTCTTAGGATTTGCCACATGTATATCTGATAGGTTACCAATGGCATTAAAAAAAAAGGAAGTAAAAAAATGAAAGCTATTTAATGGGGAGAATGAATTTTCCTTTGTCCTTTTGAGTTTGAAGTGAGAGTAGAATTTCTGCATATAGATAAATTGCACGAATTTGCAAAAATGTTCTTGATTCTTAAAAGAGATTTAAATGTATAAGTCCTATGCATAAAGTGGTAGTTAAAGCAATGGAGAGTCATGCTTTTGCATTATGGATTTAATTTTTTTACTTTAGTATGACTAAATTAATCATTTAACTTAAATGGAGCTAGAAATTCCCTGGACGCCTGTGAAACAACACATTCATATACACTTTATATTTGATAAAAATTTTCTTGTGCTTCCAACTGGAAATAAATCTTTCAGAATTTTAGAACTTCAGAATTAACAATTTAAAAATCTTTATAAACAGGTAAGAAGGGGAGAGTTAGCTATTTGTTAGGAAGGAATGTTTAAGATCACGGTATATTAGATATGTTGCCTACTCGTAGAATGGAATGAGAAGAAAGAATAAGGCATTTTCTAAAGGTGCTCTGCAGTCATTACTATTAAGAAGTGACAGGACTAAAATCATTTGCAGGAGGTCGAACGTATGAGCATTTAGAGCTTAGAAGGACAGCGGTCTCCAATTTTCCACCTTGCATTTTCATTCTGAGATCATTTCTAACAAGATTTACTAATTTAATTCCTCATAATATTTTATTAGAGCATTCACAGAGCAGGAAAAGATTAATGGCTAGGATGGAAGCCTTTCATCTGAACTTAGGAACTTGATATTCAGCTAAAAATAAGGAAGGAAAAGCCTAACAACAATGGGTAATGTTTTGTGGAGCGAGGTCTTAGCAGCTCACTCTGAATGAAGGCAGTAAGTCAGCATTTGACTGGATAAAATAAAATGCAGAACACGGTTTTACAAAACTAATAAGACAATAGAGAAGAGACCCGCTTCACCATTCCCAAATGCCTACAGCTGCGTTTCTTCCCATTCATCAGTGGGTATCCCACAAATCAAGGCCCAGTCTCCATGCTGGTGCTCTGAAGGTCAGATGCACTTAAGTCTCAGATAAGATGGGGAAGGATTCAAGGAGAGTTCACATATGGGAATATAGAAGAACTGCTGATACCTAATATGAATAAAATGAGAAAAAAGGATGACAACTGAGAAATTACATTAAAGATGAAATAAGCACATC
This sequence comes from Solenodon paradoxus, assembly GCA_004363575.1. Classification (NCBI taxonomy): domain Eukaryota; kingdom Metazoa; phylum Chordata; class Mammalia; order Eulipotyphla; family Solenodontidae; genus Solenodon; species Solenodon paradoxus. The sequence continues at coordinate 1,319,372 of RJWH01000064.1, forward strand.
ATACACAGAAACATTGGATGTGTACATACATACATTTTTCCTCAGAAAAAAGAGGAAAAATATTCACATCTAATGTTTTGCATTTTCAAAGAAATTAGAGTGACTATAGAATATATGAAACCATAAATCAGAGATGAAGAAAATAGGCACAAGCATAATTTGGGAGAGCTAGAGAAATAAGTTAAAATAAAAAACCAGTTTTGGAATTAATCGAAAACAGTGAAACAGGTCTTCTTGAAAGTTAGACTAATGATAGAGAAGCTAGCAAAATAACACAGAAATGTAAAGAATAAAGATAAAACACAAAACACTCTAAGGATATGAAAGACAGCAAGCCTCGAACTATAATATCATCTCACGCCTGTTAGAATGGCTATTACCAAAACAAGAGATAACAAAATGTGGCGAGGAGATGGAGAAAAGAGAACTCTTATGCACTGTTAATGGGAATGTAAATTAGTGCAGCCATTATGAAAAATAGTATGTTAGTTCTTCAGTCCCACTTTTGGATATATCTGAAAGAAACAAAATCACTGTCTTAAAGAGATATCTGGATTTCAGTGTTCCTGGTAGTAGTATTCATGATAGCTAAGACATGGAAACAATCTAAGTGTCCTCAATAAATGAATGAATGAATAAAGCAAATGTAGTATATACCTAAGGGTATATTATTTAGCTATAGAAAAGAAATTCTGTCATTTGCAAAAAAATAGATGGATCGTGAAGTCCTTATGCTAAGTAAAATAAGGCAGTGCAAGACAAATACTGCATGATCTCACATGTGGAATCTAAAAAACATCATATTCATGGAAGCAAAGTGCAGTGGTAGTTATCAAGTGGTGAGAGGTAGGGAAATTGGGGAGATATTGATTAAATGAAACTTCAAGTTTTCATTATAAAATGAATAAGTTCTGGGAGTCTAATGTAGAGTATGGTGGTTATAATTAACAATATTATATTTTATATTTGAAAGTTGCTGTGAGAATAGACCTTTAATATTCTCACCATAACAACAACAAAATGGGGATAATGTGAACAGAGTGTTAGCTGATCTTATTTTGGTAAACATCTTGCAATATATATGTGTATCAAATCATTGTATGTACATTGTACATATATGTCAATCATAATCTCAGCAAAGCTATAAAAAGACATGTGATATTGGTACAAAGATAGACAAATAGGTTAATGGAATTCATTAAGTAGGGAATATCTAATTCTTACAACAAATGGTGAAAAACAGTGTTAGAGCCACATACAAAAAACAGAGGCTCAACTCTGACCTCATAAACCAAAATTACCTTGAAATGATTCTTAAATATAAAAACTAAAACTCTAGAACTTCTTGTGGATAACACAGGGGACAAATTCAGGGATGTTGGCCATGGTTGGGGAGGGGAACTTGAACACCGAAAAAATTATTTTTAAGAGAAAAAAAAGCAGATATTATCAAAACTAAAAACTTTCACTCTGTTAAGCAAATATAATTGAGAGAAAATCATGCAAAATTATAGCTAAGAGAGGACTTGTATTTAGAACACACAAAATATCACAACTTAATAAAAAGAAAACAGATTAATAGAAAATTGTCAAAGTATTTGAACAGATATTTTTTCAGTGAAATTACACAGATGGTAAATAAACACAAAAAATATGATCAAGCTAATTAGTCATTATGGAAATGTAAATTAAGCCTCAAAACATACCACTGCTAACTCACTTGAATGATTGAAATATTAAAAGACTGACCATATCAAATATTGGGGAACATGTGAACTTACTTTCCCACTATTGGAGGGAATGTAAAATGCTAAAACCACTTTGAGTTTGACATTTTCTAAAAGGGAGGTATGTACACTCACTATATGATTCCACCATCCACCTCCTCTGTCCTTACCCAAGAGAAACAGAAGAACACGTCCACAAAAGCACTATGAATATTCATAGTGGCTCCATTTGTGATCGCTGAAAACTGGAAACAAGCAAAACTCCCCTTGCTTGCTCCCTTTACTGATAAGTCTTTGTATTTGACACACTTTGGGCAAAGTGAGAGACAAAGATTGGAGGGCCTGAGGGAACTTTAACAAGGTTTTTTTTTTTACCAGAAGTTTGTACTGTTGTGCAGAGGGGGCAGTTTTGAAATGAACAGAGCTCAACTGGCATTTTGAAGGTGGGCGCCAATGATGCTAACTATCGTGAATCATGAGATAATCCTGCGCAACCAAGGATGGATGGCACTGTGGAGAAAAGCACTTGAGTCCTAGTCAATGTTATTAGACAGTCGATGAAATGGAAGCCCTAAGGATGTTGTACTAAATGATCCTCATGCTTTTTCAAGTATTAGTCTTCCTATAAATAGAGGTTTGGACTCAAGTTTCATATTTTGGTATGATTGTCTTGTAGTGGGTATAAGGGATCTTTATTCACTTTAGATATGACCCTGGTATATTCCATTGACTTTAATATAAAACCATATGACTTCAATACTAGGAATGTTAGAGAAACCTCATCATTTCATCACACAGGTTAAATGAATGGTCTAAGATCAAATGGGTAGTGAAAACAGAGGCTTCTGTTGGTCATTTCAGTTCTTGTTCTAACACTGAATTGGGATGTTAGCAATTTCTTAAAAATAGCAACTAAATAATATATATTAGAAAAGGATGCACATACATTTTTACTTAAAACATTGAGAAATGTATATCTTTTATATTTCTCTTTGTGTTGTCATTCAGAGGTTAAAAACATGAACTTGTTTTGACTTCATAGTTCAAATCCCATTTCTACCACTTCTGTTATTCAGGTTGAAGGCCTAGTCTCTCCATCTGTGTAAAGGGAGAAGCTTAGAATTGTTTTGAAATTAATATAAATTACTCTATATAAAGTCCCTACAAGTGCCTAATACTATTGTTTCCTTTCTTTTGGATGCCACTTTTCACAGGTGTGAAGTGATATCTCAGTGGCGTTTTCATTTGCAACTCTCTGATAATAAGTGGTACAGAGCATTTTTTATGCCATCTGTGTATCTTTTTTGCCTACGTGTCTATTCAGATTTTCTACCCATTTTTGGAGTGTTTGCTTTTTTGCTGTTGAGGTGTATGAGCTATATATTTTGGATATTAGTCACTTTTCTGATGTATGATGTGCACAGATCTCCCACTCTATAGTTTGACTTTTGTTTTAATGGTGGTTTTTCGACTTAACATTTATGGAGGTAACTTTTTTGTTTTTGCAAAATAATCTAAACTCATGTGTGCAAGTTTCCCATTCCTCAAATATATGCCACTACACACTTCCCACCACTGAGTTACCAAGAGTTTCTCAACCGTGTCCATTGGACTCCTCCACCACTTGCTGCCACCTCCGCCCTGTTCCCCTTTGTTAACCTCAGTTCTGTGGCCAATGTCCAAGGGTTGGTTTCATTTAGTCTGTTTCTTTGCTTTGTTTCTTCACATTAATGTGGTTTATTTTTATGTACAGAATATTTTTAGTTTGATGTAGTCTCAGTTGTTTAATTTTGCTTTCGTTTTCTTTGCCATTGGTGTCATTTTCCAAATGATCTCTCTGAAGTTGACATCATAAAGTGTATTGCCTATGCTTTTTTCTATGTTATTTTACAGTTTGAAATCCTGCATTCAAGTCTTGAATCCATTTTGAATTAATTTTTGTGTATAGCGTTTTTCATTATTTCATTTATTTATTTTTTTATTATTTTCATAGGTGGCCATTCAATTTTCCCAGCACCATTTGTTGAAGAGACTTTCCTTCCTTCATTGTATGCTTTTATCATAGATTAGCTATCCATATATGTGTGGTTTTATTCCATTGGTCTGTGGTCTGTCTGTTTTTGTTTTTATCCAATACCATACTATTCTGGTCGTCTTTCTGTAATATAATTTAAACTTGGGGAGTGAGATGCAGCTATGTTTTTCTCCTTTTTTGAGGCTGGCTTTAGCTGTTTAAGGTCTTTTGTGGTTTTGTATAAATTTTAATATTTTTTTGTTCTCTTTGAAAAATGTTACTGGAATTTTGCTAGGAATTGCGTTGAATCTATATATTGCTTTGAGTAAGATGATCATTTTAACTATGAATTCTTTCAATCCATGAACATAGAATATCTTTCCATCTCTTTGTGTCTTCTTCTATTTTTCTTAACAATTTCTTATAATTTTTAATGTTTAGGTCTTTTACCTCTTTTGTTAAGTATTCCCAGGTATTTTATCTGTTCTGATACAATTGTATTTGGGCCTGCTTTCTTAATTTCTCTTTTCTCTCATTCATTGTTTGCATGTAGAAATACAATGGATTATCAAGTATTGATTTTGCTTATTTTTTCTTTTTAAGATTTTTTCTTTTAAAATATTTCAATAACGTGTTATTGATTCTTTTGTTTACATTGTCATATGGTTTCCAGGATATTGATTTCTTCCCACAGTCTAGGCACACATCAAACCACACCTATGACCAGAGATCTGAGACCTATCACCACCACCACTCTTTCACTCCTGGGTCCCTTCCCTTGCCTTAGGTCATCACAGTCTTGTGTCCTTTTTGTCAGTTTGTTTATTTTGTTTCTTTATATTCTACATATGAGTAAAGCCATATGGGACTATTCTTTTTGTTTTTGACATATTTCGCTTAAAATAATCACCTCAAGTTCCATCCAGCTTGTTGAAAATGGCACAATTTCACCTTTTTAAATAGAATAGAATTCAATTGAGTGTATAGACCACAGCTTCTTTATACAGCCATCCACTGATGGACATTTAGGTTATTTCCATGTCTTAGCTTTTGCAAATTGTGCTGCTATGAGCATAGGGGTGTAAATATTTTTTCCTACTTGTGCTTTTGGGTTTTTATTTTTTTTGAGTATATACCTAGAAGTGGGATTGCTGGACTGGATGGTAGCTACATTTTCATTTCTTTGAGGAATCTCCATTCTTTTTTCCAAAGAGGTTGCCCTCATTTACATTCCCACCAACAGCCGGGAAGTTTCTTTTTCTCTGCACTCTCACCAACACTTGTTTCTATTCTCTTAAAAAAATTTTATTGCAGCAACTTTGATTTTACACATTAAAATAAACTCATATGTGTAGGTTCTCCATATGTGCAGCTTCCTCATTCTTCAGATACGTGTCAACACGTCCTGCTCGAGATCATCTAGTCTTTTTAATATAGGCATCCTTGACGTTTATTCCCAGGTGTTTTATCCTTTTGGGTGCTATTACGGATCGGATTCCTTTCTTGATCTCTCTTCCCTAGTTCATTGTTTGCATATAGAAATGTCACAGATTTTTACATATTGATATTATATCCTGCCACTTTATTGTATTCGTTATTTTTATCCACTTATTTTTGACACTTTAATGATTATTTATGGTTTTCTATAGATAAATGTCATTTGTAAATGACATTTTAATTATTTCTTTTTCAATATGGATTCCTTTAATTTTTTTTTTTTTTTTTTTTTTTTTGCCTAATTTCTCTGGCCAGCGCTTCCAGAACTATGTTGAATAGTGGTGGAAAAAGTAAGAGATCCTTGTCTTGTTCCAGATCTTAGGGGGAAAACCTCACGATTTTGTCTGAGTATGATGTTAACTGCAGGTTGTTAAAGACTGTGTTTATTACGTTGATGTGCGTACCTTCGATTCTAAAATGCTAAGAGTTTTTAATCATGAATTAGTGTTGAATCTTGCTGCATGCTTTTTTCTGCATATGTTGATATACTCATATGATTTTGTTTTTCCCTTTGTTGATGTGATTGATATATGTATGTTGAATCAGCTTTGCATCCAGTAATAAATCCTACTTGGTCATGATGTCTAATTTTTTAATGTGTTTTTGAATTTTTCATGGTTAAAAAAATTGCATCTATGTTTATCAGTGATAGCATTATACAATTTTCTTTTTTTATGCAATACTTTTCTGGTTTTGGAATCATGGTAATTTTAGTCTGATAAAATATATTCAGGAGTTTTTTCCTTTTTAATTTTTGTGGAAAATTTTAATAAGGGTATGTATTAAATTTTACTTGAATATTTGGTAGAATTTAATAATGAAGCCATCTGGTTCAAGGCTTTAATTCTGGGGGAGACTTTCGATTACTGTTTTGATTTATGTGGTCAATTTAAGTTGTCTCTATAGTCCTGATTCATTTTTGGAAGGTTGTAGGATTCTAGAAATCTGTTCATTTCTCAAGCTTGACAAATTTGTTGGTATATAGATGTTCATAGTAATCTCTAAGTATCCTTACACTCTTTGTGATTCTCTTTCATGTCGTATTCTTTTTTTAAGCAAAGGCAGATATGAAGATGAATAGACAGGTAGGCAGAAAGAGAGAGGAGGAAGAATACTTTGTTATTATTTTTTATTTTATTTTTTATTTAGTTGTTCATCTTCGTTGTTCTCTTTGGCCCAGGACATAAATCTGGGTTCTTAGGATGGATGTGGACTTCATTCTTAACTGGAGGTCTGCTACTCCACCAACTCACCGCTTTTCTGATTATTTTATTTTGGTTTTCTTTTATTTTCTTCATGATTCTAGCTTTAGTTCTATCATTTTGTTTATTCTTTTTCAAAGACTCAGCTCTTGGTTTCATTATTCTTTTGTAATGGTCTTATTTTCAATTTTGTTTATTTATGTTGTAATATTTATTATATCCTTCATTCTCTGACTTTTGATTTTAGTTGTTTTTCTCTTCCTAGTTCCTTCAGCTGTGAAGTTAGATATTTTATTTGATATGATCCTGGCCTTTTGATGTGTGCTTGTATCACTATAAACTTTGTCTAAGAACTGCTTTTGCTACATGTCAAATGTTCTGATTACTTATCTCTTTTCATTTGTGTCTAGGTAATTTTTAGTTTCACTTAATAATTTCCTTATTCCAAAAGTTATTCAGAAGCATGTTGCTTAAGTCTCCATATTTTTGAGATTCTTCCTGTTTGGTTTTTTGGATTCATTTTTGGTTTCATGCTCTTGTTGTCAGAGAAGATGCTTTGTATAATTTCAGACCTGCTGAATTTACTGAGACTTGCTTTGTGTCCCAGGATATGAGCTACCCTTCACGTTGTTCCAAGTGTGCTTTAGAAGAATGTAAAATTATTTTTATTATGGTAGAAAGTTCTATATCTGTTGAGTCCATATGATATGTCATTTAGGGCCTTATTTTCTGACTAGTTTTCTGTCTAGATGATCTATCTATCTATGTAAGTGGAGTGTTGAAGACCTTTATAATAGCATGTTGCTTTCAGTGTCTCCCTTTAGATCAGTTAATATTTGCTTTATATATTGAAGTGGTCCAGCATTGGGTACATATATATTAAAGGCAGTTATCTTTTCTTGATGGATTGACCCCTTGAGCATAATATATTGTCCATCTTTGTCTCTTACTACCTTTTTAGATGAAAGTCTATCTTGTCTGACATATTGTAGTAATTCCTGATATTCTTTCAGCCCTGCCGCTTTGATATATTTTTCTGTAGCTCTTTGCTTTCAACCTAAGTTTCCTTTTGGATTTAATGCAGGTTTCTTGTAGATTTACTATTGATGGGTCATGTGTTTTGATCCATCCAGTCACTTTATGTCTTTTGGTTGCTAAATAGCTTTAGATTGTCTTTTTAGCTTTTTTTCATGTGGGCCTCAGAAGAGAGTGGGAGGAATCTGAAAGGCAGGCTCTCTGTTTGCAGTCTTGATGATGGCGAATACCTGCTCAAGTACTGGGTTCCATGCTGCTTTCCTGCTTTTACCTGCATCAGTTAACCAGAATTGTTTTGTGTGTGTACTGAGGTCAGCCCATGGGTCTAAGTTGCTGGCAGCTTAGCTCCAGTCCTCAGGAGGCAGAGGTATTTCAGCTCTATCTCATTTGTGCTATCTTTGACCGGTTCCAACATTTCTGGAATGGACGTCACAGTCCAGTCTCTGCAGCACTTTAGCCCTTCTGTAGAGTGCTCTAGCACTAGGTCTGATGGTTCCCCATCAGTGCCCTCTCTCTGCTCGGAGGCCCAGAGCTGTGGTGGATCCCTGTGGGCTATGCAGCTGCCACCCCGTCTTGCTGTCTTGCCGCTTCACCCTCCGGGGGGCCACACTGCTGCTGCCCCTGCTACTGCGGACTTGCCCTCTCCTCTCTGGTTCTCTCACTCCTGCTTCCATCTACCTTCAAGATAGGTGCCTGGATCAAGCAGGTGCCTTTTGAAGAAGAGCTGGTACAGACTACCAGTGAAAACAGTTGATTTCTGCTGGTTCTAAGTGGTTTCAGGGAAGCTGTTGTCTGCCACACTGACACTGTCTTTATCAGGGTTTTGTGTGTCATCTCTGCACCAGTGTTGACATTTAATAAATACATTGCAGTGCCATCATAAAGTCAGATTTGCCATTCTCTGCAATTTTGATAGGTTCATAATAAAACTGTGCAATTTGGAAACTTATATATGGTTACAAGAATCCAATAACTGCCTTTGACAGTTATGTGATTTAGAGCTACCGTCACTTTTTGCCTTCTGACCCTAGAAAATCTGACCTACCCAGTCAATGGGCTCCTGAAGGAACTATTCCAGACATGGATGACCAGTGCACCAGGGCAGTTCATATGGCGCTGAGGATTTATAGTACTGATCAATCCCTGTTCATTTGAGATATACACATTTTTAATCAATTAGTTAATTCTCCTTACTTCTAAAAACTTGCTTTCTTTTACTTTTTTCTGTTGACTACATTTCCTTTTAACTGTGTTATTGGTCACTGCACCCTTGTCTTCTTCAAAGATTGTGGACTTCCTCTCAAGTTTTAATTCCTTTCAGATGTAAATGATATCAGAATGTCCACATTTTTATTTTGTATCTCTTTCTCTATCTATTATAACATTTTACTTTCTAAGCTCCAAATTGAACTATCAAAAACCAAATTCTTTAATTATCCACTAGGGGGGGACCTTGTTCTTCCATGCAGTGTGGATTTTTTTTTTTAAGTAAAATGTATTTTTTTTCCTCTTTGTAAGCTGACTGCTTTACTCCTGGTATAAAGAACTATGCTTAAAGTCAAGGTTATATCTTGGCTCTTTTGAGGTTGACAATGGAGAATTCACTCAAGGAGGAGAGAAGTGTTGATCTATAAGCAGTGTTTAGTTTCTTTTTTCCTTTATCCTTCCTAGGCTACTCCGGCAACAGACTCACCTGAGATATTGTTTTTCACAGAAATGTCATGCTACTCTAAAGACTAAATCTGTAGAATCCTTTGTGTCCTGTACAGAGATGACTTGCAGAAGGATTTCGCTGAATTGTCTGACCATACCTGTTAGTCTTCATCTTTTTACCACTTTGATGGAGTCCTTCATAGTAAATAGAATGGATATTTCTGATGTTTTTCCAGCAGTTAACAAAAAAGGAAGGTAACTTTTAATGGCCCACTTGTATTTGAATTTCCTAATTTTCCAAGTGACTAGCCTTTAATTTTATCAAATTACGTCACTTCAGCAATGTATATGATAATAAAAAATGATGCAATGGTGAAAATACATTAACTGGTAGGAGTCAGAGAGGTGTAGAATTCACTTGGGTTAGAAAACCTTGTCTTGTTCAAAGCATAGTGATAGCTAGTTATCTGGAACTCAGAAAATTTAAAGTTAGATAAAATGATAGTGCATCTGATTTGCAGAGCAGTTTAACAATTTCTTAAAATTTTAAACATAAATAAACCATATGACCCAGAAATTTCACTACTAGTTACCTATCAAGAGAAATGAAATCGTGTATCTACACAAAAATATTCATTAGGCATATTGTTATTCATATTAACCAGAAAATGGAAACCACCCAAATGTCCATGACTCAGTGAATAGATTCAAAAACAGAAAGATATATCCATGCAATGGACCACAAAAAGGAATGGTATAGTGATGCGTACTGCAGTGTAGGTGGACTTTAATACATCATGTCAAGTGGAAGAGGCTGGACACTAAAGATCAGATATTGTCTAATTCCTTTTAAGGAAAAATCTAGAAAAGGTAAATTTGTAGTGGTGTTCAATGAATTGTCCACTTAAAATTTATTTAATATAGCAAGCTGTTAAAATTAGTAGAAATAGTCTGAAGACCAAATGTTCTTAGGAAAATTTGAAGCATTCTTTCAGAGAAGAGCTCAACCTCATTAGGTATTCCAGCTTCAAGGTCTCACTAGCTTCTTGTCTTAAAGTTTCAGAAAAGTGTAGGAATACGTGACTTTCATTTATAGCACTGAAAAAAGCCAACCAAATGCTCCTGAATCAAAGCATCAGAATTCAAGTTCAGGGATTCGATGAAACATCCTCTGACTCACACAGTCTACTACACGTTTAGTATGGCCAGAATCTATTAGGTATGGCCCTTTCTCCCAAGGCACATGGCCACCATGTTGCCTGCATATCTTGAACAATTTAATGCTTTTATTGGGAAGTGAAGAAGATAGAAAGAAAAACTTTTTTCCCCCCAGTTAACTTCTTACAGCTAGAAAAACTTGCCTTCATTTCTCGAGTGTTTTTGAGAACTTCCTTTGCCATTGTCTGTCTGGCCAGACCAAAGAGTTATTTTTTTTTCCCCCTGATATCAGTGGTGCTGAATTTATGAGATAACTTTATGAGATCACTTAAGACAGAAATCTTCGATATGGAAGACTATTCACAGATATATTGATTCATTTCTCCTATAGAAATACATCTCAACTTATTTCCCTCTCCTATATTCTATTAATAATTGCTGTTTTTCATTGAAAATGCCTAGTATTTGTTTTATAAAATTCATGAGAAACATTCTTATATATAAAAGAAAATAATGTTTGCCTACATAACTGCATTTGCCTTTGTATCTTGGAGGGCAAATATCCTTTTATTTTTTTAATGTCTTTGGGCAGTTTTTCTTGTGAATATTGTCTTTTGCATGTCCTTGGAGCTCACCTATTTTTTTTCTTTCCCTTGGTCAGGCTTTCACTAGCTTTAGGAAGAAGAAAAGTCAATGCTTATAGCAATGACCAACAGAAAAACTGCTTCTCTCTCTCATTAACTTTTCAAAAGCAAAATGTCTCTAATGGGTGTTCAGCAGTCTCAAGCTTGGAGGATGGGGGAAGGGCCAAAGTCATGATTTCAATGAATGAAAAGTAGAGAAGTCATATCTTCTGCCTTGACTATGCTAAGCTCTAGTGAGAAGAAATATTTATAATCTTGAAACAAGAAGCTTCTGGATGAGTATTATTGGTGAATTTTAAGAAGATTATTTTTATTTTTAAGTTCTGAAGTATTTTCATGACAGTATAGAGTTTTTCAATTTTTTATTGATGAGTTTCTTACACTCATTGATTTGTCACTTCTTTTTCTTTTTATGTCATAGTTCATTTTTTTTAAATGATCTAATAGTGCCTAGTAAGTTATGTTTCACATGTTCATTATTATAAATCCACATCTGTGTATACTACCACTAGTATAATGTCATTGTCAATAAAGAAGGAACCAAGCAATTACATTGCCATACAAAGAGGTGTGAGGATAGTGCACTGGAGGGGCACACTAGCATATTCTGGGAGTCAGGAGAAATTTCTCTATAGATGTGTTATCTAACCTGAAATCTCAAGGCTCTGCAGAAACTTGGTAGCAGAGAAGTAGAAAAAGGGCCTTCTGGGAAGAGGCATGAACATAAGAACATATTCTAGGATCAAGAGAGAGGATGCAAATTTGGGGAAATTTAAAGTGTGGTAGAAGTGTGTTGTGCAAAGACAAAGGGATGAAAGGCAAAGCATAAAAGGCAAGTAGGGCGAAGCCATGAACACCCTTATTAAGAAATCTGATTTTCTCTCTAAAGGCAGTGGGCACCATTGATACCTTTCAGGTAGAGATATAATACTGTGAGGGATGTGCTTTAGAAAGAGATCTCTCTAACTACAATGTGATTGTGTGACCATATTTACTGGTTTTCTGGAACATTTCCAGTTTTGTGCTTATGATCCCACTGGAAATAGCCATCGTTCTTCCTTTCAGTAATAAAATTTAAGTCTGATGACAAATCATATGGTTTCCTTAAGAGCGGCTTGAAGGAGACCAAGTAGCATGAAGATCTTAGCAGCAATTGGTTGCAGTATTATGGAGAGATGATATCTTGTATTAAGTTAATGATGAGAGAAAATAGTAGAGGATACTAAAATATTTATTATTAGTAGTAATAGTAGTAAATGGTGGTTCAACAGATATGGAGAGTGAGGAAGAATGACCAACCTATGATTCTCAGGTTTCTCCTTTGGCAGCTGGGTAGATGGTAGACCAGTTTCTGAGATACAGAATCCCAGAAAATAAAGTTTTGGGATAGAGTATAGTAACTGATTTGGGAAATTGTGGAATTTAAGCTGTCTGTAGGGATGTCTAAGATATCTGATAGGCATTTTGATATATAGTTATATAAAGGTCTACATAGAATTCTGAACTGAAGATAGAGATTTCAGGGTTATCTGAATAAATATAGTAGCTGAAGTTACATGAGTGAATGAGATGGCACAGATTTAATATAAAGAAAAGAAATCTGAGACAGAGTCCAGAGGAACTCCAACACATGAAGGTTGAGTAAAAGAGGAATCGCTCATAGAAGAAGCTGTTGAGAAAGAGGCAGAGATTAGGAAACAAGGAGAATTTTATGTCTTGGTACCAAAAAGAGCATTTCAAATAGAGGAAGGTGTCAGCAGTGTTTAATGCTATAGAGAATAAGATGAGGAATGAAAATAACTAGTGACTTTAACAGCAAGATCACAAGGTGGGCACATATATAGGACTGGAAAAGTGGAGAAAAAACTTTCCAGAAGTCTTAATAATTGGATGTGTATCTCTGCTAATTGAAAAGAGATAGTAATGTATGCATTAATTCCTTTAGTTTGTCAGTTAATATATTTCATTTCCTAGAAAACATAATAATATATCCAATTAAGATACATGTGCCCATGGAAAAGTCTGTATGGCGGTTAAGGATAAGACTGGTGAGAAAGAGCTTTAAGATTTGTGTGGAGGAAGTTTCAAGGTCTCCTCAAGTGTCATTTCATAGTCAATGTCCTGTTTTCTTTCCTTCAGGGAAAACTAGAACTTGCTGTGAATCTTGCTTTTTCTTTTTTCTGAAAGCAGTCAATTACCTGTTAAAATTTGCCCTGCACTGTTTTTAGTACCTGCTTTTTATAATTATTAGTACTTGTCAAATGTCTTGACTGATAACTGATAGGAAACCAGGTGGAAAAAGCACAGGCTACAGAGATGCAGCCTTGGAGGTGACCTAAGAACTCAGACCCTAATATCAGATAGACCTGAATCAGTACAAAACCTCAGTTTCCCTGTCTCAAAAATGTGGATGCTAACAGTAACCCCATCATGTCCTAAGGATTAAATGATACAAGATGTAGATAAAGTACTTAGTTGCCCAAGTAAACACCCTAATAAAAGTTCATCACTAGATTAAATGCTATTTCACTATTTTTGGTTACAATATCATCTCAGAAAGGCTTTATGTGTATGGAGAAGCCATTTCAAGGTCAAGATTAAAGTTATTATCAGGATTGTAAGAATAAAATTGATATTATGTTTATCTTCAATATTATTTGCCTGCTGTATTGAAAACCAGGATAATCTTCTTAGTGTCAGTCAACCCTCATCTGCTTCTGCTTCACATTAGCAAAGATTCAGCTGCCCTCTCCTGCTTTATGTTGTTCGACTCTTGGCATAACCACTTCCTGCAGAGGAATTACAGCCTTTCAGGTGTCACTTAAATTTTATAAGGTTGAGCTGAATCTGCCAAAGTTACTGAGTACGAGAATTCTTAATTGTGTAACTATGCTTAGAACATCCTTAGGCAGATTTGTTAGAGGCTGGGGTATAACCCCTACACTTAACCATATTGGAAGTTTAGTTCATGGCATTTTGAAGATTCTTGGATATATTTACTATAAAATTATTAGCATGATTAATTTATTAACCTCAATATCAAATGCATAAAGTATTCATAGCTTAATTATAGATGAATCTCTACTTTTCTCAGCTGCTGATCAAAGAGAACTGTGACAAAGAGAGAATAAAATATATATAGTATATTTTCTGTGTGCTGAAACATTGCATATTTCTGGATTGGCTAAAATGTACTCTACATAGGGATTATGGAAGACTTTGACAGAAAAGAAACGTTCATGCTTTAAGCAGTCACTAACTTGATTCTAACATCTCTCATTAAAATATTAATGACTAGAAACCTTAAGTGGGAGGAAAAACAATGACTCAAGGGATTTGGGGATATTGATAGAGTGTGAACAAAGTGATGGATGATCGAATCTAGATAATTAGTATAGAAAATGAAGCAGGATGAGTTTGAAAATGTTCTAAGTAAGCAGAGAGGACAGTAGACCTAGGAAATAAGTAGTAGGCATGTGATACATCAAAGTCAGGCTAAGTCTAGTAAAGGAGTGACCAGATTGGGGCCCTTGGTCTTATCCAATTCTCCCAACCTTGCTCATCTGCAATATTACTTTTGTAGCTGCTGCTTTTGGAGACAATTTGAACTAGAAGTCAGCTAACTTTATAGCATTTGAAAAATGTAGCAGGATGCAGCTTACCCTTGGGGGAATGAGTCATTTTCCCTTTTATGGTGAGGAGATACCAATCTGTCTTCCTACATAAATTTTCATACTCATTTAACCGTTTTATGATGTGCTGTGTGATCATTTGGATTCAGAGAATTCTGTACATGAGTCAGAATTTTGTGATAATATTTTCTAATTTAGATTTTTTACCTTTACTTTTTTAAATGTAGTTGCCAGAATTACCTAAAAAGAGAGTGCCTCAGAATCATGCTCTACAAAGTTGTGTATTAAAAAAAAAATCATTGCACACTCAATTGCATAGTAATTCTTACAATTTTTAATGGCAGAAGTTTGTGAGCTATAGAATGACAAATGATCAAAGAGCTATTAGAGACCTTACTTCTATTAATAGTCATCATAATGGCCCCCAGTCCTTACTGCTTCTCTTGTTCAACTTCAGTCATCCTGAACCCATCACTGTGTTTTCAATGGATTGGCTTATTCTTTTACTTAAAGTTTCACTGATGAATGTTTTTCCCTATTTGGTGCCTGCCTTTGGAAAGATAGCTGCAAGCAAGGAACACTCATTAACTCAGTTATTCGTGGGGGAAGCGCTGAAGAAAGGCAAACTTTTCTTACTGATGTAAAGTCATTTTTAGAACTATTAAACCTCTAGAGGAGAAAATGATTTTTCAGTGCATATTCCATGCCTTGTAGAATCCGTCACAAACACAGCCGCTGACTTTAAAAGATACTATTTAAAAAAACACAGCTGGTAGGCATAATATTTATATTGCCCCAACATGATGCCCAGCAGCTGTTGCTGAATAACATTTGAAGAGCATAATAGTTAGATATAGCAAAAAGTTAGAATAGTCTCTGGGGAGGTGTACAGAGAGAGTGAACTGAAACATGCTCTCTTGTCTTTCCCTGATGGGAAGCAGAGGAGGCAGGAGAGAGAAAGGAGAAAGGAAGAGATATAAAAAGGTAGATTCTTCTGTGTAGGTGAGTGGATGAGATAATGAAGTTAAGTTAATTTGGGCTCTGCTGACTTATTTATCTGTTCCTGACACTTTTCTCTGTACAAACACAGGAAGCCACCTCCTTTGTGAGGTTTTTAATGAAACAATTTACTTGAAATAATAAAATAAAAGAGCTTCACATGCTGCGTGCATTTAAATGAGAGTCTTTCCTCCTCCGTGTAGGTCTGTGTAATTGATGGGTAACAGAGGGATGAAAATATCCCAAATATCTCTGGGGAAGTTGAATTAATTTACTTGTTCCCCACCATGTGATATGAATTATTTTACTCTTAAAAATGAGACCATGGCAAATTTTGAGAAGGTTAATGTATGTCTTACACTTAACAAAAGAGAAAAGCAATTAAAAAAAAAAACCCAGAAAAATATTAGTCTTATTAGACTATGATAAATTGTGTCCCCAAAAGGCTTTATAATTCCAACTTTAAAACTTGTAATCCAAACTATAAAATGGATATAGAACAACTTTTTGTCATATTCAGTCTGTACCATTCATTATAGAATATGACTTGGAAAGGATAGCACTCTGTTTGGAGAATGTTTTGCTTAGTGCCTGTTAGTCTGGGAGCACAATGACTTGTATCACTCTCTGAGAATCCCCATGGCTAGAAAACTCTTAATCATATTTGAATGTAATTGTAGAATCACAAGATTCCTCTTTCAGAAGTTATTTCTTTGTGTTTAGGTAGCACTTACTGAGCCTCCACAACATTGAAAAATCTAAAATCCTAAGGACATAAGATTATGATTTTTCTGTAGATTACATTCCAGTGTCAAATAGCTTTTACAGCTGAAAACTTTTTCCTGCCAAAACCAAATTCCTCCCCTTACATTTTATGCCTGTATATCAGAGCCCAGTACTAGGCCCTGTCTACTCACCTTATACAAAGATATCATTTTCTTTATCTCTTGTAATGATGGGATTGAAAAAATGCTGTTTGAGTTCACGTACCATTTTTTAAAATCTTGACAAACTCATGAGATTTCTGCATTTACTGACTTGATTCCATTACCCATCTTTGAGACACTTTTTCAGAGATTTTACCACTTTTGACTGTGAGGGCAAGAGAAAGTTATGTGAGCTATTGCTCCAAGAACATCAAGTACTCAGAGAACAAAAGCTGTGGGATAATAATTTCACCCAGCAGGCTCTAGGATACTAGCAGTAACTTTCTGGGTGATTAAAATTTTAAAGGACACAGATAGCCATTTAAATGTAATGGGATTGAAGATGAAAGTGCTCAGGGTGTTTGGTTAATTCCTTAGGATCTCTCCTAGACTTGTTTCAGCTAATGTCCAATAATGGAACAATGTCCATTATTAGCCAAAAGCTTTTTCTCAATTTACATTTCAATGCAAATCTAATTATCACAAACATATTAAACTATTGGGGATGAGGAAGGCAAAAAGGAGAATGTAATTATTGCATATTAACCCTTGTTTTCTTTTATCTAGACCTTGCCCTAATGGGAAGGTCAAAAGATTTACATATAAGATAGTGTTCTTGCTTTTAAAGAAATAATGCCCTAGAAGGAACTATAGGTAAGTACAAAAATATGCTTTTCACAATGTGAAAAGAGAAGAAACAGAGAAATGGATGAAAAGCAGTAATTGTTGGAGAAAGAACAGTAAATCCAGTTTTTCTAGTATTATACAAAGAGCTGAGCTACAGGTTTGGGGATGGAGCATGTGGAATTGATTGAAGAAGAAAGACATATTCATGCTGGAGATCTAACCTTTTCAAAAAGTGGCAGAAGCCAAACAGAAAACTCTTAAAGTGACATGAATGAGAAGACATAGCAAGATTCTTATAAAAAATATTCCAAGTCTTTCATAGAATTTATGATAAACTAGTTTTATTGTGTCAAGAGTTAGGTCTATTGCCATGTTGGATAAAATGAGAACAATTTTTTTTCAGCATTTGCAGAAAATTGCCTAGAAGAAGGAAAAGAAGCAATAAGCAAAGTTGATGAATGAGTCAAGGAGGTAATAGGATTTTCCTATTATTTCACAGTTAAAACTTGGTTGTCTTAAGAACAAATGATTTAATTTCCTTAGAATCTAAGAATAAATGATAATCAAATGTGCATTTTCATACTTTTCTTTTAAAATTTATGTTTTAATTTTCACCTTCTCATTGTGGTAAAACCTAGAGATAGGAGGGGAAGAACAATGACCTATAACTGGAAGACCTTTCTCATTACCACTCTGAGACTCAGTTTCCTCACCTTGTTTAGGTTTATGCTATTAATTTTGATAGAAAAAAGATAACTCAGGGACTTGAACAATGTAAACTGCCTACTTTCACCTTAGATGACAAGAAACAGCTATGATACAAAGGATGATCAAAGCAAATACTATTCACTGCAGATTTGACCACAGGATACCCTGTGTCATATTGTGATTGGAGTGATGGGAAGAGAGGAAACATAGTGATGAATACAGGTAGAAGGAACAGTTCTTAAGCTATTAGAGAAGAGGTAGCTAAATCCATCCAAATAAGGGTTCTTTTTTCTTGGACCCAACCATGGCCTTTCCAGTTCTTTGGGAAGACTTCTCTCTTCCTCAAGAAGGAGGTATGAACAACCTAGGAAAGAGAGGGCAAAGAGAAAAACACACATACAAGCTAAAAAATATTATACATTCCAAGAAAAGAATGCCAAAAAGAGAGAATACTTAAAAAAAAAATCTGAACAGGTTATTTTTAGGTAGATGATTGGTTGACTGATTCATTTATTTGTCTAAATCTTAGAGATTGTCTACCCTGTATCAGATACTTGTTTAGGGATTAAAACTAGGACTGTCATTCATGGAGTTCACATTTTAGTGGGGCGAGAGAAATAATAAACAAGTAAATTCATATTTGAATAACTTAATTTAAGAAAATAAAATATGGTGCTATTATAGTGAATGAATGGGAACTGATTTAAGTTAGAATCTCAGTCTTCAGATAAGGTGTCATCATTAAGTGACTAGTGTTTATAGGGTGCTAAGTATGGTGACCCAGTGATCACTGACCCTTTCATGAAAAGCCTTCCCCAGGTTTCCTCACTGACATTCACCTCTGTAACATCATGGAGGTGCTGTCTTTCTTAACCTCCATCTATAAGTTAAAGTTTATGATTGACATCTGTTCTCCAAGACCACTGGTATCAGATGATGTCTTATAGATTATATATAAGAAGCTTCTTTATAAACTCTATTAAAATATTTATTGTATTCTGTCTGTCGGCCAGACATAACCTCAATGAATAACACACACGCAGCCATAGTGGAGTTTACAGTCTATTCAAAGACTGATTAAAATTATGACTTTTGTTTTTTACAAAAAGATAAATTTAAAAGTAGAATTTCTGAAATGGATCTGCTTTCCTTTGAGCTGTATTAAATTGAGATTGCAAATATTTGCAAGGCATACCTTGTATTATACCTATTTAGAAGCATTCTTTTTTAAAAAAAGATGCAGGCAGACATGAAGACAAGCAGAGGCAAAAAGGGAGAAAGTGAGAGGAGGAAGAAGCACTTTATTTTATTTAGTTGTTCATCTTGGTTGTTCCCCAGGGCCCAGGATGTGGACTGGGACCCTTGGGGTGTATGTGGACTGTGCCTGCCAAAGGCAACTGACCAAAGTGCTACTCTACTGGGGAGTGCCTCATTAGAGGCATTTTCACTCAGTGTATTATACCTTTCATATTTGCCTTAATCAGATTCAATCACTAAGTGAGGTGAGATTTGTATTTCAACTTGATCACTCAGTGTTTTTTGCTTTTTTTTTTTTTAATCTCAAGTCTTCCTGTTACTTTAAGACTTTATTTACAAAGACTGTGTCTATTTTTGAAGTTATTTATTATACTGTGAGCAGGCAAGAAGCTATCTCTTTCTCATGCCTTGCAGTTCAATCCACAACCTCAAAACAGCTGGGTGGGTTTATTTATGTTTCCTACATTTTAATGTGTTTTAGCAGAGTCAAGAATATTGGTAGAAAATGCAAAAACATACATCTTATGAGAAAATGGGTTGGCTCACCATCTTCTACTTTGGCATGGGCATGGTGCCCCAAACATTCACAGCAATAAAATGATTCCTTAGCTCACATGATTAATGAAGAAAAGGTACCTCTTTACCTCAGCTCAGTTCTACAGATGATAGAACAAATAGAAGAGAAGGAAAGTTGTTTGGAGTTTTTTTTTTTTTTTGGAATCCAATAAAGGTTAAAATAACTGGAGACTGATGGGCCAGAGAACATCCATGTTCCTCAAGGTGAGATAATCTCACTTCACTACCTGCTAGGAAACTGCCCAGAGGTGAATGAACAGCATTCAAGACTGTCCTGGTAAATGAAATTTAGGGAGAAAATGGAATCCATATTTTAACATTCACCACATGACCTATTCTCACGGTATTTGAGTGTAAGTAACACGGCACCTTAGGATTTCCTTGACAAGTGCTCGGCTCGCTTAATCACAGGGAAAATTCTGTTTCAGATTAGAAAAGGGCAAGGGAATCATAACTAAAAAACATGAATGCAATAGTTACAACATTAAAAGAAAAAAAGAGCAGGAAATAATTTTATCTTGCTTACATTGATTCACATCCCCGGAGTAATTCTCCCAATTAAAACAAAGTATGCCACGAAATATTATGATTCTCCCTAATCCATATTTTTTAAGTGGGTGGCACATTCATGGTAGTTTGAGATTGGGAGAAAAGATGCAGCTTTTAAGACCACAGTGTGATCAGGCACTTTCAGAGATTCTGACTGTGAGGCTGCACAGTCTTGAGATAACGAAAAATAGGTCCTTGACCAAAAAGAGAATTGGTGGGTAAAGACCAGGGTGGTAGTGACATAATATAGGAAAAGTTGTAATGAAAAAGTAATTCAGACAGAGATCTTTTATCTCAGACAATGGTAACTTCTTTGTAGTGTATTTATTTGGAAATGTCATTTTCTAATCCGATCTGCCAAGTTAGATGACTGTATGTTGTTTTCCGCCTCCTGCCATTATCTGGAACAATCAGGCAGGTGCGTGTAAGAAAATTTTCCCTTTTTTTGCCATCTGTTTTTTTTTTTCATCTTTAAATCATCTACAGATTGTTCAGTCAGATAAAGAACCTCTGATGGGCACACATGATTATAAAACATTGTATTTTAGCTATCATAGAATTGCTTTTACTGATATGTTTAGTCCTGTGAAAAACTGCTGTATTGAAAAGGTACAGATTATGACCAAAGAGTTGTTGCTGAATGAATTAGAAATTAATCAGTCTGAAGTTTGGCAAAATTTAATTCAGAAACGACTGGCTTAAGTTTGAATTTTGACTTTTTTTTTCCTACAGGGGATAGTGAGAGAATATTTTATACTCAAGGACATTAATTAGCCGTCGCCTGTCAAAGAAGGGAAATTCCGCTTTATTTGCAGACCCAGGAGAACAGGCTCTCTGAACTGACTTTTAACATTCAGCCAAAGAGAAAGTCAGAATTCAGTAGAGAAACATCTGGGTTACTAAGGGATTGGGGGGAACTTGGGGGCTTCCCACTGAAGAGCAAAAATGCTGCTTGCTGTAAAGATTTCTATTATACCAGGATCAAGGGAAATTACAAGCAAGGATAAGGAATCAATTCTGTGCTGCCAGAATTTTATTTTTCGGCTTCCACATGTACTCCTTGGGAATTACTATGTTAAGCAAGACTTGATAAATGATTTTTCCATCTCTCCCATTATAATTATAT
The DNA here is from genome assembly GCA_004363575.1 of Solenodon paradoxus. Lineage (NCBI taxonomy): Eukaryota > Metazoa > Chordata > Mammalia > Eulipotyphla > Solenodontidae > Solenodon > Solenodon paradoxus. Next base: position 1,340,702 of record RJWH01000064.1, read on the forward strand.
ATGAAAGAAAGAATTGCATATTCGTTCAAGGATACTGAATTCCAGATTAAGAAACTCTTAATATCTGGCTATTCAAAAGATGCTGGTAGGCCAAATACTTTCCATGAGTATTCAGCAATAGGTTAAAGCAAAGGGCAATTTCCACTTTTTTCCTCTTCTCTTCATTTTTGGGTTTGTTAATATAATGGGGTCAAAATACCTTTGTCACTCTTGTCCAGTAGAACTTTCTGTGATAATGAGAGTATTCTGTGTTTGCACTGACCAATAGGGTAGCCACTAACTGTGTGTGACTACTAAACACTTGAAAATTGGCTAATAACTGGAAGTGAGTTTTCAAATTTATTCGTTTATCTAATTTAAATTTAAGTAGTTACATGTTTTTAGTGGCTACCACTTCGACAGGGAGATCTGAAAGATGGAATTCAATGATAGATGATGCATTCGTCTTCATTGGCTAGAATTCTTAGATGATAAAATTGGAGTTATTGAAATGTCACATAATGTTGTCAGTTCACAAAAATGAAGTTACCTTTCCTTTTACTTTTTAAACCAGCAAAGAAATGTACTTTTTTTTTTAGATAAGGCAAGCAGTTCAGTGAATATGCTTTCATGAATAATTTTACTTGTATTTTGTGAAAGAAATTGATCTTTGAATCATGTAAAGAGAAATATCTGCTCCTGGAGAAGATACATCATGACACTCAGTAGTAATTGAACATGAATTGTCTGAACATTACAATATCTCAGTTTTGTTCAGGATTAAACTTGCTTTCTTCAACAAGTCAGGAGAATTATGAAGGTTTTAGGTAAAGAATATTAGCTGAATTTTTAGGTGTGGCACATTTTTTTTGTATTACAGTTGCATTTGTATTAGAAGTCTATTAATAAATCCTTAATTTTTTGCTGATGATTTATTCTGATGAGTTCTGTTATATGATATTTATATCCATATATTAACTATATTATAGCAAACCAAAGCATCAACTCAGATTTGGAATCAGAAATCTCATTCTTTCAGGATGATACAGAGAACATACTTACCTTTATCTCATAAGGCTACCCAAATTTTTTTCATACTAGGTAGTTTACAGCACACAAAGAAAACTATAAAAGATGCAAATATGAATGTGAGATATTGAAATGGTTTCCTGTTCCTATGAACTTCTTTAATTATACTCCTAACATACCTGCTGTAACTAGTCACAGGATGCTGCTCTTATCTCATGGTTAAAGTTTGCTTTCCATAAGACATAAAAGTACCTTTTTTTTTAAAAGGAAATGTGCAGGCAAGAATGAAGCTTGAAGAGGAATAAACAGGCAGGCAGGGAAGGAACATTTATTTATTTTATTTAGTGGTTCATCTTGGTTGTTTCCCCTGGGCCTTGAACTGGGGACGTTGGCATGTATGTTGACTGTACCCAGTGAACTACCCCACTAGGCCATCAGGGCTCACCAAAAGTGGCTTCTATATGTGTATTGTGACATATAGTAGCAAGCACAGTGGTAGTTAACAATTTTACCTTCTCATTCTCATTTTCACTATTGTCATCTAACACAGATACTGTTGATGGTGTATTGGAGTGCACACAATGATTGATCAGAGATGCTGTGTGCATCTCTTCCCAATTTTTTGTTCAGTGATACTCTCTTGGGAGCTTGAAACTGTCCATGTTGATTTGGCCATTTCCAAGAAATTGTCAAATTCTGTGAATCAAGGTTCTACTATTTTGGAAGAGCTAGTTATTAGACAGATGAGATCTTAATAGATTATATATAGGAAACGTTTGTCATAAACTATGTAAGATATTTATTTTGCTCCTGTGGGTCAGGCATTCCTCAATGAATCACACATGCACAGTCCTAATGGAGATTACAATCTATTCAAAGATTAATTATAGTATAAACCACTAGATATGGAAGTGATTAACTTGATGTTAATTGTAATGGTGGGGATAGAAGTAGTGGAGACAGAAGATCAGAGAATTTTGTTCTCCTTCTAATTTTCTCTCCCCATTTCCACTTAAAAAATTCTACATGCCAATCAGGTGAAAATATTGTATAAGTGGAAATGTGGCACAATTATCTTTATAGACTTTATGGTAAACTCTGGATGACTAGTTATGAGTTTCTTATATAAACAGAGCCCCCAATGTGAAGAATTAGAAAAAATTCATAACTGAAATGGAAGAATCCCAAAAACAGTAGGTAAGCTTTGTCAGTCACCCATATTATTTAGGATCTTCCAGTAATTATTATAGCTGCCGAATCTTATCATATTTGAGAATATTAAGATGAGCAAGTTAAACATGGCTTTGTATTAAAGCCATATCAGTGAAACCCTTTAGGAGTTTATGGTGGAAATCAAGAACACATAGAAACAAATATGTCACCTTTCCAGTACTGTAACTTTGGGGAAGCTTGTTTTATCATATCCTGGCTAAGAATTCTTATCTGACAATTCAATGTAGTTCATTAATATTGCTCAATCTTGCTTCTGTGCTCTTCAGCATTTTACTTTGCATGATTTCCAAAGTCTGCATTCTCCTCTTGAATCAGGAAATGAAGTAAGGATGAACCTGGGAAAACATAATTCTAGGAAAGGTAATGGATAGATTGTGATATGTATGAAATTTTCACACCCTCTGCTTTATTTCCTTCTTATAAACTTCTATAAAAGTCTGTTAGAAAAGGTGTGTCAGTTTCAATATGAAAAATATGTAAAATGTGTATTCTAAATAATTGCCCTCTAATAACATTACTTTTAGGAATCTTTTCATAAAAGAAAACTGAAATTGAACTTGCAGGTCTAAAAATGAATTAGCAGCAACATTTTTTGCTAAAGGGATTGTAACTCGTTTTAGTTCTCTTTCTTTCTTTTAAATTCGTATCATTACTAAACTTTCTCCCTGTTGCTGTACCATAGTTCTCCTTCTAATGAATTTTTTTAAAATCTTGAATCTTCTAGTTTCCAGACTATTTGGAGAGAGAGTAGCAGATATAGTTTCCTACGTTACCTGAATTTTTTTCAGAAATTCTCTCCTGTGCTAACCTCCAGAGAATCTTTCTAATACACTCACAGTATTTTCCATTGTAAGCTTCTATAACAGTGGACAATCATAGAGGTCAAAAGATTTGGGGGGCAAGAGTTTGTTTAGGGAGGGGCAGTGCCAAGTTCTGAATGCTTTATTGTTTTGTTAGAGAGAGTAGAAAAGTTGGCAGCACCGAAATAAGTTCTCTGGAAGTGTTCTTTTTCCTTTGCAACAAAAATTCTGCTTCAGGTGAAAATCAGCACATGGCAAACTAATAATCCTCTAATTCTGATTCCCTCATGTGGGTAAGCAGAGTGAGAGATAAGAGTTCAACTTCTCTTTTTTAAGTGGATCTTCACACATTTCAGAAAGCAATCCACCTTTTGGAAGACATGACAACAAAAACAATCTTATTTCAAGTAAAATCCAAACACTAACAAGTTATCCTGCAGTGTTTTATTTCAGAGCACATCTTCAGAGACTAAAGGAAAGGCAGAAAGAACAAAAATATAACTTTGACATCTTACAAGACTTAAATAAAACAGAACTGAAGATGCTCCGTATAGCAAATACAGAGCAGATACATACTTCCAGAACTTTTCTTGGTGTTTAGTTTGAATCTAGATGGGCTGACTTAACAAGAATTGAAGTGAATGCTATTTTTTCACATCACCATATTTCTTCTCCTAATATCTCAATGGCAGTGTCAGAAATTCCTGTGCTTTAACCCCAGCTCTTCTTTGGATAAGTTTTATAATTCCATAAACCTTTGTTTCTTTATCTATAAAATTAGGATAACCATCCTACCTAGTTCACAGGTTTATTACTCTTTTTTCATTTTACGAGTCTTACTGTCATTTTACTACTTGTCTCCATATTATTGCCGTTTTCCTAATCCATCTGCCTGTTATCTCTTGACTGGGACACTGTAATAATACATTCCTGTCTATCTTCCTTTTTCCCATTTTGATTTTTTCCCATTCCCCATTTCATTACACAGATACAAAAGGGATGTAAAAACAAAAAATCAAACAACTTGATCAGATGATGTCGCCCTCTCACTTAAAATCATTTAGCATTTTCTTTTTGCTCTTAGAATGAAATATAAACTTTTATAATGTGCAAGGCCTTAGAACATCTGACTCATCTACTTCATCATCCCTGAGCTTTTGTACTTGTTCCTTTTGATCAGAATGGTTTTCTCCCAGTTCTTGGCTCTTTGTCATCCCTATGGCCTCCTTTACTTCATCTCAGTCGTCCTTCCCTAGCTACTGTCAATCTAATCACTGAGATTTTTATCACAATATAAAATTATCTCTTAAAATGTGATTGTTTTATTATTCATTATTGTATATATTTGTATGTAAATGCATATTAAATGTTGATTGTATTGTTTTTATTTTGTAATTTTTTTCCCATCAGAATTTTTGCTTCATTGAAATAAAAAGCTTGGAAATGTTGTTCATCATTTCTCCACGTCTCAATAATATGTGGGATGTAGCTGCCCAATAACTGCTACATTTGAGAACTGGAATAGCTACTTTTTCAAGGGCCTTACATACACACATTCTTTTATTTCTCACAGCTTGCGAGGAAGGCATGTTTAAAAATTCCGCTTAAGCAAAGTTATTTAATTAAAAGTGACAGACTTGCGATTACAACCGGAGGAGACTAGCTATAGAGCCTAACTCTATAATCACTTTCAAATCTTGATTAATATTTGTTAAATAAATGATTTTATAGTGCATAGTACATGCCTAGCATCTGGCAAGTGTTAAAAATAAAGCCAGTATTAGTATGTCATTTTGTTCATCTTGGAACAGGTTTATTCTCTTACTGACTTGCTTCCTTGGAGTTATAGAGGCCAAGTACAAGTTAAAATTGTTAGAAAGTTGAATGAGTGACTAGTCTGTGAAAGTTCTCCGGAATTAGCTGTCTATCCATAATAATTCTGTGGCAGGCATGCCTTGAGTCAAATCAGCTGATTTGGCTTAAGGCTATCTCAACCAGCCTTGTGGAATACAAATCTTCCTTTTAAATTTGAGGCTCTAATGCTACTCGATGTTTCACAAATCTTACTTACAATCAGTGTTACACTTCTATAGAAGCTATAAAATATATTTCAGTGACTGGAAGACATTCAAAAGATTATCTAGAGATTTACTACTTTTAAATTGGAAGCAGAGTAAGTGCAGTGGCTGAGACATAGAGGAGAAACTTCAGGTCTGAGTCTTCATCTAATCCTTACCACTTTCTTTGTTAATTTTTGCTTACTTCCATCAAATTTGACCTTTAGTAAAAGATTTATAGTTATAAATGGAGGTGAATACTCATTTAAATGCAAATGGTTGTGCTGACTAGTACTAACAATGCATTCAAAAAAGACTACATAGTGTGCTAGGAAATATTACCTATATTTGGACAGAATTTTTGTTCACAGGGTAGTATATTCCCTTCCTTAACTGATGATTGGATAGGGGTGCTGATGATTTTAACTTGTAGCCTTATTATGAAGACTTTAAAGCAATGATATATGCAACACACTTGTGAAACACCAAACACTTAGTAAATAGTATGGTTTTTCCTAATCCAATTATTACTATGAAAATATCCTCAGTACTTTTATTTATTTTTTTAATTGGAAAGTCCTGGAGTGCTACAGCATGTTGAGAATTTTTGAAATCTCTCTCTTTTTTTCAAGAGAATGATACTCAAAGTACTCTATGTGTGTGTGTATATATATATACAGTTATATGTATGTACATATACATATATATGTGTATGTATACACACTTATAGCTATATATGAAAACACTATGATGTGAAGAGGCATTCTTTTCTTGTTACAAATTGCTAAGGGACTGGTGATACCTCTGTGACTAAGAGAAGAGCTTAAGAAAAATCCAAGGAAAGCAGGGAGTGGTCTGGATTCTCTCTTTTGTTTACCATGCAGTCTGACATCGACCAAAAAGAACTGCTTATTTGTATTATTGAACACAGATTGTTCTAATTATTACTCTTTAATCTATCAGCGGTATCTTAATAACCTGCATATGTGAAACCTACTTATTTATTCATTGGTAATTACAAGATGGAAGAAGGAGGGTATTTTGTTGAGGCAAAACTTAGATTTCTCTTTTTTGGAATTTATACCTGGCTTTTTTTTCATGTTATTTTTAAAGAATATTAAGCATAATATAGGAACTAGCAACAAAACAGTGAGAAGTTCAGAATTCTCAGGGAGAAATATTTTTAAAATATTTACAAAATTTATTTTTCTTAGTACTTTTTTCCTCCTCACTCTAGTGGTTAGCTGACCCAGTATTTTTTGACTCACAGTAGGGATGCAGTAGGGAGGAAAACCAGATAAAAAGGAGACTTTGTGGAATTAGTTTCTGAAGACTAAATTCATTAAGGAGTTTAATCTGGGAGGATCTGAAGACAATATCAAAAGTGAAGATGAGTAAGTTCTAGAGACCTAATTAACACATGGTGACTATAGTTAATAAAACTATACTGTTGTCTTGAAATTTGCTAGAAGAGTAAATATTAAGTGTTCTTATCACACATACAAAAAGATAAATATGGGGCATGCCTTGGTGGCCTAGGATCTAGTGCATCCTGGAATAGACCTACATACATCCCCTAGCTTCAAGACCTGGGGCCATGGGGAGCAACCAATGTGAACAACTAAATAAAAATAAATAAAGTCTTCTTCCTCCTTTCTCTTCCTTCCTGCTTAAATTTGAGGCTCTTTTTTTCCTGCCTGCACCTTTCCTTAAAAAAAAAAAAAAAATTAAGAAAATACATATATGAAGCGATGGATTAATTAGCTTCATTGTGGTTAATCACTTCACAATGCATATGTATATAAAACACCACATTGTAGACAATTTTTAGTTTTTACTCATACCTAAATAAATGTGGAAAAAACTTTAAGAAGGAAAATATGTCTAAGAGAAGCATTAGGTGTGACACAGCCCTCTAAGAGACATCAATCAAGAAAGAAAGAGGGGTCACTATCTAGGGTATAAAAAGTTTCCTTGGGTTGTGGAGAGGAGAGATGACAAGAGAATAGGTTTTGAACTCTCAAAAGAGAAAGGGGCCCTGACTCTACTTTGAACATGTACTAGGAAAGAAGCATGTCCCAATGAAAAGTAGTTATTGATGTACTGACAAAATGTAACAAAAGGGTGAAAAATGTATGAAAATTAGATAAATTTCAGTTTGAGACATCACAGTGTTGAGGAAATGGGCAAAGAAAGCCCATTGTGAAGCGTGGTGTGGACCAGGGCGATTGTAAGACTTGATTCTGAACCTGCAACATTCCTCGACAAATCATCTCAGAGGAATCAGTACAGGTTGTCCAAGGACAGAGGGGTATTTCTATCTCAACTGTTGTGTCTCATCCTCTTGCTTGGCTTTAGTATATTCCACAGAGCTGCCTGAGGGAAAATCCCTCAGAAATTCATAAGATTTTCTTACACTTGCATATACCACCAAATGGGCTACATTTCACAACATGATCTCCTGTGCTTTGAATGACTATCAGTTTGAACTACCTGGGTAAAAATATCCCAGTAAGAGTTGTTGTTATCCTGTTGTTTTTTAGATTAAGCTCTGGGGGTAGGGATAGAAATTATGGTAAGAAATCTGTTGGAGTTCTATTAACAGCCACTCACAGCATGATCATTTCAAGACTTAAAGGTAGGGCTTCTGTACTATAGTAGGTTAAATAATTGACACCGACTGATATCACATTGTAATCCTTGGAACCTGTAAATACCTTATCTGAACAAAGGGTCTTTAGAGTTGTGACTAAGAATTTTAAGATGAGATTGTCATGGACTCTAAAAGTGGGACCAAAATACAGCTCTAGTAAGAGAGAGGTAGAGGGAGTTATGAGATAGATATACAGGAAAGCAAGCCATGTGGTAGGGACTTTATCTTCAGAGGGAAATCTGCTTTCTCTCTAGATGATAACTAATGATAATGTGTTATAAACTTTGAAGATAAAATGATGACTTTGCTTCTACTTTATTTAAACATTGTTTAAGTAACATTGAATAATAACATTTGATGTAAAGTGTCATTATTGAAATGAACATTTGCATATACCACCAATTCTGAAACATTTACTCTCAAAGTTGCTTCTAGTTTTTTTTATGTTTCTTCTAGCATGAGGTATTTTTCTGACCTCTAGTAGCAAATCTGAAAAGATGGGAGGCAAATTTCCCATAACATGCTTTCTTTCACTTATATTTCTACATCTATAAAATGTATGTTTAATTCTTTATATATATATATAAATCAGAAATCATACTATTTTAACTTATACCATCCATATTGGTCTGTTTGAAGTTACCTTTTGAAAACATAATTTTTAATGGGTTATGTAATAGTCCTTCATGCAAATGTAAAAAAAAATTCTCCTATTCCTGTATGATACCATGTTGTTTTCCAAATATTTAATACTATAGCCAATGCTTTGAGAACTATCCCACACACATATTCTTTGCAAATACCCTAAGGGATATATTCATACAAGGAAAATTTCTGAGTAAAACTGTAAACTTTTAAAGTCTTTTATATATTATCAAAGTATTTTCCAAAACATTGTAATGGTGTATACTCCTACCTACACTATTGGAGAGTACTCATTACTGTATAACTAGTCATACTATATGATACTATTAATATTGCCATTCAACCACCCATTCAACCCATCAACCAACCAACCCACTAACCAACTTACCAACCAACTCTTGCTAGTTTATGTACTACCATAAAGGCTTGATTTTCCAACTCAGATTATGTAGATCTTATCAAACTACTTTTAATAGTGGCTCAAACCACATAAGCACAGAGCTGAAGCAGACTTGGTTTTCCTTTGTGGAAGGGTGCAGATCCATCAGGGGCAGCTTCTAATTGCCCTTTTTCCTACATCAAAATCTTGTTTTGGTTTTGGATACGGACGAATAATATGTGAAGGATATAATAGCTCAGAGGAAGTCATTTACATTTGGGCATTTATTATTTTTCTAGTGTAGAAATGGCCTAACAAATGACCACAAAAGGAATGGCCTAAAATAACAAAATTGTTTTCTCTGTTTTGTAGATTATAGGTCTAGTGGGTTCAGTTGATTTCTTTATTCTGAATGCAACAAGGATGAAAACTAAAGGCTCTGGGGAAGAATCATTCAATTTGTTGATCGATTTCAGTTCAATAGGGCTATAGGAATGACATCTCTGTTTCCTTGGTGGTTGTCAGTCAAAGGTCATTCTTAGTTTCTTGAGGTCACAAGCTTTCTTTGACTTAGACACCCCCCTTTGTCTTCAAACCCAGCAACAGTGTGTTGACTCCTTCTCATGCCTAGTTTCTTCTGCCTCTACCTTCTCTCTTTCTCTCTCCCTCTCCACATCACCTCTGCATTCTGTCCTCTCCTATAGATATGGAAGATTCTCAGCTTTTAAGAGTTAATATTAGACTGAATCATCTGAATAATTCAAGGTAAACTCCCTATATCAATTTATTCCTATTTGTAAAGTTCTTTTTGCCATTAACATATTTGCAGGTTCTGATTATTGGGAGGTGAATATATTTATGGGATCATTATTCTCCTATTAGAGAACTTCTTTATTTTTATATTTGGTTATCCATATGGATTAAAGAAATTACAAAGCTCATTTTCATTCTCCACACAACTGTAATGTACAAATTCTTAAATTCCAGCCTTATTTGCAGTGATCTATTTAGACAGGAGTTGTGAAAACTTGGCAGCATTGACATTTTGGTCTAGATTTTTCTTTGGTTTGTAGATCTGCCTGCATACTCTGGGTTGTTGAGCACCACCTCTGAATTCTACAACTGATGCCAGTAGTACATCTTCCATTGTGAGAACCAAAACCTGTCTCTAGATATTGTCAGAAATTCCTTGGGAAAATCACTCCTGACTGAGACCTACTCATCTAGACTAACCAGATATATTTGACTAAGGTTTTTTTTTTTTTTTTTTTTTGTACTAGCTCCTCATTTTTCTTCGTTAGTAAAATGCCATGTATAAGCAAGAAGAAATGATGAATATGAATTTTTCTTCTTGTGGGAATCTCCCAATTCCTACCATCCCAGTAGGAAGGAAATTGTTTCTTATGAAGCTACTAATTTTTTTTAAGTCCACAACAGAGAGTTTGAATAGGCAATGAAAAAATAAATCTTGGATTTGGGAGACATGTTGGAACTGGAGGTGCAAATGATATATTTGGGAGCTATATGCATGTAGATGAGATTTTTAAATACAAGACTGATGAGATCATCAAGGAAAAATAATGAAAGTAGAGAAGAGAAGGGAACCAAGAATGCGTCTTGAGTTTTTAGAGTTTTAGAGTTTTCATACCCCTAAGGGAGTAGTTGGGGACAAGGTGTCATAAAGACAAGACTTTTTATAACTGGACCCAGGCCCACTGCCTGCCATGAGAAAAGGCCAGTTCTCAAGAGGACAGGGTATAGATGAAAGGAAATTAGGTTTATTATTGAGAAGCATCAACCAAAGAAGTGGAAGACCTGCTCTCTCTCCGATCTACTTCCCTGAGTGAATGGGCCACGAGGTTTATGCAGGCAGAGTACACATGCAGGGGCAACATAACAGGGGAATTTAGTTTTTGTGATTGTAGACATGGCAGTGCCAGCAGGGGGCTGCTACCTTATGAGGCAATTCAAGAGTCCTTTCTCCTTGGTGAACAAAACCAGTTCAATCCACTGTGCCTGTCCCAGGTTTAGTTAATGTGCAACTAAATTATATGTTAATTAAATGTCAAAGATTCCCAGTTTTGCTGGAGGACTAGTTTTTCATCCCAGTTTTCTGCCCTGTTACATTTTGTGATGATGTCTAGGGGAAGAAATAGCATCAAGTTTTTTTTACTTTAAAGATGGAGTATTAATAGAATATAAACCAATAGAAATAAGCTAATAGTAAGAGGGAAACTGATGATGAGGCGAAGGAGAAAAGAATCACTTGAGTGATATCTTTGAACAGATTAAAGGGCCTGGGTACAATGTACAAATAACTATCTTTAGAAAAGAGTATAGTTTATTGCAGGAAAATCTGGGAAGGCAGAGTGAGTGAGTGAAGATGCTGTTTGGAGGGTTGATAAGATTGTAGGAGTCTGAAAATTCTCTTCTGATTGTTTAAAGTTGGGAAGCCCAACTATCTGCTGAAAATGAAGATAGCTTGGAAGCATTGGAGGTTTGAGGAGGGAGATGAAGTGTGGGAAATAGTCATATAAAAAAGCGGCATATGAATGAACTAGGGAAACATTTGAGACTTGATTCATGATTATGAATATAGGAAGACCAGTCAACCTGACTGGTTTTCCTTCATTTAAATTCAGTCACCCAAGTTCAGGTGACAGAACAGGCAGAGGATTAGATTGCACCATTATGTGGTTTTATCAAAGACAAGAGTGAAGAGATTTTTGATGGTATACGCAGCAGTATGATTATAATAATTGGTCACAGAATTTTAGCAGGGTAAGGAGAAAAGTTAGGATATAGGGAATAAACAAAATAAGAGGTGGTGGTGATAATTGGTAAAGTGTAAGAATTGTTTAAATTGGGATGCTAGAGGAAGTAAGCTAAACAAGATCCAAGGTAGTGGTCAAAGAACCAGTCCTGAAATTGAAATTATAAAGAAAATGCTATTATTTCTAATGACAAAATCTAGTTATGACCATCAGAATGACTGTAAATTCATAAATTCTGTGTGTGTGTATATGTTTTATATGATCTGTGGAAGAAGAGAATTGTGCTATATCACCATAAATATCAAAGCGTATTTGAACTATATAGAATTTCTAGCAGGTAGGTAACAAGAAAGTGTATGATTTTATCCCATCTCTATGAAAACACAATTTTGATGATGAGTAATGATTTTTAAAGAATTTAATATAATGAGATACTTGGCTGATGATAGCAGATTTGAATCTATGAAAGTGCCAAAGATTGAGAAATCTCTTAATCTCAACTAACATTTAAAATGAATGTATACAAAATTGGCATAGCATTTATATTCAGATGTGTGTGTGTATATATATATGTATATATCATATGTAGAAGTTTTGAAATGTGTGGTCACTCTGCAGATCACTGCCCATCTAGAATCTACTCAATTCATAGACATTTTCAATCTGGTTTCTAGGCAGTTCTTCTAGCAATGAAGCAGTGCCTCCATGAATACAAAATGATTTACGGATAGACTGGAACAGTAGCTTGTCTACTATTCTTCTGACCTTTGAGAATCAAATGCAAAATCTAATATCACAGATGACAAACTTTTATAGGATCAAGACATGACCTGGAATTACTTTCATTGCACTAAAATAGTTGCACTCTGATCTAGAAAATCATAGTTTATTCAGATCAATGGGTTCCCATTATTTCTTGCTTGATATTACTGATTTTCCAACTTTAAATAAACTCATGTTAGAAAGGTGTTGATTTTTAGTGTGTGCTGATGACATTGAACATTATTTCAATAATATTTTGATGTCACTGAAGTATCTTTGGAGTAATTGTATTATTTGACCAGAGAACTAAGTCTAAGAAAATTTGATCCCATGATCACCAGTCTCTTATTGATGGCATTTCAGTACATATGTATGTGTGTGTGTCTCTGTTTCTTTAGAAATTTAGAACTTTGAAAATTGACTTATCATATCATAGAGCAGGAACTGAGACATCAAATGGCAGTCTGTACTTGTTACGGAAATGTTTGTCTTCATTTTGCACTGAATCCCTTTATCAGTGCTTTTTAATTAATTTATTTATTTATTTATTTATTTAAGGAATCTATTTATTTTAATTTGGCTGTTCACATTGGTTGCTCCCTCTGGTCCCAGCACCTTGGGATATATGTGAGACTGTTCCAAGGTGTACTAGACCACTAAGCCACCAGGGTAGGCCCCATCAGTGCTTTTTTTTTATCACTTAGGTTTAAATAGCATTTTGGGTTGATTGATTGCACTTCCAAATATAACTCCTTGCTTCCTGAGACTTTCATGAGAAATTCTGGAGCCATGATTTTGACTCTTTTTGGTCCCCATCTTTAAGCCAGTCAGATTAAAGTTGGTAATAATGTTACACAGGTAAAAGAGGCATAGCATTTATATTCACTTATTCCATAATGTGATATGTGAGGTCGAATATAAATAAGTGCTGGAATGAGATATATAGGTGAGTCAGTGATGCAGGAAATTAATATAGAATTAGGATCTGGAAAAGATTTTTTTTTTTTGCTGTTCTTTGTTTTGAGAGGCTATTTACATTTTAGGTTCTTCTGCAATCCTTCAGATTAGAGGATTAAAAGTCTTTATACTTGGAAACTTTTAACAGTCTTCCCTGATGACAAATGCAATTCTTTTGTAAGCTTTTTAATGTTTTTTAAAGGAAAGATGTAGGTGAGTGAAGGTGAATAGGCAGACAGGCAGGATGAGAGAGGAGGAGGAAGTACTTTATTTAGTTGTTTGTCTCAGTTGTTCTCCTGGATCTGTGTCTTGAACAGGGGTCTTGGGATGTTATGTGGACCATATCTGGTGTCCCTATCCACTGGCCACCAGGGTGCGCCATGCTTCTGTAAACTTTGGTGGCATTTCTTGTTGTGATCTCAAAAAATAGATGGATAAGAAAGGGCAGAATATAGAAAAGCAAAGGTTTAATATTGAGTGTCTTTTTAGAAGAATTGGGGTCAGTTATCTACATGGTATGATTTCAGACTTCTCAAATCTCAAATACTCTCTTACTAATTACTTGTTAGATATTTCCCTGTAAACTTTCTTCTTCAATGATTTAAAGCTTTATTTATGGCTAGAATGCAATTATACAATTGCCTTTGTTTCACCTAATTAATCATTTCAGGCAAATGTGATAAGCTTTGCAGCTCCCTGCCCTCAGGGCAGGTTTTGAAGGCGAGCTAGTAGAAAGAGGAATAATAGTGGAAACAGTGGTTCTTATTAACTGTACTAGTCATATTCATGCCTGGTTTCCTCCTTCCTTTCCTCCGTTTCTTCCTAGTCTTTTCCTTTCTTTTTTCCTTGACTCTGTTTGGTTGAACTAATTGCTCGTTTATAAAAATCTGAACGTTTTCCAGCATATATCTCTGCTTGATTACTCTGTTTAATATTTATTTTTACTTTTTTCCTCAAACATGCAAGAATCCTTTATTCATCAAAGACAGTATTTTCCTTTGCATCTCATGGACACTTTCGATTATATACAAATGAGCTATTCCCCTCTTCCATTTATAAGATAGGATACAAGATTTTCCTAGAATGAAGAACAATTGATTTTTTATTTTGCTGGATCATTATTATCTAATGAATCTATTAACTCCTTTCAAAGAGATTCATAATCTCTTTCTCTTTATTCTCTGTGCTTATTTAGCTTCTAATTCAATATCTGGCCCCATGTATTCTGTTTTGTGCTATTTCAACTTTATTTATTATTTTTGTAGCAATGTTGTTTTGATCCTCAGTTGTCTTTATAGCTTTGCAGTTGCATTTTTCACTTTATTCTGTGGTCTTATCCTTTCATCTTTGATGTTTTGTTATATTGATTTCATGTTGTCTGTGAGTTCTTCTAAAGTACAAATGACTCATTGTGGAGACTTTCCCCCCCTGCTCTTTGGATAGTGCTTAATTCCATAATTGAGTCTTCCTTTTTTGCTCCTCTTTTAAAAAAAAATGTTTTTAAATTTCACTGCTCACCTTTTCCTTCTTATTTTTTTGATTGGAATTGAAAATAATGGAAGTATGACATATTTCTTATAATTATAAAATATTGTTGAGGTGTATAAAAATATTTTCTTTACTGGTCCCCCATTATTTTATGGATGTGTTAAAATGTATTCAGTTAGGCGTGCTCTGGTGACCTGGCAGATAAGGACATAGGACAGTTTCACATACATCCCAGGTTCGAGATGCAGAACTGCAGGCAACAACCAGGATGAATAACTATAACTAAATAATGTTTTCTCCTCTCTCTTCCTTCTGCCAGCCTGCTCACCTTGATTCCTGCCTGCACCACCCCTTTAAAAAAATGTGTTCTGTTATTTCACTATTAAGGACATTCTTTTTTTGCTATTGTAAACAATACTTCAGTAGATGCCAAAGTGCTATATTCTTGTACACTCATGTCTTTATATTGGTTGAATTGATTCCAAAGGGAATTATTAAGACAGATGATATGTACCTTTAGTTATTTATAGACACTCTTGGGTTAATTTCCAGAATGTTCATAATTGTTCATTCTTACATCAGCATTGCGTGTGTCTCTTTTCCCATTTGTTAGTTCTGGATGTTATCAGAATTTCATATTCTGCTGATATTATAAATGAAAATAATAGATTATGACTAATTTGATTTGCATTTCTTAGACTATAAGTGAGAATGAGCAACATCTGCCATTTTGATTCTATTTCCTCCTCTGTGTATTACTTCATTATAACCTTTGCCCTTTTTTTTGAATTATTTCATCCTATACATATAAATATTTATTCTTTCTGTATGAATTATTTGTTCTACATGTTGTGCCTACTCTTCTCTCAGTCTCCTGTGTGCATTTGGACTTGATGTAATATTTTCTTTTATATTAATTCTATTTGTTTGTCATATTGTATACCTTCCCGGTTCTTCTCTGTAGAATCACATACTTTGCCTTCAGTAAGTGTTTTCTTTTTACAGGTTTTATTTGATATTTTCCTCAAGGAGCTTCTATTTATCATGCTTTAAAAATGTCATGCTATGTCTTCTAATTCTTACTTTTTCTATTTTTTCTCGTGTCTGGCACCCCCATAAAACCCATCAACCACTCTTCTGGAATCTCTTCAACCTGTTCTCTCTAAGGACCATTTCACTTTTACTGTGCACAGTCAACATTCTTCCTCTCCTTGTTCTTTGACAGTGATGACACTGTTCCTGAGCGTATGGTATCTGCTGCTATTTGATGTGCTTTTCATTTTGCCGGATGGAATTCACAATTAACTTCCTAAGAAAGGTACACAAAATGTCAAATTTAGTTGTCCCTGTGTGCTAGAAAGTGAAACTTAATTTTGCTTACTTAATTAACAATTTCGGTAGGTGAGAGAATTTTAGGTTGAAGATTATTTTTTCCCCTCATCTTATAACACTCAATGATGCTCATTAAAAGTCTGATATAAGTACAATTCTCGTTTCTTTGTAGGTAACTTGTTTTTTCTTTTTACTCAATGCTTTGGGAGGTGACAGCATGTTTTCTTTAATTTGTTCTTATATCTCACTATGAGATGTGGCACTTTGAAAAAAACCTATGTTCTAACATTCACTAAGTTCTTTCAATTGTATAATTTATCCCTCAGATTTTACAAATTTCTTGCATGCATTAAGAATTAATTACTTCTTATTATGGATGGAATTGTGTCTCATCCTCCTTCCTACCCTCAACTCACATGTGAAACTAATTCCTCATGTTATTGTGTTTGGAGATGAGATCTTTAAGGAGGTAATTAATTCATTGAAGTTAAATGAAGTCATAAGTGTGAGGCCCTAATCTGATGAAACTACTGTCTTTAAAAAAAGTGAAAGAGGCACCAGCTATCACTCTCTATGCATGTGCACACACAGAGTGGTCATGCGAGGGCACAGCAAGACAGACATTCACGAGCCAGGAAGAAGTCTTAACAGACTCAGTCCTCCCATCACTTTGCTCTTGAACTTTCATCCTCCAGATCCGTGAGACCAAACATTTCTGTTGTTTAAGCCATTCAATATATGTGGTCTGGTATAATACAGGCCTGAGTTAGCTAATAACATTTTCTTTCCTCCGTTTTCCTACTTTTCTTTTTGAATTCCCCTTAGTCAGATATTATACATCCTCAAGAAATCTTCTGTGTCCTTTGCATTTTCTTTCTCCTGTTTTTTCTTGTAATCACATTTGGGAGATTTTTTTAATTTAATCTTCCAGTCAGTCCTTCTCTTAAATGAATATTTTAGTGACAATCTTTTCATGCCTATGAACACTTGTTTCCAATTGTTCCATTTTTATTCTCAAATTATCCTGGGTTACTAATTAAAGCATTTTAAATGTTATTCATTTGGTACTAAATAATTTCTGGCTTTTTTATAGCATTGATTTTTTGTTGTTGTTTATATTAGGCCTTTTCTTTCATTTTTCAGACATTTTGAGCAGTTATTCAGAGCAAAAATTCAAATATTTTTGAGT
The DNA here is from genome assembly GCA_004363575.1 of Solenodon paradoxus. Lineage (NCBI taxonomy): Eukaryota > Metazoa > Chordata > Mammalia > Eulipotyphla > Solenodontidae > Solenodon > Solenodon paradoxus. Next base: position 1,357,979 of record RJWH01000064.1, read on the forward strand.
ACTAATAGTGTTCCAGGCATGGTTTTAGGTACTGTGGTAACTGAAGAAAACATATATGACAGCTGTTCTCCATGGTACTTTCATCCTAGAGTAGAAAAATATATGAGTAAAAATAAAATAAATATAATAAGTTGACATCGCTATAGCATGAAAATTCTAACTATGAGTGCTTGCAGTGATCAAGAATGACTTGGTGATCAGCGAAGCTCTACAGTTCTCTACAGATAATTGATTCTAATGCTATTATTAACAAAGACCATTTTTTTTCTAGAATATAAATATTGGCTACTGGCATTCATGTGAAATAAATGAGTGAGCATTGACTGAAAATCCCTTCTGGAAGTGTTAGCCCATCTCTTCATGCTCAGTTTCTTCTTGCTCAGGACTCCAACTAGCCCTGCCTACATACCCAGACGTCTGTCAAACTGTCTAATAATTTATCCTTTGCGGTGGACAAAAACTACCATTATTTCAAGTATCACTGATAGGCTAATTCCTTTCAAATCTACATCATGCTCTGTCAGACCATGCAGGTTTCCAGATAGTTCTGAGATTCCTGATGCGCACTCTCTCCACTGCTATGGGACCTTTGTGTTCTTTCTCCCATATATGTCTTCATTATTCTAGAACTTTGTAGAAATACCCCATTCACTGCTGACTCCACCCTTTTATTTGTTATTGATAGATTATAACTTTGTTATGCTTTTCTTGCTGTTTAAGCACAGTCTCAAAAGGAAGAGAGAAACACAGGTATACAGTCAGTCTGCTTGAGATGGAGCATTTTAATTCTTATGAAGAGAAAAAGCTTTGTCCTTTTACAGAGTTAAAGCCATCTTTTAAAGAACACATTATATTTATCTTCATTTTTCTGTAATATTTTTGTATAGTTCCCATCTCATTAAGTTTAGTTGTATTGGCATTTAATGTGGTCAATACTTTTTAGACTGTCTATGTCTTAGTTCTGATACAATTTTTCCTTGTTATCTGAGGCTTGTTAGTAATGCTTACTTGATTGATGTACTTTTTGTTTTTTTTATCATAAAATAAAAGATCATCAGTCCTGCAAATATTTACTTTATGTAGAGATTATGATCACCAAATATGATGTTTTTGAGGCAGTTTTTATTTTTTCTCCATCTTTGCATCCTAGAAGGTTCTATCCCTGAGCTTTAAGCTTAGGGAATCAACAGAGGTGAAAGAAGTGAATTACTGAAGGCAAACACTTCTCTTACTCACTTTTGCTAACTGCATGTGTTTACTCATTCATTCAACAAATATTTATTGAAGAACCACTGTGTTCCAAGAATTGAGTGCTCCCAGACACTGGGGATTCAGAGCCAAGCTAGGTTGTCATACCTTTTAGGAACTAAAACAAAAACACAAACAAAACGTAGCACTTAACACCTCTCTTGTTTTGTGCTTGTGAAAGTTTTTTCTTTCCAACAGAAAGGTGGTTCATGGTGAGAGCTACTTCCTCTATTTCTCTGATACTCATTCCTTTCCTACACCAATAAAGACATGAGTACAGCATTTGAGGTTTGTAGTCCCTCCCAGTTTTGTGCTTTGCTGCCATCAATGAGCTTAAGATATTTCCTCTGAGACCATGCATTATTTCCATGGCTCATCCTTAGAATCATATTTTATGGTTCTCTTCTTTATATACCTCTTCAATATTTTTCAAATAACAAGTATTCAAATCTGTCTAGTCATAGATATCATGGTAGGGATGGTACAAGTAGTATTAAGTTGTATCTGAAATAGGATTTTAGTTTCTCTTCACTTGGACAGTGTTGAGGCAAATCAGGATAGGTTCAGGGTTTAAGGAAATGATTTCCAGGGATGGTGGAAACAGAGGTTTGGGTTTGAGATGTGAGTTTTCCGGTTATTTTAATAGCTCTTTCTACTTCTGTAAGTCATGCAAAGAAGATCAAAACATAAAGACATAGAGTGAGTGACAGAAAGTTAGATTCTATTACCAGTTTAGTTGTCATCTGTTTGTTGGCATTTTACAAAGCCCTAGATTTTTGATTCTCTTCTCTGGAGAGACCCTGAAGATCTATGTATTATCTCATTGCTTTTGTTCTTTTTCTCATTGCTGGGAATTTGAGTGTGTCATCATGTCTCGAGTTTTTATATTTTTTTCCTTAATTTTAAAATTGGATAGTGGTAGGTCTTGAGATAAGTACTTTATAGATTACTTCATTCTGCTGTTTGCCTGATATATATGTGTATATATAGATAGATATAAAATACAATATGATATAGCACAGCGAGATGCATAGAATCCCTCCTATCTGTTAATTTAGGTGGAACTCAGAATTAGTTCTGCCATGAAGAACTCCTTGAAGAACTACTTAGAAGTCATCTCTCCCTCTATCCATCTATAACGTGCTTAGCCCTTAAACAGCTTTTGATATCTGTTTAAATATCAAGTGTATTAGGAATAATAAACTATGTATTCAGTTTCATTATATGTCAGGCACTGTGGCAGGCAAACCCAGATATAAACTTAGATAAAAAAGATGTCTTTGAGGTCATTATATCTTCATAAAATGGTGTCTGCATGAAAAACAAACAAACAAACAAAAAAACACTGAGCAAGATAATCAAACTGTTGGCTAGTTTTTATAGGTAATTTTCTTTTTAAAAGTTTCACACTTTCAACTTAAATCAAGAATTTTAGATATCGTATATGTCAGTCCTTTACAGTATTTAAAAATACAAATAACATTGGAATATACTAATTAATTGACTATTCAGAACTTTATTACAATTAGGCTGATGTGTATTCTTATAATTATAATTGATAGTATTTATTATTATAGCAGTTATTATTTATTTATTATATGCCACAGTTGTAATAATTTGAATGATTAGATCTCTTAATCTTCATAATAAGAATTTTTATTTCCCTCAATTTCAGAGGAAGTAATTGAGGTCTCCCTATATTAGGCTGCCTTTCAATAAAAATGAAGCAGTAAAATTTTGTTTTTTGATAATTAATTTTTTATAGTGCAGTATTTGTTGCTTTAGTTTAATACTGTAATATGTGGCAGACTGTTTTATGAAATTAAAGGAAATATGTGAGAGATCTGTTTTCAACATAAGTGACTTCTTTTATAAGGACAATCATTGATTAAAAAGGTGTGTTAATATAACCACAAATGAGGTAGCTACTTTGGAATAAAAGAAGGATACTGAGATGAGGTTATAGAGATACATGAAATTCATTTACTGCCTCAAGTGACTACAACAAAAAAAATGATACCAGAAAAATCTCAAAATAAACAAATATTACCATGGTAAACTTGGAAGACAACGTAATGGTTACATCCCAATAAAAAATAAAAGAAGGCTTACTCATGAATGAATGAAAATAATCTTCTTGTTGTTGTTTAGTCCCCATAGGGATTTGTTTGATCTAGAATATTAGCATGTGGTTCTGTTTATTGGGAATCCTCTTCCTTAAGTCATTTCGTCCTCATTTGTGCATTGGTGATTGGGTATAAGAAAGTCTTGATGCCTAGGATTTTAAAATTTATTTGAATATAAACTCTAAAACTATCTCTGTCTCTTAGCTTTGAAATAAATTATTAGTTAACCAGCACAGCATCCTAGAGTGCTGTGATCAAAATACAATTCTCATTTTGTAGGTTGCTTTAGGTACAGGCCAGATAAGCGTCTTACTGGAGATCGCTGGTGAGCCAGGGACAGAGTAGGAATTAGAATATCAAACTCTGCACATTTCATCTTGGGTTTAGTTGAGGGATTCTCACTAACTCCTGTGTGAACCCTATGGCAAATGGGAAGCAAAGGTGAAATGGAACATCAGTTACCTGGATCTGCTTTAGGCACTCACTGTGAATTTCCTTGTGTCCAGGGGGGTTGAGATCCCAAGAGTCGTAAACTAACCTACAGATAATACCATAAACAACCCTTTTATCAAGTTCATATATTTCTTTGAGCTGACAGGCTCATCTCCCTAGTTCACTGCCAAAGGCTAGAACTGTGCTAAACTTTGCCATGAAAATCTTCATCACTCCAGAAAACAACTAAAGGAAAATAAAATGACATTTTTCTTTTCAGGTAAACCTATAGCTCTGTTTTCTATAAAAAGTACAATGCTTACTGGAAAAAGGTTTATGAATCTACTACATATTCTTTAAAAAAAAAAAACTTGTATTAAGTATACAAAAAGTATCAGCTAAGTGAATTTCAGCAAAACTGGAAAGAGAGTGATGTGTTAAAAGGAGGGACTGGAGGCAAATTTATACTCTCAAAATATTTATGGTTCTATATCAAAAACAAAAAGCACCATTAAATAGATCTGCATATTTGAAAACATATGCTCAGACTCTAAACTCTCACAGTTTTAAAGAAAGTTATAAAAACATAAATTGTCAGCATTTTCTTATCATAGACAAGCTTGATATATGAAGATTGTCATTTACAATAAAACAATCAGAACACAATCATTTTGCCTAATAAGTAATATGGTGTTATAAATTCTTATCTCAATCCCAAACATTACTGACAGTTACAGAAATCTTTCAAAGTTACAAGGCAGACACTAGACCTGACCTACTATAATTCACCCTAAGAAGAAAGGGAGAATATGATTAAAAATGCAATTTGTTTTTCATTTATTAAAGAAAATAAGGACAATTTTGAAAAAAATTAAAATATGCACATCTTAAACTAGGGTAAACATGTTTCTTCAATTTTTTATACAATTGCACATATCATTAAAATAAAATCACTCTGCACATGCATTTGTAATTGTTACTTAATTATTAACACATTGAAGTGATTTTATATACTTCACTATTGTTTGACTATGTGGTTTTAAAAATCCTGTATTTTAGTTCATCATTAATGGCACTGTATTTTCATGTAACCAGTTTTTCATATTTCTTAATTTGGATGTTTCTAATTTTTATCTGTTATAAAAACCATAGTGAACATGTATATATTGAAATGTTTGTAGTATTTGATATCTGATTATTTTCTTAGGATATATGTATTGGTATCATTATTACCTGAAGTTTTAAATTTTGTTTAATCCTTTGAGTGGTTAGAATTTGATGTTTAATTTTTTTTAATCCATTAAAATAGGTTTTTGCCCATGTTAGAAATGAGAAGGATGAAACCTACAATATTAAGCATCCTGCCCAAGGTTACACAGCTGATCAAGGCAGAACCGAATATTAAACTTAGGTTTGTCTAATTCTAGAAACACTCCTATCTATAGCAGAATACAGAGGTGTTTATTAGAATGTAAAGGAAAAATGAGGTATTAAAATTATCTTTATTGATTGCTGTTCTTCCTGAGCTTTCATTGGAGGAGAATAAAAATATTAAAAATCATTGTCATTTAAATGTAAAATATTTATCTCAAAGTGATAGTTTCTCTTACAATTTGATAAAGCTGATAATATGAATTTTGACAAAGTAACCTGTGCTTATAACTGCGCTTTCAAAATGAGTTACATTTCAAATGTTTCCCCTTAATCAGAATTTGGATTGCATATATATGTGTATCCAAAATTTTTGTACTTAAAATTTTTTCATATTCAATTGGCATATAGTTGAATTCTTGCATATGTGATAATTTATTTCTTTGATCTTCACATATAAGAAATATTTTATGTACAGATTTCTTGGTTTTAGTTTTTACCACCTTAAATTACAGTTATTGCTGCATCCTTCCTAGTTATGTATTGATATAGAGGAATCTGAAGTTATATTCTGGTTTACTTTTCCTTTGTAGGCTACTTTTCTCTCTAGTTAAGAACTAAATCTGTGTTGAATTCTTAAACATTGAAATGATGATTTTTGTTTAAAAAATTTTTTTCCCGTATTATTACATTATAACATTAAATAAGTTTAGAGTACGCATCATTATTAATTGACATCTGTGTATAATACATTAAGTTTGCTGCTAGCAGTGTAATTCTTATTCAACAAGATCAGTTCAGGATTTCATCATTCTTAATATTGCTTGTTAATCATTGAGACATTTTCATCTGTAGTCTCAAACCTTTCTTTTGTATAGAATTCTTTGTTCTACTATAACTCAGATTTATTATTTCTGTTAAAATAGTTTCTTTTTCAAGAATACAAATTATGTTGCACATCATTTTTTCCATCAACTACATCTACTTTTTCTTCTCTCAGGATTTTAATCTCTGCTCATTTTTCATAGATTGGAGACAGCTGCTCCAGTTTGTTCTGCATGTTACTATTCAGTTTTCAGCCGTGTAGGCTTTGTTCTTTAGTGACTAATCTTGAGTGATTCTAATCTCACGATATTCATTTGACCATTTATTTGTAATTTACTTCCTTTTCATTTCCACTTACCTCCTGGCCAAATTCCCTTTTATATCGGTGTGTGGTGTTATCCTCTCATCTCAGCTCTTATTTTACAGGTCTGTACTTTTGAATGTTATAGTAATGTTTCTAAAATCTCATTTCCTCCATATCATTTAAAAGAATCTATTCTTGAGGCTACATTCTTTTATGTTAAAGAAAACCTTTCTAGTCTTCACAATTCTTTGCATTTTTAATTCATTCTTTGAACAGGAAGTGAATCTAGTCTGATTATGGTGAATTAATAAGCAGGTTTATTGTTTCAGTTATAAGTACTCTAGGCTCAGGCAAAAGAAACCACAGTACCTTAAATAGGTAGAGCCTTTCAATCTGTTGAGAAGTCTGGAGCTAGGCAGTCTGTAGTCAACAGACTTAACCAAAGCAGTGACCAGGGACTTAGTTTTCTAGCTTCTGAGCTTCTAAACCCTACTGTGACTTTCATTCTTATGGTCACAAAATAGCTGTACTAATTCTAGGCATCATATATGGGTGTCCTGAGGAGGGGAATGACAATAAGGAAAAAGTGAATGTCTTTTTTTTTTAAAATTGGAGAAATAATATATTTGTACAAGTTCTACTTGGGATATTCATTTCCATTTCATTGTTAAGAACTGTGTCATAGGGCCACTAATATCTGCAAAGGAGTTTGAAATGGTATTTTCAGATGGTACAAACTCTCATGTACTCACACCACTGGTGTCAGTTAATTCAGCAGACAGGGAAAAGAGGTATTTTGGGTGATTCAGGGACTGATTCATTTCTCTCGAGCCATGAGAATCCTCCATATTGTACCATAGAATTAGTAAATGTGATTCGCCACTAGTAGGTTTCCTATGTTCATTTGCCACTTATATATTTTTGGTGCTAGACTGAAGATACACCTTTTTCTCTTAATCAGAAACCTCTGATTATTTACCTCTTATTTTTGGTAAATAAGAAGCAAGATATAGTTACAAAATGGTTACTAAAAACTGTGGCTTTAGGGTGGATAGCCACAGTGTAATTTATTGTAATTTTTTTTAAAACAGGCATGAAGACCAGTGGTTACAGATGCAAAAGACCACTGCTATTCTCAACTACAGCTCATACATATGAAAAAGAATCTGCAAATTCAAGACTGTCTCGGACCACTCAAAAAAGCAGCCTCCATTGAGAATAGCAACTCAGCAACTCTTTTTAGTGGCAAGTCTGTGAAGGTAATTCTGATGTCAGCTTTTGAAGGCCAGCAGAAAACCTCCAGGTTTTGCAATTATTTGTTAGCTTTTGTTTGGTGTGAACTTTTGGTCATAGATGTTTTAGTGAGAAAATGGACGAGAGTTAGGAATTTAATATTTATTCAGATAGGGTCATAGGAAAGACACAAAATGTAGTATGACATTTAAGGCCCTAATTAGGATAGTGCTAAAGTTTAAAGAAAATGCTTGGGTAGATTTGAAAGTAATAATTTATTAATTATTTTGTGTGTGGTCAATACTAGGACATACACAAAGGTAAGACTATTGATAGTTTCTTTTGTTATCAATTAAGGCAAATGAGAGAGGAATAAAATTACTTCTAGAGGATAAACACATTCTTTTTTCCAAGTTTATTTACTGCTTCATTCATAGAAGTAAGTAGTCAATCAAACTTTGCTACATTAGCAATACAAAATCTAATGCTGCCAAGGTCAGTGATAAAGATACATCTGAAGTATCTGGGGGCACAAAGGAAAACAGATTTCAGAGCAGATAATTTGGGACCCGGTGACCTTGTGTTAGGACTTGCAAGTAAGAAGGACTTGATCAGGAAGGAGGAAATGCCCAGTAGCAGGGAAGCACTCAGGACAGGGACCAGTATGGACAGGATTGTGCTGGTCAGTGAAAAAGGCAGTGAGAAGAGGAAGGAAAATCCAGTCTGTACCACAGGGGATCCTCACCTGATCTTTATTCTGTGCACAACCAGAAGAATTTGAAGTGCTGAGAGAATGTATGTATGTTAAAAACGGAGAAGGAAACACTGGAGACAGGAAGACTAATCTGGATCATCTCACTGGTAACTCTGACTCTAGTAGTGAAGATTTAAATAGACTTATGAGCTCACATTTTATTTTAAGATATTTAAGCGTTCAGAATTGGGGAAGTTATAATCCTTATTACATAGCATGCTCTCCTCATTTTCCTAGCATCACTTACTTTCATTCATTCAATATTTATCTGCTTTTATATAAAATAATATATGAAGCACTATGAGCACAGAACCCAAAGTAAACATGGGACTCTACAAACATCTAGTGCCTTTACCTCTTCCAGACTGACTTCTGTGTTAACCATATCTTTCTCTCTTTTCTTTAATTGCACTTATCTTTGTTTATTCACTTAAAATAATTTTTTAAAGTTATTTTTAAAATTCAAGGGTGGTATTATGTTATATATAATATTTGGGGACTTGCATTTTCACTGAATGTTATTTTTCTTCCATCATCCATGTCATATTTTGAAAACTGTTTTCTTTTTTGCATTTTAATTATTTTTCTTCCAGTTGTGATGAATTTTATACACACTCAGTAGTAATTAAATTAATAAATTTATTTGCCTAGTTGATCTTGCTGTCACTGAGGCAAATTTATGAGCAGGCTATATCCAATTTAGTTTATTCATCATGGCTGAAAGATTGAAATCTGTAAAATTCAACCTTAACTTAATTGGAATGTCTTTGCTACCATCTTAGAAAATATTGGTAATAATATACAGATACAGTCTTTTGACTATGCATGGTAAGACATTTTCTCAGAGGCCCCATAGTAGGAGAATTTTATCAAAATAGCATATATTTCAGGAACTTGTAGTTATCATTCTTCTAATCAGAATAAGCACTGAATATGTGTTAAAGTAGTAAATATTGGATATGCCAGTTATATCTTCATGTGAAGTTGATAGTTTTAGAAGATGACTTAATTTCTTAGATCAAACAAAGCTGAGTAAGACTTTGCAATATTGACCTTTCAAAATTTTTTTCATATCACCCTAGGAGAAGGGTGACATATTTAAAGAAGATTTTAAAATTGTTCTCCAATTCTAGGAAGAAACTGGGATCTGACTAAGCAGAAAAAATTGTGGTTGCCCAATTTCACAAGAAAATATGCAATTTTACATGAATTTTTTCTAGCACTAAATCACATCATAAGGATGTCTTCCTTCCTGGAGAGTTGCTTTCCTTGGTAACTCTTCTAAAATTAGAGTGACTAACTTTTCCCAGCTTTCTGAAGCTTCCCCACTTTTAGCACTAAAAGTTCCGCATTCCAGTTGGGGCCATTGTCTATCAATACTTTGTCAAATGCCTGTAATCATGTATTGTTAGGTCATCAATAATACATGATCTTTTGAAGATAAATTTCAGACATACTAGATTCTCATTTACATTTTAACATAACATTTATGCTATTTTGTGTTCATACTTCATAATATGTATGAAAACCTAAAATATGAATATTTAAAATCCATCCTTTTAACTAATTTGAATTATAGAATATTTATAAAGTCATTTTACTTATTTTAAGTGTACATAGTAATTTGGAGTAGAAAGATTTTTCTCATTTTCTTTAATGAAGAAATGAGAATGATTTGTGAGTAGTATTTTAGTTGTTTATGCAATACTTGAAAATAATTTGTTCTAAAAGTAGGATTTAAAGAACTTTCTATTTTAATTTTGTATCTTTAAAATGGGTTTTGAGGCATCCCCTGGTGGCCTAGTAGATAAGACTTTGAATGCAGTCCACATAAATCCCAAGGATACAGGTTCAAGACTTGGGACTGGGGAAACAACCAAGATGAACAACTAAATAGAATAAACAAATACTTCTTCTTTCTGTTTCTTCCTTCCTGCCTATGCATGTTCATTCCTGCCAATACATTTCATTTAAAAAAATGGACTTACAAAGCTTGTTGTCTTTTAAAAAAGAGCATAGAGCATAGTAGTTTCAAACATGTTTCCTGGAATCAAAAGTCATGTATACAAAGCCTGGCTCTTTCACATATTAGTTGTGTGTTTATGGACAAGTTTTAATTATGATGAAGAAATAGTTTCTTGATATATAACATGATATATAACAAGTTAATATCTTCCTTATAAATTGTGATGAAGGAAAAATTAAATAATCTAAGTTAGTTGAGGAATATAGTGCCTGATACATAGGAAATTTTCAATACTTTAGCTGCAAAGAGTTATAAAGTTAGCCCAGTATTGTGCTGGAGTAGTATCTGCTCTGATTTAATTATTTTTCTCAGATTAATATTTTAGAATTCGTTGTGTGTGTGTGTGTGTGTGTGTGTGTGTGTGTGTGTGTGTGTCTATAGGAATGAGTTTGCATGTGTGATGACTCTCACTGGGGAAATTCCATTCTTTTGGAGAAACAAATGCTATCAGTTGCCCTTTTCATTGAGAACTCAGGTGGAAAGGGACCACTGACTTGAGATAAATGATTTCTTCTATTATCCCATGTTCTATGTCAAATATTTCTTAGGGAATAGGGCAGTAAATTGACTATGTTTGCTAATGTTCGCTCTCTTATTACAGATATGTTTTACTAAAGTAAATGTCGAGCTTTTAATTGGTTTCAGAATGATTTAATCAGACTATGTTTATGTTCTGGTCATAAAGAACACACTGTGATAGACTTGCCATCTGTTCAAGATAAAAATGAAACTCCCTTTGAAGAAGTGGGCAATTGATCGAAGGATTTTAATGAATGTTTAATGTTTTTCTATCTATATCAGAGGCTTATCATGACAGTAACATAAATGTATCAGCCCAAGGGCTCAATCTTGGTGTTTCTGATCTCATTAAGTCTCTGCTGGAATATTATATTTTGAGTTTCTGGAGTTGTATACTGAAATGATACAGGGTAGATTTAGCCCTGTGAAATATTTGCTCCAGTCATGATCTTTTCTGACTCTGCTTATTCCTGCATGGTTACTGGAAGTCAAACGATGAGTCTGTCCATTGCAAAGTGGTTTTCTCCTTCAGGAACCAATCTTCTTTTTTTTTTTTTTTAAGAGATTGTCTTTTAATATTAAGCCTTCTAGATTTTAGACACCACTTTTATCTATTTGGAATCTAACCTGTGTTATCCTACTACTTTAATATGCAGTAGTTTCCTTTCTGATATACATTCTAACCATATTTATTTCATGTTTAAATGACCTTGCATTCTCCTTCCTGATGTTTTGTTTTAAAATGCGGGCCCATTATATTATCCTGCACATCTTCTGAGACCATTGTTGCCTTTTTAAATTGAAGTACACAGTCCTATAAAACTCAGTGAGAGGTCTAGCCAAGGAACAATTTTCTAATTTGAGACTGTCACTGCATATAGTTTAGTCTCTCCTTGGATTTCTGATTGAGGTTGTTACAAGGGTATTATAAACGAAAAAGAAAGAGGAAAGCTTTTCTCCAAATGTGATATCATGAAGTATATAAACTTGACCTACAATGTGAAAATCAGTGTAGTTTCCTCAGTATAAAGTGCTATTTGGCACCGTATCTGTTTCCCAGTGTCATGTTGCTATAGAATAGTTGCCTATTTGTCAGAAGCTATTTGTCAGTTTTCTCAGTGTCTGCAGGTGGTAAGTATGCTTCAGAATTCAGAGAAGGAAAATTGTGAGTTCACAGGGGTTTGTACAGTGCTTGACAAGAAATATGATCTTATTTCTGAATACTTGTGCAACCTGAATGTGCATGAACAGGATGTGTGCGAGATTCCTAGCCATCAGGGGCTGCTTAGTTCTTTTAATTAGTTCTGGTGGTCCTCTTTACAATGTACATATCAAAATTTTCCTGCATACATTTTATCTTCTAATTATCACATTTTAATTTAATTAAATGTGATTCACATGTAAAAGAAAGCGAAGAGAATCAGGTGTGAGTGGGGAGAAATTCTCTAATATAAATGTTAGGATACAGTGACATGTACATACTTAGGACAATAGCTTTGTAGATTGAAGAGAAAATCCACTAAAGCATATAAATTTGGGCATTTTTTACTGTAAGTAATAAAATATTATAGTAAAAATAATTTTTAAATAAAGACATAATTTCACATGACAATAAGTTCAAAGACAGGCAGCTTCAGGGCTGATTTGATGCTCAGTGGTATGAGAGTTCTCCATCTTCCTTTTTTTTTTAAGGAAGAAATTCTGTCCCGGTAGGTCCCAGCCAACCTCTTTATCCATTATGCTTTGGAGCTGGTTATCTTGCCACTGCCAGATCATTCTCTGTCAGGATTCGGGGAGGGGTGTATAGAATTGTGGAAGACTGGGACCCATCAGGATTAATAATTCCCTTTTCTGAGCATCTTGCCACCTACCAAAATTGAAGTTCTGTCAACAGTTAAGATTGGGAAAGGGTGGAGATGGTTGCTCATTGTAACAAAGAGCGTTTGCTATATAAGCCAGTCAAGAGTCTGAGTAGAAACAGCAGGACACTGACCATGCACTAACCAATCAGGGTATGGACAGAAACAGCAAATGACCATCTCTGATTATTCTGAACATATTCTGTTCAGGAGCAAAAATTCATTTAATTCACAAGCCGTGTTTGTTAATTGGATTGATGTGATTTTATCTTTATGATCAAAGTATTCAGCCTTTCTTGCTTTGAGCAGAAACTTCCCTTTGAATATCTCTATTTGGAGTCATCAAATGCAGTGTGTCTTCTTGGGTAAAGTTATCTTGCAGATGTTCAATATACATCCCAGTAGTATGATCTGAATACAAACAAGATCAGAGGAATTTTTGATAGCATTTGCTTAATCATACAAGGTGAAATTGATTTATCTTTGATACATTAATTGTATAATGTTGAAGGAAATTAAGAAAATTCTCCAACTCTTTAAGAGAGCTAGATGCCTAATAAGCTCTCAAAACACATTTACCTTGTAGAAAACTCTGTCCTTTTTTTGGTTTGAGTCATCAAACTTAAAAAACAAACAAACCCATGGCTCAGATATTCAGAAACATACATTTCATATATGTTGTGAAAAGACTGTTTAAACCTTGGGTGACACTGAAAGTTTTATTTAAAAAGTAAAATCTTATACAGAATGGCAACATTGCGTAGTCACTAAAAATACAGCCTTTGGAACCTGACTGTCTGGTTTGAGTCCTAGCTTAGCCACAAACTAGCTGTGAGAATTTGAAGAAATGAGCCTCAGCTTTCTCATTCATCAAATGGATGGATTTCTCACCTCATGTTCTTATTATGAGGATTAACTAACTTATGTATTTATTTTTGTAAAGGAAAGGTGCTGGCAGGAATTAAGGTAAGTAGGCAGCTGACAGGCAGAAGTATTTCATTTATTTATTTTTCTTGGTTATTTCTCCTGGTCCTGGGATGTGAACCCAGTTACCTTGGATATATGTGGGGGACCTGACCATTATTTAACCATGGTGGGCCAACTAAGTTTTGTTATACTCTTCAAATACCATCTGGTATATAGTGCATAGTTTTTAGGTGTCAAATATATATGGCTTGAATTATAGGTGTATGTTTTGCTTTTTAAGTTAATTAGAATAATAAAAATTTAGGAAAAAGTCATTCTTAAATATAGCATTCCTGTGGCATGTAGGATTTTTCTTAAATTTTTACTCATGCATCTGTACATGGAAGCAATTATTCAATACATTTTAATGAGTATCTATATTATAATGTTCTTTCCATACATAAGTTTATTGAGAGTAGCAATAATTTCTTTTTGGAAGAGATAATTTAAATTTTTTATTTAACTCTCTTAGCTGAAAAGAGTGAAAGACAGTTGAAAATTCAAGGTTGCTAAAGTGCTAGGAATATATTTTCTGAATGTAGAAATAATTTTATTTATGTGCTTTAATATATATTTTTATTAAAATAATATTAAATTATAATGTTTTATGTCTCAGGTACATGTACCACTCTGATGCTAATGGTCTGATGTAATTAATAATCTTCTATAATCTACATAGAGATGTCTAAATTCACAAATTCATTGTCCACATCAACATATGCCAAATGAAAACAGTAGCTGGCAAAAAGTGACTATAGGACCAAATTTTAACATTCATACATTTTTACTGGGGTATAATATATTTACCCGTATTGCAAGAAATAGTTAGCTTCTTGATGATCAGTTAGATATTGACAAGGAATAAAGTAACAGAGAAGTGGAGAGATACAGTAAGCCCCCCAAATGTGTTGTACTCATGGGTACTAGAATTGGAAGGCACAGCATACCACAGAAAAGGCCCTATGGGAGGAACTCCAAGAATGCAGACTCGGCCAAACTGGTGGGGAGCCCAAGGGAAGTGAGGACCTGTGAGAAGGGACATTAATTGGAGAGAAGGGTGGAGTGTGACTGATATGTTTGAATGTCACCAGATCACAGTCAGGGGAGGACAAGAAGGGGAATTTAGGGCAGAGTGCAGCCTGATCACACACAGTACCAGGTAACCTGGGAGGAGGAAACAGAGCCTGTCTGTAGGAATGCTGAAGCATCTAGAAAATATTAGGTTTTAATAATTTACAATACAACATCAGATACTTTGACTAACTCTCCATTTTGCTATAATAGACAATATTTTAATGATTAAAGGTAGTAAGCTTTGTCTTTAGGGTTATATAACTTATGGAAAATAAGCAGTGAAAATTATCATGAACCAAATAAACTAAAGGAAATAAAACTGAAAGCCATTATTAGATCTACATGAATGGGTGAAGGATTGAAGTCCAGAAGGTGAAAGAATTTTTCATGGCGGTGAGCCTGGTCTTAAATGTTCAATTTGGAAGAGCGAAATGCAGTATAGGGTAAGGAGGAAAATCCGTGGCCATGAGAAGACCATGGCCATGATACCTATGGGACTTATGATAGTCCTTTTGTTATTGACATAGGTAATGTTATTAAAGGAGTTGCCATGATTAAAGTTGAATTTTCATGCTAATACTAGTGGGCTAATAGCAGGTAAGTTTGAATATATATGTTGCCGTTAGATCCTAAAAGGCTTTGAAAGACTGGGAGAACATTTTTAATCTTAGAGATTTACAGGTAATAATGATGCTCAAGTAAATTGCCTGAAAAAATGACCTAAAGAGGAAGAAATTCTGAAATCCACAAGGAGAGACGAAAGGTTTCGTAGCTAGACTGTTAGGAAGAGATGGGAACCTGAGCAGCAGGGAGGAGTCGCAGTAAAATAGCATGAAAAAAAAGATACAAAAGATGCTGAAAAAATGTGTTTATACTGATCAGTATGTATCTGGATGTATGATGTGCAGGTATTATTATTCACTGTTTTATACACTAGTGTTCCCCTTCATTAACACAGAAAATGAAAGGCTCTTTGATTGAGCTCATTGCTCATATTTCAATCTAGGTTTATCTGACTGCTTTAATCATATTTATTCATGGAAGTTAAATAGATAGCAATGCAAAAATAAAATTATGGTTTTTATTTCATGCAGAAAGTGAAGTACCTGTGGATTCAAGTGAGAACATAAGACATTTTACTATGATTTTAGAGACTGAGCCTATATTTCAGAGGGGTTTTTAATTATACACAGTCATATTTTAATATACAAAGAATAGTCAGAAAGTACTGTAAACTGACCTATATATTATCTTGTTCTTGTTCAGCAGAGAAATATATTGAAAAAAATATAATAGAAGGAAATTTGAGTGAATTTGGCTGTCCATGAAATTCTGCTCAAGGTTATGGATTGTAGTTTGGTTCAAATTATCAAATAAAGTTTTCTTTGGATAATATTCCCCCACTTTTGTTGCTGTTCATAGTGAGATAATATTGATGGTTAAGTGAATGTGTGATAAATAGTAATATTAAAAACTTATATCTTAAATAAGAATCCTTAAGTAAATGCTTTATTCTCCATCCATGAAAGGGGAATAATTATAACAAAAATCAATGCAGATACAATTAACTTACATATCATACAAAAAATTTAAAAACAGGACCAAGAAATGGCCACATAGATCTATAAGAGGACAAATATGAGATGTTAATTGCAGTGTTGACTACAGAGTGTTGGGTGCAAGTTGGTGTCCATTAAAGGAGAATGGACAGGAATATGTGTTCCCATCTTGGAATATTATGCTACAGTTAGTAAGCAGAAGTCACTTAGATATACATGTGGAAATATGGGTGAGTATTTGAAAATAAAGTGCTGAACTAGTGACAAAAGGAACAGATTGAAATATATAACAATACTATTTATGTAAAGTAAAATGTAGAACATTAACCTATAGACTTTAGACAAGAACAACAAAAAAACGATTAAATATTTGAATATGGTTGCCATGGGGATGGGTGGAAATGTGAATAGGGGTGGGATGGGTGTAAATAAAATGAGATGAAACTAGAGATTGCATTATTTTGGTAAACCAGAGAATATAATTCTTGAACTCTTCTATCTTTGGATCTAATAAAATCTTCCCCTCTTCCCAACTCCTGACCTTTGCTGTCTACCAAATACATGGAATTAGATAAACAGGAAAGCAAAGCTTGAGTGTATAGTGTGTGCTTAGAGTCTTAGATTTATCTTTCAGTGAAGTGATTTTGGTCTATTCATTGCTGCTTGAAATATGCTGATTTTTGTTTAAACATCTATATTAATTATTATTAATAACAAAGTTCACCTCTCTAAATTTTAAAGATTTTTTTCCCCTTAAGTCTAGTTAAAACTATTCATTTTCCTGAAGCAAGAAGTCTTGGGCCAAGACCTACCTTCTGTGTTTTCTCTTGCTGAGACTGTCTCTTACCTTGGAAACTTGCTCCAGGCTCTCAGCAGAATATTTTGATATAATAAGGTTTTTACCTGGACTTTCTCCATCTCCTGATGCACTAGTGCCCACTGCAATGTTGCCATGCTTTAGTGATTCCCTCAAATGTTCACACTGAAAAAGGCAAAGCACATTGTTAATCAAAATGTAAATAATTCATTCCTTTTGAATATGTCAGTGTTTATCACTATGTTAACAGATTTCTTCAAAATTATGTTTGTGCTTAACTTATGATTTATTTATATTTTTGAAGACTTCTAAAATAAATTTTAGCACAGCTATCTCATGATTTCATCAGCTGTGCTACTAATTGAAACATATACTGCCATACACTTCTGTAACAGAAAAAAACTAAATCTTGATATTTACTAACCTCATGTGTGCTATTTGCTTGATTTTCACGAAGCAAGAAATTGATTCCTTTTATTAGGCCTTGAATAAAGAAAATGCAATTTTAAACAGCTAAAATAAAAATGATTCTGTTTAAACTGCTTAATGTTCTCTTTTGATTGTCTTGGAATTCACGTAATAGATCCAGTTTATATAAAATCCATTTCGTATCTACTTTTCTAGAACATGTCTGGACTATAAGGTGCTTTGTTTAACTTACGGGTTATGATACTTTTTGAATTGGTTCTTAGTCATTGATAATGTAATGAACATATTTGCTGATTTGTGTAGTGCAAACATACTCAGATGTAAAGATTCACAACTAACTATGAGAGTATAGAGTATGAGACAAGATACTTTTAATAGTGAAATGTAGTTTTATATTCATAGGTAAAAAGGGAGGAGTATTTAGTTATTGTATTTATCCCAGTGTCTTTGCCGGTTTTAAAGGGTAGTCATTAAGAACAGTTAGTTTTTAATGATCAGAATTATACTATCAATAACTCTAACAAGGGAGATATATAACAAAGCATTAGAATAATTACAATAAACTGGAAAATATGCCTAAATATCAGGTTAATCATTCAAAAACAGCCAGTGTTTCTATTTTGAATTGTTTGGTCTCAGAGTATTAGAAGTTCTCAGAGAACTTTTTCTTAATGCATTTTAATTGAACAAATGCCATAGACCTAATGTTTGTGAATTTTTGTTATATAGGTATCAGAGTTGATAAGGAACAGGAATCAGAATTTTCTAATATCACAAGTATATATTTTTTAATTTTCACAGGAATATTTTCTATTAATAACATTATTAGCTTTTTATAATGCGTTTATTCAAGGAATATTTAAGGCATACCTACTATGTTCCCAGTTCTGTTCTAGATGTTTGGGGGCACTTTAGAGCCCAAAACAAATCCAAGAAAAGACAAGAAATATAATAAATGATTGGATTATATTATAAGTTAGAATGTGGTAAGTGCTATGAAAAAAATAAAATTAGAGCCAAGGGGAGTAGGAGAGCTGGAACTTGTAGGGAGGAGTTTGGAAGAATGCATTATTAAGTTGGTAGTCACCAAGCAAGTGAAATTTATGACAAAATTTGCTTGAATAGCGTTCAAGTCTTAGCAACTTGATGTTGCCAAGGAATATTTGGGGAAAGAGCTTTCCAGGCAGACAGAACAAATTAGAACACAGATGGTAAGGAAATGAAGGTACCTGGTCTACTCCACAGCAAGGATTTCAATGTGGGTGGACAGAGTTGGAGAAGGAAGATAAGAATGAAGTCAGAGAAGTAATGAAGGGACTAGAATTTATAGAGCCATGTGGTCATTGAATACCTTTAGATTTACTATAACTTAGTAGAGAATCGCTGTGCAATTTAAAGCTGAGAAATGATGTGAATTAATACATGTTTTAAAAGACCCACTCTGACTTCTTTGTGAAGAATGTACTGTAGGGAGTCTGGACTAGAAGCAGTAAACCTTAGATGAGAAAGGTTTGTGCTTATATGACAGTGAAAAATGGTGTGACTTGATTGGATCTTGGAAATATTTTAAAACTAGGACCAACAGAATATCTGGATAAATTAGATACAGAGTGATAGAGAAAGCGAGGCATCAAGGATAATTCCAGAGTTTTGACCTGCACAAATGGAAATAATAAGTTGCCAACAAAGTTGACTGGGAATCTGCAGGTGAAAGATACTTGGAGTGCAATATCATAAGTTTGGTTTTTGAAACAGTGAGTTTCAAATGTTTACTAGGCATCCTAAGAGATTTTGAGCAGTCAGTTATAAGTGTATATCTATATCTATATCTATATCTATCTATCTGTCTATCTATCTTATATGTCTTGAATGTGGAAAAGTGAATTAGACTGGAAATATCAATTTGGGATGTGCCAGCATACTGATAATACCTTAAGCTATTAGATTGGATGTGAGTTTAAGGAATGAGATAAAGATCAAAGTCTGAATACTCCAATATTATGAGTTCAAGAACAAAAGGAAGACTCAAAATATGCAATCCATGTGGTAAGAAATTGAAGTTTGGTGTCTGGATGCAAGGATATAGTCAAGTACCTCATGGCAACATTTTAGTCAACGACACATGTTGTATATGATAGAGGTCCCCAAATTCTTATTGCCTAGTGACATCTAGTCATTATATAGTCCTAGCGTTTTATGCTGCAGTAGTTTTTTACATCTCTTGTTTAGTGGACTTTGACAGCATTATTTTCCCTTGTGCTTGATTTAATCTCATATTTTGCTCATTATGGCCCCAAAGCAAATAAGATCCACTGCTAATGTTGTCAGTAGGAGGCCATATTGAGTAATTGAACCAGAAATGAAATTATAAGTGATTAAGAACTATGAAAGTGGAAAATCAGTAATGGTTATTGCTCATCAGTCAGTCATGTCCCATTCCTTATAAGTATGATTTGAAGAATAAGAATAAAGTGACAGAAGCTGTTAAAAGATATGCTTCGTTGAAAGCAATGACTAAAAATATTTGAGAAGGGCCTCTATCAGATATAGATAAATTTCTAATGACCTTGACTTGAACCCATAGAAGCATATGCCTCTCAACATCATGACAGTCATGACCACAGCAAAAAAATTTGCTCTCTATGCTGTTTCATAACTACAAAACCACCCATCAGTGATACTTTCCTCAGAAGGTACCTCCATTGTTAACGATTGTATAGTAGACTGTTGCTCAAAGATTAAAACAAGAAATAGTTATGTAGAAACAGCTCTTCATTGCCTATGAAACTGTCTTAGAAGATATTTTGTTTTGCTTAATGACCTTTGCTTATAAAAGCACAAAACATTCTAATGAGGGTAGGACCAGAGAAAAATTTCTCTTTTAGAAGATTATAAATGTTCCCTTTAAATAAAATAAGAGTCTCAGTGTATTCTTTTATTTGTATTGTGCTTTGTTCTATGTGATTTTTTTCAAAAAGAGAATTTTGACTTTCAGACATAGATGGCATATGAGGGAAGAAGTAAGAAGATAAAAATATAAATTAAATGAAAGATTAGGGGATAAATACACACTAGAAAGCCATTTTCATTTTTAAGAGGGAGCCAAACTTTGACTTGGAATTACAAATAACTAGAGCAAACAGAGAAACGTAAGCAGCTGAAAGAACCTTTGTGTCTATATGATAAAAGTAAGAATTATTTCTGGTACTAAAATCACAGAAATTGCTCTCATGGGTACTCATAAAAGGACTCTGTTTTAATGGATGGTGTAATCAATATCGCCCTTATGCTATCCGGCAATATATTTCATTACCCTATTTAATTATTTCTTTTCTTTTGAGATCATAATATCATAGAGAAATTTCCTCAAATCATTCTGTGAGGAATCATATCAGTTTTATTATCTTTGGATTTGATCCAAGGATAACATTAGATGTTTGAATTATAGTCTCAATCTCTCCTGTTGACTGTGTCTGAAATTGTGTAAGTGTAGCTGTGTATCTATGATAATTGGGATGATGTGAATGTTTCATAAAGACAATTCTTCGGATTTTTGTTTATCTTTGGGAAAAGGAAAGATGGCAATGTCAAGACTAGACATTTGTAGGATGGGAACTTGTGACTTTATGTAAGAGTGGTTTATTTAAGTCACAGATTTGATGAAGCCTATAATACTTCTCAGGCTAGAGTTTCCTGCTCTCTGCTAGAACTCTATGCTAAGCATTGCAGCAATTTTTATACTATGCTGAAGAAGAAGATGACATTTTTAAAACTATTTAGACATTACATTAGATTCTAAGGTCAATGATGTTTTAAGAGTGAGCCTTACTGTTATAATATTAGTGCACTTGAATTTGATACTATATTCTGTTTCTGAACTATTATTCTTGCTTCTTTAGAGAAAGTAAGAATCCCAGAAGAAATTTGTATAACTTGTCTTTTGGAGGAAAACAATGTTATTGAGAGTTAAAATGCAACTTGCAAAATGCCTGCTTTTTTTTCACTTCTGTGTGTTGTGTGCCGAAACTGGAGAATGTCACCTCTTCTTACCAGAGCACAGCTTGGACTGAGATGACTTGAAGAAGCAGGGAGAAAATAAGAAAAGGCTTTAAGTTTAATTATACAACTGTGTAAGATTTATTGCATTTAGAGGAAAAAACATGGCAGGTAATCCTAGGTGATCACAGGAAACTGAGAATTCATTATTTAGTTATTGTGTATATGTTAGTAGAATCATGATATAACACTTGTAAAATATGCATTTGAATAGCAATAATAGTATTTCAGGTCAGCACACAAACTGATAAAATATAGGAATAGTGCATTTTATTTTTTATCTCTCAAACACCAAACAGAATATACCTACTATATTTTTCAGAGGATGAAAGAAACTTTATTTGGGGAACTCGAGATGGAGAAAAAATTATATGAAATTAAAAAAATACTATTTGAAGCATGTTTACTAGAATGAACATTATAGAAGTTTAACTTTGTAAAAAGATATAAAGTAAATATGATACCATTTTACCAACATCTCTGATATAATTTTGAAATATGTCACTAGGCTCTGTTTGTGTGCTAAACACTTAGTATTTCATGTATCAGGAGCAGTTATGCAAACAATGACAGTGCATGTATTTACTATGATAAATCGAATCCAGGAAGTTATAGAAAAGATAAATGCATCTATTTATTCATGAATTTTAGATTTATGCACTTAGTTCACTGATTGGATATTGTCATTCATTTGCTGACATCTGATAGACCATTGGATAATGGAGAGAATGTCATTATTTGGTTGTACAGTATTTTATTATCTTTGTTCTGGTCTTCCTTTTCACTTCATTGATTCTTGTTCCCTTATTCTTACTCTTTGGATTTCCTCAGTGGGGCACTTTGTCTCACTCTTAAGTAGCTCCAATTGTTCCAATGCGCAGTTCAGTGAGTCAAGCTGATCAAGCATTAAGACTGTAAAACATTGCTGGTAATTTTTAAAAAAGTTATATTTATCTGAGAAATATTTCTGAATAGACATTGAGGAATATTAAGTAAAAGAACTGTAATTTCATGTGACATCTATTGTCATTATCTAAGACTAGATTTAGTTGGTAAGCTGCTCCATCTCAATATTGAGCCCATCGAATTCACAATTAAATCTTCTATTTATTTCTTCACATACATTCTGTCCATATTTCATACCTTCCCCTTTTGTATTATGTAATATTTATTCTTAGCATACTGAGATTTAATCTTGGTTTTATTATTCTATTACTCTATTTTCTAGTTCTGTGAAATCTACACATTTGATGGGAATAAGTTTACATTTTAATTATAGTTAAAATAATTGCTAATTTTTAAGTATAAGTGTGCTGAATGTATGTGTATGTATATCATATTAATTTTCATAGTATGGGTAATGGCAAAGTCAAAGCAACTACTTCAAGAAAAAAATTACCCTAGTAACTTAAATATTGTCTCTCATAAAGATAGTTGAAATATCTATAAAGTATAACATGTTGGAATAAAACAAATTGAACTGACAAAGAATTTGAGCAATATCTTCCAAAGTGCTCAAAAGCAAATGATGAGATCCTTGACTAGATAAGAGAGGAAGCTAGCCAGAGAATCAATGAGATCCCTTGTTCAGAGTCAATTTTGTGTACAGCAATGAAAAGAAGACAGGCAAATAGAGGAACTAATATGCTTTTTTCTATGTCTGCATTGAAAGATGTGAGGAAGAGAATATTACTACTGAAATAGCCTTAAAATATTTAATGTTGGACATTTTTCATTGCATTTTAGATCTTGACTACTTGACATGATAATTATTTTTGTGGTTACATTGTGAATGTCCTAATAATCAGAAAGAGCACTCAGTAATAATCAACATATATAGTTATGTTACAGACTGATTTCTGTGTGTTCTGGTTTATATTAATTTTCTTATCACTGAGGAAATGATTCTCTAAGACTGCATGAATTATTTCCTCAGAACTGATAAAGGGCAACTAGGAGTATATAGTACTAACTTTCACAAACATCATGTTGTGTATTTATTTATTCTTTCACTTTATAGTGAAAGAATATTTTCTGTGCTCTGAATTCATGGTATTTTCCTCAAGCATTGCACAGCTTGAGCTGGGTGTGATTCCGTCTTCTGATATAAGTATCATCACCCCAGTGAATGTTTTCATTACTCCAGTGGTCTGAATAGAAGCACAGTCTTAATGTATAGTGTGAAAAAAGTGCTGTGTTTCTCATAAAGGACTATCACTATGTAATAATTGGGCACTGCAAATGATAGGTAAACCTAGCACTACTTTAAAATAGCAATTCATTCAATTCCCTTCAATGATGTCATTAAAGAATTGTATCATGGTCTGCCTCTTTCAGCTATTAATATTAATGTTATTGGTAAAATTGATGCATAAAATAGCTCATCACAATTTTTCATTAAGTTATTACAATTTAAATCTGTGTTTTATAGTTAAATATTTTCTGTTCATTATCAAATGTTTGCTATTTCAAACAACTCCACTGTTAAATGATGAAGTTATTCAACTTCTTTTACTGGAGAAATCGATAGTTTTTTTATCTGAATACATTCCTTCATTCTTTGAAGTGAAATTGAAGTAAGTCATATGAAAGTATTTTACTCAATCAATATTTTATTAAAACATTTCAATTACCACTCACTTCTCTGGCCTAGAATGCAATGTTTAGAGGCAAACATAGTTTGTTCAAAATGTTATATTAGAATTTAGAGACAAAATTGGAAATTATTTTTGAAAGATTCTTCTTTACTAGTATTATTTGTTTCTGTGTTTTAATTTTTACATAATTAAACTGAAAAAAATCATAAAATAAGGATTTGGTTTCTTGCGTTCCTATCTCTGTTCCCAGGACCTGGTGCAGAGCAGGGGCTCAAACATTTATTTCCCCGTGATTAAAATGGAAATTAAAGTTTTCTTTATCAGGAATTAAAGTAAACCGAAAGCTTCTCCCACATATGTTAAAATAACTTAAACTCACAGAGAGCTAGGGAAGAGCAAGATACTGCAGCTAAAATGGAATGTAGGAAAAAAGCATTCTGTATTTCTGTTCTGTGAGGAATAATATATTTGGAGAGCAGAGGATATCCTCTCTTCCACGAGTAATTTCAGAGTTGTTGCATACAAAAATGCAGTCCAATTTCATGAGGTCTAAGTAAATTGAATCTTGATGTCATTGCATTATCCCAGACATTAAGGCCAAGTTTATCAAGATGCTTAAGCCTCGTCACACATCTTGAGAAATCATCATCCATGTATTGAATTTATAATGATCTCTTAAAGGTAAGCAGTGCCTGAAACTGCTTACCTTTGAGTATTTGGGAATTTGGGGGCCTGTAATGTACTGAAACACTGTAGGAAAAATCTTTAAGGAAGTGAATGAAGTAGGAAGAGGAAGAGAGGAGGATATGAGGGAGAAAGGATATGGTCCTGGATGAAGTCTGACCTAGGTCCGACTTGGCAGTGGAGTGTGTGTGAGAGCTTGGGGACAGAACTATAGAGTTATTAACTGTGCTAAATATAGGGTTGTTACCTTTTGGACTCCAGAATTATTCAGTCATTAACTGGGGGCTATGGCTAAAGAGAAAGTGGGGAGGGCAAGGTGGTTCCTACCCACAAGAGCAAGTACTAGAGAAGGGGGCATCAGTGAGTTCTTAATTTCCAGCACAGTGGGATTCTTTGCTTAGGCCCAGGAGAGGGTTCAGGTGAGGAGCTCTGAGTTAGTAATGTTCCTTTCAAATATAAGGACAAAAAGAGTTTGCTAAAAATACTGTTAAGAAAATAGAAATGATAGGAATTATAGCAGCAGATTCTTACTTTACCTTTTTTTTTGACTCAGGTTGTATTTCCTGTAAGGCATAAAGTTATAAATAATTTAACTGGATAGAGATGGAGTTTCTCCATTGATTTATATCAAAACTCATGGCACCTCATACTTTATCACCAGTTGCTTTCCTTCTGATTATAGCTTCTGTCAGGCCACAGCTCATCAGGTGCCTGAGGTTGGAATGCCTGGAAGTGACAGTTCTGTGATAAGAACTTACTCTAAATCAAAAACAGGAAAGGGTTCAATTTCTCTGACAATGGGCTCTTTAAATGCTCTGAAGAACAATAGTTGCAGGAGGTAAGCTTTTCTGGCCTATGGATTTCCCCATGATAAGGAACTCCAAATTTTTGTAAACATCTCTCTGTGAGTTTTACCACACCCAGAGGAACTTGTATTTGCTTCATTGATTTAGCACAAATACAGCCAGTCTCTGAGTGACTTTGTCATCCATGATTAGCTGTGAGATTTGGTTCATCTGAATAAATTTTTGACACATATACAAATTCTCATGATAACAGCAATCAATCAATGTTTACCTACTATACTTTCTAAAAAGGGTGGGTCCAGAAAAAAGTTTGTTTGGAAAGTACCTCCTATTTAAATCTCTAAGTTTGTTAAGTTATGTTTCAGTGTACTAAATTAAAAAAAAAAACTTGTAATATGTATTAAGATTCATTGGTCATCTTGTAAATCTCTTTAAAGCTTGGAAAGTTTGTTACCACTCTGACATGTAAATCACAAATGTCATTAGTATATATTTATTACAAAATGACTGTACATAAATTATGTTTAAATTATTTAAAAATTATTCAAATATATAACCATATTATGGAATGTTTAGGTATTAATAAAATGGAAACATTTATGATCTTGCTGTCCATATAATCTTCCTACTTGTATACTTCCAAGCTCATCTGTTCCTCATAGTTGTAAGTAGAATTTGTATCATTTTATCACCTACTTTATATCATGAATATGTCTTTATGTCATATATAACCACTATTTAAAAAAATTACTATTCTAAATAACATCACTATGCTCAATGGAGAAAATGGGAAAGAATGAAAACTTAATCCTACTCTTATTATCACCCGTGCCCTTTCTTCCATCCCTGATCCACAATTCAATCAACCTTCTGCTTGGTGGAGCTGGTGAAAGATATTGATGACCTGCCTTGAGTACTGGTTAAGCTGGGGTCAGATCCCAGGTAGTTCTTATGGGAAAATCATTAGGTTGGATTTCCTAATGGTGTCTGAAGAAAAATACTTTAGCATATCTACCCCAAACCCCCTTGTTGATTTTCATCTGAGTTCCTGTCAAAATAGACAAACTCTTGACTGGTCAATTTCTGCCATATCTGTTGTATGAGACGTTAGATCTTTTCATTGATTCATAGCCTTAGAATTACCAGGTAAAGCAGCATAGGTTCTAATTTACTCAATTGCTTTTACTTACTAAAGTCAAATATTCTTCTGGCCAAGTCTTAATTATAGTATGGAACTATAACTAATTAATTATATATTTTAAGTAAAATAGAATCAATATGTAACCTTACTATAATCATTTTCTTTAAGAGGAGAAAAAAATACAAATATTCTGTAGAAATTCTAGGTACACACACTGACTCTTGGTTCTCCTTTTCATATATTCCATGTTTTGACAAGTAAAATGAGAAGTGTAGAAATCTCTTAAAGACGCAGTCATGTGGCTTTTTTTCTTTTGGGATTTGCATTTTTAATGTATGTGCTTTAAAAAATTTGTAAATGCAATGTTTATATTTACCAATCTATATTGGAATAATTGACATATAACACTGTGTTAATTTAAAGGATTTGTCAGTTTGAAGTTCAGTGTGATGCCTTGATACACATATTAGCAAATTTCAAGTATATAAAACAGTGTTGTTAACTATAGTCACAATATTGTATTTAGATTCCCAGAATCCATTCACCTTATTATTGGAAGTTTGTATCCTTTGAACAACATCTCCCTATGTACCCTATTCCTAGTATCTGATGATGACTATTTTATTCTCTGCTTCTATAAGTTTAGGTTTTTCAGAAACCATATATATACACTGTCTTTCTCTACCTGACTTAGCATATTGTGCTCAAATTTCACCCATATTGTTGCAAATGACAGGATTTTTTTCTTTATCGTGGCTAAATAGTATTCCATCTCATATATACATACATATATATATATATATATGTTTCCATGTCTTGATTATTGTGAATAATTCTGCAATAAATATTGGAATGTATATATGGTTTCAAAATAGTGAGTTACTATCCTATGAATACATACTCAGAAGTAGTATTGCTGAATCATATGGTAAATCTAGTTTTTATTTTTTTGAGAAATGCCCATATGTTTCTATTGTGACTGTATCATTTTATATTCCTGCCAATAATGCCAAGGCTTCCATTCTCCATATCCTCACACTAACACGTTATCTCTTGTCTTTCACAGTGATTTTAATTTGTATTTTCTGTATGATTAGTGAATGCTGAGCATCTTTTCTGTCCTGTTTGACCTTAAGTATAGTGTTTATACTTGAAAATTTGTAAGGGGAACTTATGAATAAAATAGCTACATCATGAACATTTCAAAAGATTTCCTGTTTATTAATATTTAGCATCATATATTTTATTTTTCAGTATTATTTATAAAATTTGCAGTCTGTTTTTATAATGGCATTTACAATAATTTAGGCTTATTGCATATTGAAGTAATTTTACTACCAGGTAATTTTTCTCCACCTCAACTTCTTTAATCTTGCTTTCTTTATTTTAGTCCCTCTTATGGTTACTTAGAGTATATTTCTAAGTAGTTTAATATTAATATGTTTACTTTATAAGAGTATATGAGACTGTTTCTCTGAGTTCATAAGTGAAAATTTCTCTTTTATTTTACTATAGAATATCTAACATAACATTTTCATCCCTAACAAAGCTATAGTCTTGCTTCCTGGTATTTTTCAAATAGTAAGAAAGAACAGTCTGGAAATAGTTCATTTTCATCTTGTTTTTGTTTGACTATTCGAATGCTTGTATGATTCTTTATTTCAGAGATGATGCTTCCATTTTTTTCACAAAGATACATTAAATTTCTGTTGATACTTCTTAATTTTGTTTCTGAAAGTTTTAAGTCTGTTCAGCTATGTAGATTATAGCCTTAAGTCAGGCACATACATACATACATACATACATGCATACATACATATATATATGTATATATTCTAATGTTACTTCTCCATTTTTATCTTCTATTTTTCAGGAACACAAATAATTACCTCTTTTACTCTATACCAATCATATTTTTCTCTTGTGGTTTTCATCTTTGTCCTATTTCAGTACATTCTTATAATTCTAGTAAATCAATAATTCCATATCACATCTTTGATATGTCTAATTCTATAATACTGCTTTTAGCTATAACATTTCTAATCTTTGCATTTCTCTTTGCCTCGTTCAGCTCCATTTTATTTGTTTTAGCACCTAATACCCTTTCTCTTATTTTAGGTAGTTAATATTTTAAAGAATTTTATTGACAACTTACTAATATGCCATCATTTCTTTTAAACTTTGTAAATATCAATAACAAGTTATGTTATTTTCTTCCTTTAACTTGAAATACCCAGGACCAATGGTGGATTTTTGTTGATATATAAAGCCAGCTTGATATTTATCATGAACGTAGTCAGAAACTTTATTTGCAACTTCTCACTGTCCAAAAGGATGTTGTTAGAATTCTTTTCTGACAGGTTTTGCAGAAGAAATTGTTGATGAAAGGTGACATTATCAGCTGATATTCAACGACGGATTAAGGCCATTCCAAATAACTGGACTTTATTTCAGTACAGTTTATTCTCTATCCAGTAATACTTTCTTGGCAGGATCAACTTTCCATAGCTAATTCCTTACTAGCCTTCATTCTAAGTGCATGTGCATTGTAGGGGTGGCCTGATGTCTGCTTCCTTCCTGCTGCTGCTGCTGCCACTGTGTCAGGGAAACGCTCCAGCCTTGGACTCTTTTTTTTTATTTCATGTGACTATGTGCCTCTGAGTACAGTAGATGGATTAGTAGTAGGATTGAGTAATACTTTTTGTCTGTTCTGTCTTTGTCTTGAGCTTCCAGCAGTCATGTATTAAATTTGTGGTGTTAAAAGAATTTACCAAAGCTTTTGGATTTCAGGTGACACTTCCCCAGATTGTGGCATGGGAATGTCCTCTTACCTCTGTGTTCAGTGTTGCTGTAGTTATTCTTGATTTTAGTTTTCTTTGATCATTTCATTAGGGATTTGGAGGAAACAGTGGTTATATCCCTCCGCCACTGTCATATTAGTCGAAAAGGAACCTAACTGCCATTTTTATTACCTACATAACATTATCATTTGATGTCCTTAGCATTAATTTTTTTGTACATTTAGATTGGCTTTATGATTTTTCCAAATGAATTTTTCTAATATGTGAAATTTTAATGTAACAAATTTGTTTTACTTAGTTGAGCTTTGTTGTTTTTGTTGTGGTTACTTGGTAATTGCATGTTTCCTATTATTTTTTAGATGGTAAACATTTTAAACTATAAAATTTCATGTCTTTTTTTTCATGGTTTCTTAGTATCACCTCATGCACTTCAAAAGACAAGTTTTATATATATATGTATATATGCTCATGTGGCCTCCCCAATTGGGAGCCCTTTCTCATTCCCACATCATTATTTTTGGAGAAGAAATACACATGCTATTATTTCTGATAGCTTGGGCTTGTGAGAAACTCATCAGAATATTGATCCCTGACCTTTTATCTACAGTGCTTGTTATCTAACATGTAACATAGACGCTTCTGTTCTTCCTCTGGCATTCAAATTGGTGAAATTTCAATAGTTCCAAAAAGTGAAATGTTGCAAAGAAAATGGTCTGACCTTCTATGATTGCCAGCTTTGCAGAAGCAGCATATAAAATGTACTGTCCCTAAATCGCTTAGTGTTGTGAACTGTAGAAAGTAATACACTGTATATCTGTGTACTCTCTTGAATTCCCCAAAGATTTGGCGAGACTCAGAATGCCCCTATTTTTAAATTTCCAGGGACAAATGGGCTTGCCCTATTGTTTTGTGCATTTCTGTAGACTGTGCATTATATGATCTTTGGTGTTTTTCACTTGATGAATTGCCTTCTGAATATTGTAACATGTTTTCGATGCTAGTTATATCCAAGTGAAAAGATCAGAGAAGATGATTTTCCCTAATGGTTTCCTTATGTTCACATTTTCCTTTTTTACTGGAATCATTTTACTATTTCAATGGACTTAATTATGGAATTGTGTCAAAATGTGTTAGAAACATCAAGAATGGAAATTGGGAAGCCAGAAAATATTTGTTAAGAAAACCAGGTAATTGGACTCCTAACCACATCCAGCAAAGGTGGTGAAGAATGAGATACATGGTGTAAATCCTTTGTTTAACTGGCTTCAGGTCCTTTTCTGAGTTGGGATAATTGGGGATTGACAGATACTGAGATTAAAAACAATGATCTAACTTGCAGAGTCTAAGCATGAATGTTTTTGTCTTTAAAATCAGAAAGCAATTTTTAATGTCAGCACAGTTCCTGCAACTGTTTGAAGAGGGTGTGTGACCGAAATCTCTCTTGATTAGCATACCATTTGTTTCCCTTCCTCTCAGGATTGCTCTCTGGTAGCACTGTAAGAACTATTTATCATAATGCATAACACATATTAAGGCTACTATTTCAGGAAATTTTTAATGTTTGTTTATAATTTTTAGGAATATCTCTTTTGCAAAATCTTTCTCCTTGGGTATTTCTGTCCTTATAGGAGGAAGGTAAAGTTAGTTGTAAATGCTTAAAGAGGAGAAGCAAGACTAATTCTTTAGGAGCTCAGGTCTGATAAGATATTGGTGAATAGCAGGAAACTACCAATCTATATTAATAATACTAACCTATCAGTCTGTATTTCTTGGATAATTTCTGATTTTTTATTTAACTTTCTTGAACTAAGCTGACTTTCTGATAATGTCACATGTTTTCATCATCAGTTTATTAGAAAGAAAAAGGAAAAACTTGTATGGATAAAGAATATTAGCACATTCTCTTGGCAAATGACCAAGAGGAACTCACTTATTCATACCGAATGTCTTATTGAGTATCTGTGAATGAATTTTTTTCCCAAACCAGTTATAGCTTTATTGCATCTCTCTGCCAGAGTGCATTTTATATCATGAGATTCAGGAAATACTGGTAACTTCATATTAGGGTAAAGAAAAAATAACCACAAATAGAGAAGAGATTAGACTGTAAGTATTCAAGAGTTTGGCGTCCCAGATACTCCATATACAGACAACTATGTTCATGTTTGTTGTTTGTTTAAAAATGCTTATCCAAAAGTTCATTCTTTTCTGAAGATTAGTTTTTCCAGTTCTAGAATCAGGCAAATTAGAGGACAGCTCTGGGGTGTGTAAGTCGAAGAGTGGTTACAGGGTTAGGACCACTTCTTGTTGACATTGAGGTGATTGAGCTGCTCTCTAACAAACTTATGTGGAGGAAACTTGGCTGTGCTGGCTGCTCAAAGTAGACAGCAGAGACCAGCAGGCTGACCCTACTCCTGCTCCGAAGTGAGGTAGGGAATGCCCTCTTTGTCCATCCCTCTCTCCTCCCACCCCCCTGGCAATCATCATCTTGTGTCCTGAGAGTTTTTGCTGGGGTTTATCTGTTTATTTATTTCACTTCATTGTATTATATATTTCAGTTCACAGTAGCCAAGACATGGAAATAACCTAAATGCATGCCTATCAACAGATGACGGTAAAAATGCTGTGGCATATATACTCAGTGGAATTCTACACAGTTACTAAAAAAAATGCAGTTGTGTCCTTTGCAACAATCTGATGGAATTAGAAGGGATCAGGTTAAGTGAAATAAGTCAGAAAGAAAAAGAGAAATACAAGATGATTTCACTCATATGTGGAATATAATGAAATGGGAATTAATTTTATATATTCATTTGCTATTTTTCCCCTAAGTGGAGTAATTTGGGGAATTTTTATGTTTTTTTTAGAGCAGTTTAAATATACAGAAAATTTGAGAAGGATGTAGAGAGGATTTCTAAATATCCCACAGTCCATTTCTCTTATGAATACCTTAAAATAGTATACTGCATTTTTTACAACTAATGGACCAATATGTATATTTAATTATTAAGTAATGTCTGTAGCTTATTTAGATTTCTTTAGTTTTTATCAGGCACTTTTTTTTTTTTCTGTTCAGGATCACGTTTTGTGTCACATTATATTTAGTTTCAGTGTCTCTTTATGCTTTTCTTGGCTATGACAGTTTCTCAGACATTCCTTGTTTTTTGATGACCTTCACAACTTGGAGAAGTACTGGTCAGATATTCTGTAGGATGCTAGTTATTATCATTTGTCTGATGTGTTTCTCACGATAAGATTGGGGTTATGCATTTTTGGAAGGAATATCACAGAAGTTCAATGCTTTTTTTTATTATAGCAAGGGTTTATACTAGCAGCGTGACTCAGGACTATTGATATTGACCTTGACCAAAAAATAGTTTTCCAGGTTTCTCCACTATAAAGTTATTCTTTATTTCCTTTCCCCTTGCTTTTAATAGTAAATAAAACACAAATGGAATGACATCTTTCCTCCCAGTATATCCATGAGCTTAGACTATATCAAGTACAAAACTTTCTTATCCTAAAGAAGATAGAATAATAGCAACTTAAATAACATGGTTAGTATGGTCTCTAACTATGGTCTCTATGATGTCCATTTCTTGTGCCATTAATTCATGGTGTTGCATCCCTGCCCTGCCTAACCCCTGCGGGAAATGATTAGAAAGTACTAGCTAGTACTACAACTACTTGATGTTTTGGAAAAGTTTTTGTAATTGACTTCTCATTCATTTTATCTATTTGGATGTGATTTTGAATTAATCATAAAAACCCGACTAATGCATAGATTTTATATAATAGGTAGTGATACTAATATATTTTGCCAGAATATCACCATTTGTAAAACAATTTGAAAAATATATTAGATTTATAGTAATGCTTAAAACATTTATATAATATTATTTGTTACATTTTGGAATGATTTAGAAAAAAAGCAGGCAGTTCTGATAAGATAGAGAAAGCTCACTCTACTATGTGGGAGAAAACTTCTCTTAGTGTTAAAATTTTTGGTAAAATTAGAATACTTCAGGAAAAATTCCTAGTGCCACAAACTGCTGACATGAAAAATAAAAGTGATTATATTTTTACTCAGAAAAACTCAGAACCTTCAGGATTCCTAGTGATTTTGACTAAAGCTTTATGAATCATAACATTAGACAACAAGGTTTATCAATTTTTCAAAGTAAATTCACAATGATTTTCAGTTTTATGTTTTAGTTGATGATACAGAAGATTCATGGCAATGAATATTTTAACTTCATGAGGATAAGTAATTATCATTGCATTTAGAAATATATGAAATATACCTACATGATAAGGCAATTCTTTTATAAAACTATATTTATTTTAAAATGTTTATATATAAATGAAATATGTTTATATAAGTTTAGTTGACAGATTGATGCAATTGATAAAACCAAGTGATGGAAGACTAAAATATCTAAGAACTGCTGAATTTATTGGTAGATAATATTGTTAGCAATCCAATAATCTCCATTTTATTTTATATTAATGCTATACAATAAACTCATACTGTTTCTGATAACATCAGTGTTTAGTTGAGCTGACACTATCAGAGTTAAATGTAGTGCATTTGAATCTGAGTTAGTTGAGTTTGGTTATATTCTAATTTTCAACAACAGAGTTATAGTAACTTTATTCAAACGTCGTAGACTTACTTACATAAGTAAAGTTTGCAGAGTTTTGCATGCCCTACTTACAGTTACCAAATTTAAAAGTCTTCCAGGTGACAGAGTGCTGGTTAAATGGGACCCTGTCAAAATTTGATTCTGGCTGCCTCCATTGAAGCTGACTGAGCTTATGGCCAGTGATGCCTTAGGCATCCTTGTAGCTGAAGAAAATTTATCATTGGAAGAAAACATTCAGAAATGAGGATACTACAGTATAAGTAGGAGAGAATGAAATTGAAAGGAAAGATAAAAACCAAATATACACACATATGTGTTTGTTATGTACATATGCACATGTATATGAACACTGTAGCACAGAGATCTGAGGATCGAAACAAGGACACACATAGACTGTCTATTTACTTCTTGTTTCCATGACAAATTTTAATGTAAATCTTACCCCTGACTGAGCTTCATTAACATTTAAAACATTGAGAAATGAAAGGAAAAATTCCAGTAGTTTTACAGGCTTGAGAGCATAGAGTGAGATGGTGGAAAGTATTCTAGATTTAGGAAATATGCTTTTCATTTCAGATGTTTTACCCTTAGATCTTTGCCATTAGTAAACCATTCAAGTATTTATGTTTCAATTTGTTCATTTAAAAAAACAATTAGTTTGAGTATTAGTTGGGTTTGCTGCCTCTGACTAAGCATATATATCCCAAGGACCTGGGTTAGTGCCTTGGGTCCAGGGGGAGCAACCAAGATGCACAACTAAATAAAAATAAGTAAAAATGGTTCTTCATCCTCTCTCTTCCTGCTGACTTACTTGCCTAGGCAGGCATTCTTGCCTGTACCTTTCCTTTAAAAAAATGAATAAATAAAAATAAATTTAAAAAAATTAGTTTTAGATCAGATAATAAATCTTCAATATGGGCTTGGTGTTATGTGCTTACTGCATGTATAATTTTTTTATACATTGTCATAGTTAATGCTCATAAGAATTTTATGAGTTGGTCTTCTGCAATGAGTAAACAGACTCACAGTCAGTCACCTGACTCAGATGTGGTCAAACACAGATTAGTATATGGCTCTATATTACTCTAAGCCTATGTTTTCATATAATAATGATAGTTCAACATATGCAAATCTATGAATGTAAATACACTGTATCTATAATAGCACAGTCAGAAATTATATGGTCATATCAAAAATGCAAGGAAAGCACTTGACAAGTTTCAGCACCATTTATGATAAAAATTCTCAATAAAATGTGGATAGAAAAAAGGCCATATAAAAAAAATGCACAGTTAACACCATACTCATTGTTAAAAATCAAAGGCATCACCAAGAAAAGACAAAGATGTCCACTCTCACTACTATTTGAGATAGTCTTGGAAATCCTAGGCAGAGCAATTTGGCAAGAAGAAGAAATAAAAGGAATTCAAACTGGAAAAGAAGCAGTAAAGCTCTCACTATTTGCAGATGATATGAAAATATACAAAGAGAACCCAAAAGACTCCATTAAAAAAAACTATTAGAATTAATAAATGAGTACACTAAAATGGCCGGCTACAAAATAAATCTATAAAAATGTTTCATTTTAATATGTAAAAATAAGTTAGAAGAAAAAGATTAAAAAGCAATTTCATTTAAAACCATAACTAAAAGAATTAAGTACCTTCGAATAAGCTGAACAAAATATGGTAAAAGGCTTATACACTGAAAACTTATGGTAAAAGGCTTATACACTGAAAACTATAAGACATTTTTAAAAGAAATAAAAGATACAAAAAATTGGAGAGATAGTCCGTGCCCATGAATGGGGATGAATTAACATTGTTAAAATGGTCATCTTACCTAAAGTAATATATAGATTTAATGAAATCATAGTGAAATTCCATTTTCATTTTCAAGGAAAAGAACAAAATTTTTAAAAAGTTTTTATGGAATCACAAAAGACTATGAATAGCCAAAGTAACCATGACAAAAAAAAAAAAAGAGCACAAGTGAAGCTATCAAATTCCCAGATTTTTAAATTATATTATAAAATGATAGTAATCAAAACAGTGTGGTACTGGACACATAGATTAGTGGAATAGAATATATATATATATATAGCTATGGCAAAGGAGAGTATACAGTGAAAAAGAAAAATCTTTTTAACAAATGATATTGGGAAAACTGGACAGTTACACATAAAAGAATGAATCTAGATCGCTCTCTAGCACTATCCACAGAAAATTAATTCAACATAAATTTGAGACTTGGAGGTAAGACCAGAAACCATAAAATAAATTAAAAATAAGTTAAGAATGTACTCCATGACATTGGTCTTAGGGATATCTTCTAGGACTCAACTTCAGCGACAAAGGAAACATACCAAAAATAAGCAAACTGGATCAAACTACTGCACAGAAACATAAACTACCATCAGAACTAAAAGATAACCAACTGAATGGGAGAAGCTATTTTCACATCTGACTGAGGTTAATATCTAAGAAATTTAAAGAATTCATATAACCTAACAGCAGCAGCAATGATAACAAAACATCCCAGTCAGAAGATCTGAATAGACCCTTCTCCAAAGACATGGATATAGCCAACAGGCACATGAAAAAATGTTCATTATTGCTATTATTAACGAAATGCAATTAATACCACAATGAGATATCACCTCACACATAATGAGAATGGCCTATGTTGAAAAGCCTTGAAAGAACAAGTATTAGCAAAGGTGTGGAGGAAAGGTAACCCTGTACACTGTTGGTGAGAATGTAAACTGGTGAAGTCTTTGGGAAACTTTGGGAATCTGTATGGAGCTTTCTCAAAAAGTTAAAAATAGAACTACCCTATGATCGAGCAATTCAACTTCTACATCCTTATATGAAGAATATAAAAGCAATGGTTTGAAGAGATACTTGTACCCTCCATGCATATCACAGCACTATTTACAATAGCCAAGAAATGGAAACAACCTAAGTCCCCATCAACAGAGGTCTGGATAAAGAAGATGTGATATATATACACAATGGAATACTACTCAGGGTGATGAAATCAGGCCATTTGTGTCAATATTAGTGGAGCTAGGTGGAATTATGCAATGCAAAATAACTCAAAAGGAGAAAAATATATACCAGATAATCTCACTTATATCTGGAATATAAAGAAGCAAAACAAATGAACAGAACAAAACTAAACAACCTTTGGACTCATAACAGAATTCAAGTTACCAGATGGGGAGGGGCTGAAGGGTGTGATTAAGAGTAGTGGGATCCAATGGACAATACTGGAGGATTATTAGAAATTTGGTTGCATATATATGTGATGAAGAGTGTTGTAAATCAACATTCCCTTAACTTTTGCATAAAGTTAATAAAGGTAAAGATAGGTACTGTGTTGAACACAAGGATACAGCAGCAGACAAGAGAGATAGGCAATGACCCTGTCTTCAGAGGAAACATTCATTCACTAGAAGAACAAGAGTTCCTTGTCTGCTAGGTGCTCAGGAAAAACAAGCTCACAGGGACTCACCAGGTAGTTTTAATTTTTTGAGTGAAACACAACAATGTTGGACTCCATACAGGCCACTGTTCAGATGTGAATGATAAGAAAACTGAACTCAGGCATTTATTTTAGTGTAACAGTGCTGTGACTGGAAGAGTTTGAGAACCTCTGCTGCAGTGGTCTTTGGTAAAAGGCGGGTAGATGAGGGACATTAAAGAAAGTATACCAAAGAAAATATATTTTCAAGCTGTGATATTCTGTAATAAATTACCATGATCATGTGATAGAGAATGAGGGATACTTTAGTCAGGGTGGTAGGTAAGGCTTCTCTGAGGCCTATCATTTAGCCTGGGAACTGAGAAGGAGACAGTCATGCAGAAGTCATTGATGAACCACCCAGCCCAAGAAGTCAACAAAGGGACATGACCTGGGTGAGAGGGCCTCGTTCTGTATGGGGAGAAGGATTCCAGAGGGTGAGTAAAAGAGAGAAAGGGTGTCCTGAGATGAGGCTCAGCAATTGGGTAGGCGCTGAGTCATGCTGGTCCCAAAGGACACGTGAAAGGATTTGGTTTTATCCTAAGTGCCATGGGAAATCAAACTTCTTTCCAGAGACACAATCCAATGAGTTTACATTTGTCATTGTTATTCTCGCCAATGGGTATATGAAATGTAAATCTAAAATCATCCAGATTTGTTTGTACCTTTAAGAAAATCTTCACACTTACATTCAGCAATTTATTGGAAGACTTTATAGAGAGAATGAATGATGTCAATTAACTTGCTAATTTGGTTTGGTAAGGATATTGGATAAAAGCAAATACTGTTTCCTTGTCTTCTAGTATCTGAGAATATGGATATATATATTATGCAGATATTTAAACAATAGATGCAAAACGACATAATCAAATATTTCAATTTTATTTCAAACCTCTTTCAGGTT
Organism: Solenodon paradoxus; assembly: GCA_004363575.1. Classification (NCBI taxonomy): domain Eukaryota; kingdom Metazoa; phylum Chordata; class Mammalia; order Eulipotyphla; family Solenodontidae; genus Solenodon; species Solenodon paradoxus. The sequence continues at coordinate 1,396,681 of RJWH01000064.1, forward strand.
TTTATTTCATTTGTGCCTTTCATTTTTCCTCTGTAAAACCTTGGCAATGTATAGTTTTAACATTAGATCTCCATTCTCCATACATATCGTCTCTCAGTAAAAAAGAAGGAAAAGAAAATCTTCATGAGTAAAGCCTATTATACACTTAGTCTAAGTTAAGGATGCGCCCTAAATCCAGTGGTTGGGGTTTGTATTATAAAACACACACACATAGACACACACACACACACACATACGCATAGAGGAAGAATATCATGAGAAGACAGAGGCAAAGTTTGGAATGATGTATATACAAGACAAGGACCAAGGATTGCCAGCAACCCCCAAAAGCTAGGGGGGTTCATAGAACAAATTCACCCAGAGCCTCCAGCAGAAGCCAAGCTTGTGGGCACCTCAATTAGGGGTTTCTGGCCTCAGAAATTGAGAGACTACATTTCTGTTGCTTTAAGTCACTTTGTTTGTGATATTTGGTTATATTTGGAAACTCACGTAGGAGATTCTTTTTACCTTTCTAAATGTTTAAACTTACTGAAAGGATCAAATTATTAATGGGAAGATGGAATGCTCTCAGGTAACTGTTTTCCTTTTCTTCATATATCATTACTTCAATGCTAGAATATAGGGAAAGTTTGTTTTTATATGTTGGTAGCATTCTTACAGAGTATGAACATAAAGAAAAAAAATCTTTCTTAAGGTTGTATAAGAACAAACTAGTCATTCTGTTCAAAGTGCTTATGTGTAATTTTTAATGGGTGATATTTTTATTCTCTTAACTTATGTAATTTTTAAATGTTTAATTTTAGATGGTTACATATTTGAGTCAACTTTGTTTCCAGTTCTTAATTTTTTTTTTTCCAATCATTGTGAAACTAACAGTTGTTAGATCCTTGGCCAGTAGGGACTACTGGTAAAATATCTTAAAGCATTGAAACTGTCTTTGGAATGTGGTCTAAGATATTTTTTGGTATCTTTTAGAACTGCTTTCTCGGTTTGATGTAAAATAAAATTAGATTTCAGTCAAACTCTAAATAGACTATAAAGGGCCTGATACCGCAACACTTGAAGAAATGGTCTTGAAACTCCAAAAGCTTGAGAAAGATCTTTATTTTCACCTCCTTAAAACTAAAAAGAAATCATCAGGTATATGTGTAGGATTAGTAGTCAGATGCCAGAAATGGTTGTATGCAGTGATAAGATCAGAGCATCATGGTGGGTCCTAGTGGAGCAGTGGTTGGGTCAATAGCCTCCAAAGGAGCCCAAGCCACATAACCTGGCTCAAATCCCTGGTCTGGGAAGAAACAACCAGTGTGAACAACTAAATAAAAATAAAATAAAGTGTTTCTATCTTCATTCTCTTCCTGTCTGCTGTTTTCCTTTAAAAACAAAATAACAAAAAAAGATTTAGAACATAACACAGCCTAAGACCTGGATTCCAAATATTAAACCAAACAGTAATAGGCACGTGTACACACACACACACACACACACACTCTCTCTCTCTCTCACACACTGCTTTACACTGACCTGCTACCTGAGCTAAATTGTTCTGTGATTCTGAAGGAACATTTATCCCACCTCAACAAATGTTAGTTACATAAGTGCAATTGTTTTATTGTGCCAGTAAATCTGATGGGTTGTTTTGTTTTGTTTTTGAGAATCATAAAAACTATTTGTGGTGCAGCCGAATGATTTTGTGGACATTTCACCGAATATAGTCATTTTTTGTACTCTGCTATTAATTATGAAATAGGGGGTTATGCACAGAAATATGCTGTTACTACAATAACAAACAGATCAATTGAAAGGACACCCTTTGCCTAGAGCATCTGTGAAGGTCTGAATGTGAAGCTGGATGATGAATTGAAGAAGATACTTCAAAGAACAGATACACAGCATCTCAACACACTCACAGACACACACATACAGACACACTCTTAGGAATGCATATCTTGATGTTATGTGTACTTATGACTCAAGGTGATAAAATGTTTTATTATTGCTCTTGCGACTGGCCAACTATGTTAATTCTGAATCTGATATTCCCTCTGTCATTCCCTTTATTGGATTCTGGCAAAGTAATCTAATGCACCACAGCAAAAACGGTCAAAGTGAAAACTAGAGAATCTCTGATAATTTATTTTATTTAGCTAAAATAAAGGAGCAGGCAGCTTTCTTTTATTACCGAAGCCCAAATTGTTGAAAATGTATGGATGAGTCTGTTGTTCTTAGTGTGATGAGGGGTCATCGTGTAACAGCTTGAAGTGCAGAAGCTGCTTAGCATGGAGTTCAAGCACCACCCCTTAACCTTTGCACTCCTGCGATTACTTCACATAATCACTCCATATCCAGTAAAACAAACTTCTTACATTTTTGCCTTTTGTTTTCTTCCCCATGAGTTCAGTTGGTAATAATAAAAATAAAAGCCACTGACTCATTTTCTATATTATGAAAAGTAAACATTAATATAAAAATTAATGTCTGGTTATTTGAGCTCAAAGAGAAGATAATGAGTATGCTATTATGTATGTGGGCAAGGTTTGGAACTAATTAAAAAATAATAGTGAGCAAAAAAGCTTAGGATAAATAGTTTATTTTCTTCAATATAAAACTCATTTTGAAATTATCAAGATACTAAATTAAAAAGTGCTCATTACATAAAAGAAGTGAGACAAAATATTAATATACAAGTAGCTGTTAGAGATCATTTATGATCCCTGGAAATGAATACCCTATTTCCTGACCATCTGCTGATTTTTACAGTTTTGAATTTTGAAGAAAATTATAATCTTATTCTAAATAATTTTGCATGTCATTCCTATTTTGATTTTTAAAAGTAAAATATGTGTACTGTAGAAAACAGAAATGCAAAAAATAGTATAAAGAAAAAATATAGTTTGCTTTACAGTTTTATCACTCAGGGATAAAAATACTGTTAACATTTTGAAGTAACTCCATGTGAAATTTAATATCATAATTTGAATTCCACTGTATAAAAAATGTCATACTTCATTTAAGTAGTGCCTGTAAAGAAGTTTGTCAAATATTCTCCATAAACATTACTTTTAAACAGCTGGTTACTGTTTCAGATTTGTCTCTATTTTCTTCATTACTCCTTTGTTGGACATTTAGAATTTTTGTATTTGCTATTGTAAATACAATTGTAGTGAGCATTCTTTTATGAAAATTTTTATCTCATCTATTGTTGTTGCCTTAAGAGAGATTTCTGGAAATGCCACGAAGGACCACATATGTTAACACATGTAAAACATTATCAACTTACTTTTCTACTGTTTGTTCCAGTTGTCAGTCTTACCAACAGTTTCTGAGAGAGCGCATTTCATTGAAATTGTGACAGCAGTCATACTTTTTAGAATATTTGAATGATACAAAATATGTGTATTGTTATGTTGTTTTGTCCAGTCAAAATTCATTTGTTGAAAACTAATCCCCAGTTGTGATGACATATGAAGCAAGGTTATCGGGGAGGTAAAAAGGTCTTGAGAGTCATGAAACCTTTATGAATGGGATTAGTGTCATAAAAAGAAGCCAGACTCCTCTGTGTTTACTGGTTTGATTTTGGTTTATCTAAAGGTTTATTCCTGGTGTCATACATTCATGGGGTTTTGACACGTGTAATAACATATTCATGATGTAACATACAGAGTATTTTCATTGCCCTGAAAACTCCTTTGCTCCAGCTATTAATCCCCTTTCCGCTCCTCCATTACAACCACTGATCTTTTTAATGTCTCCGTGGGTTTGCCTTTTTCAGACTGTCCTAGAGTTGGAATCATCCAGTACATTGCCTTCTTAGATTGACTTTCTTCCCTTAGCAATATGCATTTAAGTTTCCTCTATGTCTTTTCGTGACCTGATAGCTCACATGCCATATTTCTAAACATCATTCTCCATTAGATTATAAATCCTTGGAGAGCTTAATCAATCTAGATTTCCCTGGCTACTAGAGCATCTTTCAACTCATGGGTGCCGAGGTAGTCAGTTTTTTCTCTCTAAACTAGATCTTGTTGTGAAGATATTTTAAAGATGTGATTAACATCTATGATCAGTTGATCTTTAAGTAAATGAGATTATCCTTGACAATCTGGGTGGGTCTCTTCTAATCAGTTGAAAGGCCTTAAAATCAAAACTGAGGCTTTTCTGAGGAAAAGGAAATCTCAAGTGGTGTGGACTGTAGTATCAAATCCTGCAGAATCTCTCTCTCTCTCTCTCTCTCTCTCTCTCTCTCCTCTCTCTCTCCCCTGACTGATAGAGCTGCCTATAAAAATTCCTTCTGTGACATTTTTTCTAAATCTTTAAAATTTCACTGATATATCTGCTGCATAAAAATCCAAACACATTATTCTATCATCTTGTATACTGTGAACATTCATAGTAAGAGTCTTAGCATCTAAACTGGAGAAAACATGATTTCACTTCACTTACTGTAATGTGAAGTTACCACATGCCAACACTTTCTCTGCACCAAGACCAAGAAAATGTATTATGTTTCCCCAATGGAAGATGATAATTATTTAAACACTTAATGGAGGGAAAGAGTTCATTTTATATCATCTCTGTTAAAATGTATTTATTGTGCTACTAGCATAAACTTCCTCTTATAATGTGGATTGCTGAAAAAGAGAATGCAGTATTTACTTTAGCATGAATTTCTCTCCACTGGTGTCTTCTTTCAATAGCCTGGAAACTCATAGAAGAGTGTTGTTTACATCTTTTATGATGAGAACATAAAGCATGTACTTTACTGATTCACAGGAATAGATTCCCCAAAATGACTTTCATTATTTTCTAGGGAACACAATTTTATGTGAGAAACCGTTTTCTGGATTGCGATACCATTTGCTTCTCTTTTTAGATTAAACATCAGACTCCTGCGGATACGCTGTGTTTGCTCTTCCAGTGTAGACTCACATTAACGCATATCCATTCTGAAACTCATTGGTATGGCCTTCTTGCAATGAAAAAACTATTCCACCAATGCTGAAAACTCAGATGACTGCTCTATAAATGTAGGCACATTATCAGAAATTGTTACCACAAGTGCTACACAAATGGATATACAGAGCATTAAATTTGTTCTTGCTCTCTTTTCCTGGGGTTGTAATGACATGCTGAAATACTGTTTAAGGGATGATTATTAGAGGATTAAATCAATATCTCTACACTTTCACCAATCTTCAATCAAGAATAGTACAGGAGTTATTAGTTTTATTCTGTTTTTTCTCCAAGCTTGACAATGAACTATTCTGCTTCAGAAAAAAATGCATTAGCATTGGACCAGTTAGTAACTACAGAATGACACATTTCTTTAACTACATCAGCGCAGTTTATTGTTTGTCTTTGTAATGAGTCTACTTTACCGTATGCTTGTGCTTGTGTGCATGTGAAGCTTGCAATTTGCTAAATGTCTTATTAATTGAATATAGCATATAAAAATGCATGACATTTTAATTTGAAGAGATAGGTTTTTAAATTGCTCTCTAATTTTTTTTCTGTACTGTGAATCGATATTCTGTAAATTAATATATAAAGTCGATAAAGACAGAATTTAAAGGTGTGTGTGTGAGTGTACACATGAATGTTGGGGAGAGTTGCAAAACATATTCAGTGTTAACTATACTGAAAGTATTATCTATGGATATTTTATTGGTCAGATGTCTCACCATATTGATGCTACTTTGGAAATACACAAGAGTAAGAAGGTCCTTTTAATTATTCATAATTTTAGATAGGAATCAAGATGAGGTAATTTTTGGAAGGAAACAAGCAGCCCAAAGTAGTAAATGTACATTTAGTAAAAAATGTCTGCATTCCAGAAATACTTTTATGCATGCACACACACACATAACACAACACACACACACACCGCATGCTAGTCAGTCTAGATTAGAAAATTTCATTTGTTTATTCATTAACTTGTGTGACTCTTTACATTTTTTTTCTCCCATCAGCTCCATCCCTGCTTTATCCACAAATATTTTCTGGAATTATATTGTAATTCCAGAATTGTCTTGTTTGTATATCCAATAGTCAATATTCGGGTATTACTATATCACATTTTTCAGTTGCATTTGATGTAGTCTGTAGTCTGTTATTTTTCTCTCTTTAATTATTTGACTTCCAGAACAACTGTTACTCATAATTTTTCCCTACTCATTGATTACTCCCTATTTTGTTTTCCCATCACTACATAACAAATTTTCACATATTTTGTAGCTTAAATAACACCCATTTGTTATCTCATAGTTTCTGTGAGTCAGATATCTGCTCAGGGTCTCAGGAGGTCTGAAACCAAAGTGTTGCCTAGGCTATATTATCATCTGGAGGTTTTACTGAGGAAGAGTCAGTCCCTCATTCATTGTGGCACTATGATTGAGTTTCCTGTTTCTTGCTGGTTTTCAGTTTGGACTCCCTTCTACTCCTAGAATTGTTTTCAGGTCCTTGCTATGTGACCTTCTAACAAACTCTCAAAACATGGCTGTAGTCTCCTTCAAGAAGGAAACTTTGCTACACCTTGGATCCCTCCCTGCATATTTTTCTTCACAGATAGCCTGGAATTCCAATTAAAGTGCTTGCTTTATTAGGTTGAGCCCACATAGGATAAATCTCCCTTTTGGTTAACTTTAATTAAAACTATTTAAGAACTTTAATATATCTGCAGAACCCCTTTACCTTTGCCACTTGATATAACCTTATCATGAGAGTAAATATTCATCATACTCAAAGAGTACTTAACTAAAGGGGAGAAAATTATGCAGATTTGTACCCCAGGAAGTAGGAATCCTGGGGTCATCTTGAAATTTCAAGTACCAACTTCTCCTAATTCTCCTCCTCTGAACACTTTTCATCTTTCCAACTTCTTAGTGCTCCAGGGCCCTAGGTTTCAGCCTTTGGTTCTCTTGCTTCTCTGTTTTTGCTCACTCCCCAAATGATTCAGTCATTATACTCTATTTTAATAGTGCTTGATACTAAGAATCTAAATTTATATCCCCACTCCCGTTTCCTCTTTTAAGTCAAACTATTATACAACTAAGGATATTGACTTGGATACATGCCAGATGTCTCACCATTAACAAATTCTAAACTGACCTTTGTCCTCCCTCTCAAATATACTTGTTTAATGGTTTTTAACCTTTAACTCTGCATTAGATATTAGACATCTTAATTTGGAAAAACTTATCAAATTTTACTGCTTATTCTGTTCATTTTTTATAATAAATATCCTTTACTTTTCTTCCCTCAAATCATTCTTCTATATCTGCATCCCAGTATTAATCTTTTCATCTCCTTGTCCTGTTTTTCACTGAGGGGAATGAACAGTGAGAGAGAACATATATAGAGACACATTTTGTTGTGCATTTTGTGCTATTTACAAACAAATGTCCTTCAACTTCAAGGGAGTCTCAGTGCTTCTGAGGAATAAGTTTACTTGTCTGTTTCAAATCTCTTCCTGATAGAAAGAAACCTTTTCCAGTCTTTCAAAATTATCTGTACCAATGTGTCCCCCACTGACAGGAAATGCCTTTGCCTCCAACCTACCTCTCCTGCTTGTTGCAAAAATTCATGCCCATTCAATTCTTTTCTCAGGGTTTGTATGAGTAGCCTTCAATTATCCTCCATTTCATTTATATTTTGAATGTTTTCCTTGTCAGTGGCTCTTTTCCTTAGCTGATGAATATGTAGAAATCTATTGCATTTAAAAACAAAGAAAAGAACACACCTTCTTGTCCTTGAATACCTTTCTGCTTGCTACCTTGATTTTCTTATTCACAGCACAATCAATCATCTTGAAAGAGTGGTTTTATTTACCCTTCTTATTTTCTGACCTCTTTATTGCAAGACACTAAAATCAGGCTTCTACTCACTACTGGCTGTTAAACTGCTCACTCTCGAAAGTTACTTACAACTGCTAAATTGTAAAATACAATGACCATTTCAGATCTCTCCTACAATTCCCTGAAAGTATCAGTTACATCTATTTCAAACAGTGCAATTCCTGGACTGTCGTTCTACCCCTACTTCTCTGATTATATTTCATTTCCTCAGATTTGATTTTGTTTTTGTCATTTAGCTTTTTGTTTATTATCATATCCAGTTATTTCCTCAATTATTTCCATAGCTTTAACCATGTTAGATAGGCTGATGATCTCAGTGTCTGAATTAGCTTTTTATTATTTACTTATTCATTTATTTAATTATTTTCTCATTCATTTATTTAATTATTTTCTCATTCATTTATTTTGAACTTCTGTTACTCTATAATAAAGGAGTCAGAGAAATTCAGTGGAGATTCAGTGGATTAACCCTTCCTTCATTCCATGCACAAAAGTTAAAAGTGTATCATAGACCTAAATGTAAGACCTCGGAGCAAATCTTTGCAATATTGAAACGGGTGAAGATTTATTTCTTTTTAAAATTAATTTAAATTAGTTGGTTTAAGTGTTGCTGACACTTGAGTGTCTGGTGGCCTCTCTGGGGTTCTTGGATCCCTGACCAATAGAAATTATATAGTCAGAAGCATCCTTCAGACAAGTATTTATTACAAAGCTCAGATAAAAGAGAGAGAGCTTATGTGCATAAGGAGATCATCACAGGTGATGGAACCTTGTTTTGACAGGTGGCCTCTGTCTGATGTCCAAGATTTTTAAGTGAGCAGGGTAGATGAGATCACAGATTTTAATGGGGGTGGTGGTCAGTAGTTGCAGAGGAGGAGGAGTCATTCTGTCTCCTTTCTGGTGGGTCCAAAAATACCTATGGAACTAAAAAAAAAATGCATGTATTACATATGTTCCTTCCTCATTCTGCTTTCAAGAAGTCTTATGTCTTTAAATTAGTCACTGATCATTAGGATACTGGGTTGTGTAATAATTTTCTAAGATCAGTATGATCAGGATTACGCAGCATATGGTTTGCCTAGCTCTTTTGAGGCCTGTAGCTTGATTACAGCGATGTGGTCAGCACTTGAAATGCAGACAGCAGTCACTTATAGCTAGTTGTGTGTTAAGGACAAGAAAGACAAAACCCGCCCTACTTTTACCTATGTGTCTCATAAGGTGTGCATCAATGTAAATCAGTATCTATACTTAATACATTAAGTTCAGCAACACCATTTCAATTCTTCCTTCATACAATTGATCCCCTGTAACCTATCTGAACCTCTTCCCTCTTCCCTTCTTGTAACCACTAATTTTATTTTATTGACTAAATGTCAATTTTTGTTTGATTAGTTGACTTGTTTGCTTGGTTTCTCTATATACTATACCATATATGACTAAAACTATATGATGTATGTCTTTCTCTTTATGGCCTATTTCACTAAGAATAATTCCTTCTAGGTCTGTTTATATTGTTGCAAATGTCAGAATCTCATCTTTTTTGATAACTGAGCAATAGTCCATTGTGTGTATGTACCACATCTTTTTTATCCACTTATCTGTTGATAGGCATTTAGGTGGCTTCCAGCTTTTGGTTATTGTAAATGACACAGCAATGAACATGGTGGTACATATTTCTCTGCAAATGAGTGTTATTTTGTTTTTAGGGTAAATACCCTAAAATAACTTGATCATATGGGATTTCCATTGTCAATCTTTTGAGGAATCTCCATACTGATTTCCATAATGGTTGTACCATTTTACACTCTTACCACCAGTATATAAGAATTCCCTTTTCTCCCCATCATTGCCAATACATGTTGTTTCCAGACTTTTGGATAGTAGCCATTCTTGTAGGTATGAGATGATATTTCTGGGCTGTCGATTCTGTTGTATTGTTTCATTGATCTGTGTGTCTGTTTTTATTTCAGTACCTTACTGATTTAATTACTGTTGTTTTGTAGTATATTTGAAGTCGAGTAGCATGGCACTTCTATTTTTGTTTTGTTTTTTTCTCAACATTGTTTTTGTTACTTGAAATCTATTGTTATTCCAAATAAATTTTATAATTTTTTATTCTATTTTGTGAATAATGTCTTTGTGATTTTGTTGATGTTTGCATTAAATCTGTATATTGCTTTAAGTAATATGAACATTTTAACAATGTGAACTCTTCCAGTTCTTAAGCATGGAATATTTTTTTTTCATTTCTTTGTGTGTTTTTCTATTTCTTTTAACAGTGTTTTGAAACTTTCAGAGTATTTGAGTCTATCACTACTTTAGCTAAGTTTATCCCAAGGCATCTCATTCTTTTTGATACAACTGTAAATAGGATTGTTTTCTTGAGACTCACTTAAGATATAGAGACAAACAGACTTAAAGTGAAGGGCTGGAAAAATGGTACTGACACAATGGTACATCTAAAAGAGAAGAAACTGCTATACTCATATAATATAAAATAGACTCCCAGCCAAAAAAGGTAACAAAAGACAAAGATAGTCATTACATAATTACAAAAGGCTCAATACAACAGGAAGATATGTACGCACCCAATATAATAGTGCCTGAATTATAGCAAGCAAATATTAACAGTCCTATAGGGGAACATTCCCAGCAACACAATAATAGTAGGAAGCTTTAACAATGCACTCATAAAATAGACAGATCATCCAGATAGAAAATCAACAAGGAAATAATAACTTTAAATGAAAAACAGAATGTGATATACTTAATATATATTTATAGAGTATTTCACCCCAAAATATTAGGTTACACATTATCAAAGGTGAAATAAAAACTACTGGGTCAAATGAAAATGAATACACACATCCAACTCCAAGGAAACAAAACATATTTACAATTTACAAAGATAAAGATCATTCCAAGCACATCATCTGATCACATTGATTTGAAACTAGAAATCAGCCACTAAAAGAAATATGGAACATTCCAAAATATACTGAAAGTGAACAATATGCTTCTGATTTATTCTTGAGTAAAAGAGGAAATCTATGTAGAATTTAAAAAGTACTTGGAGACAAATGAGAATGAAGACACGAGCTACCAGAACTTAAGGGATGCAACAAAAATAGTACCAAGAGGGAAGTTTGTAGCAATCCAGGTCTATCTCAAGAACAAAGAAAAATCAGAGCTAAACAATCCACCCTACATCTAACACAACTAGAAAAAGAACAATTAAAGCCAAAGTCAGTAGAAGGAAGGAAGCAACAAAAAATTGAGAAAGAAAAAATGAAGTAGAAATAAAGATAATTCAGAAGATCAATGAAACTAAAAGCTAGTTCCTTAGAAAAATAAACAATTGAAAAACATTTGTCTAGACTGATTAAGAAAAAGAGAGAGAAATCACTCACAATTAGAATCAGAAATGAAAGGGAAGAAGTTACACAGATACTTCAAAATACAAAACACCTACACCAGATGGTTTCACTAGTGAATTCTATTATATTTTCAAAGAAGAATTAATGATAATCCTCCTCAAATTGTTCCAAAAAGCTAAAGAAGGCAAACCTCCAAACACTTTTTACAATTCTAATAGTACTCTGATTTCAAAAGGACATCATCAAAAAAGGAAATTATTCATTCATCAGACAATTGGGCCTGATAAATATTGACACAAAAATGCTCACCAAGGTAATGCAAACCAAATTCAATGAATGATTACATTTCTAGAAGATAAATATATACATGCATATATGTATATTTATGATCTCAGTTAACTTTTGTAAAGTTTATAAGGTCTGTGTGGAGTCATTTTTTTAAATGTCTCCTTGGATGTTCAGTTGAGTCTTTTATTTCACATCTGCAGGAATTCTAAATATTATTTTCTTGCACCTTCTTTAATAGTAAGATTATTCTCATTTTAAGTACATATTTAGTGATAGAAAGCATTATTAAAATCAAGGATATAAAAATATTTCCCCAAATATCTATTTTAAATTTCCATGGAAGATATTTTTACATATCTTCATAAGTACATCTATCCCATTTTTATGAGAAAAAATAACATTTATTAAAATGTTTTCACCTTTAAGATTTATTCAGTGCCCTTTTTCTAAAGAATTCAAATATCCTTGCCCCTGTAGATTTAATTAAAAAAAGTCTCACTTTATATATAAAAGCATATAGATTAAAAGTAAATGATTGGAGAAAGATATATCATAGTAACACTAAACAAAAGAAATCAGAAGTAGCTGTATTAATTTCCAAAAAGCCGACTTTAAATAAAGTTATTAGAGATAATAGGAGGCATTACATAAGGATAAAGCAGTGAATTCTCTAAGAAGAAATAATAACAACCTAACAAAGCATCAAACTGTGTAAGGAAAAAGCTGATAGAACTGCAAAGGAAAATAGATGAGTTTACTATTATACTTGGAGACTCCAAGACCACTATGTCACAAATGGACAGATTTGGCAGGCAGAAAATCAGTAAAGACATAGTTAAACTAAACAGCAATATCAATCAACTGGATGTATCAGACATATATAGACTACTTCATTCAAAACCACCAGAATACACATTCTTCTTAAACTCACATGGAACTTTCACCAAGATAGACCACATTATAGACCATAAAAACACTTTAATAAATGTTTTAAAACTAAAACTCATACAGTGCTTTCAGATCACAATGGAATTGAACTGAAATCAATAACAGAAAGATAATTTGAAAATCTCTCAAACACTTGGAGATTAAACAACTTCTAAATAAAATGTGGGTCACACAAGAAATCTCAAGGAAAAAAAGTTGAATTCAATGAAAATATAAATGATCAAAATTTGCAGGATACCATAAAGGCAGTGCCATAAAGGGCAGTGCTTAAATTAATATTTATGACATTGAATGAATATGTTAGAAAAGAAGAGCCATTTAAAATCAATGATCTCAGTTCCAGTGATGGAAGGCGAGGTACCTGAAATGATATTTTGCTTCTTCCAGGTGATTAGACTCATAAAGTCCCAGCACTTGAGGATCTGGTTATTTTCTTCTGAGGGCAGGTTGGTTAAGAAGAATAGAATGTTAAGGCATAGTTCAAAATGTTAACTTTCTCCTCTCCCAGAGGCATAAGGGGATTTTTCTTTAATATTTTCTGAGAACCTGGTTGTGTCCCCAAGGTAATATTCACAAAGTATACAGGCACTCCTATGACTGGGTCCCCTGGAGTTTTAACTTTCAGGCTTGCCTAACCTGAGCCTCAGGCAATCTCTCAATTACAGTTTAGGTTTTTACCTGGCATTGGTTCCTGTGAAGATTTCTGCTCTGGGCTTCTCTTCTGGTAAGTTGTTATTTTCTGTATTTATCTGTCAGTGTCTCCAGTTTTGTGGGTAGTGGTTTGCCCTGTGACCTTTTTTCTCTAACTTCTTAGGCAGAGTTGATAATGTTTCCTTTTGTGCAGCTTTATACTTGTTAGGATGGAATGATGCCATCCAAGATCTTAAGCGATATATGATTTGTTATTTAAACTATATTTAATGTATTAAATTTCAAGTCTTTATAGGGCCATTCAGTTATCTTTTCCCAAATTTAGTTGTTTTCTATAGTCTCCCATTCCCTTTCTTTAGATGAGTAAAATAGTCTTGCTATAGTAGGTAGTCAGTGAGATCAGTGTTCTGGGGTGCAAGGAGAACACGTGGCCAGCGAGCTTGTGAAAAACAGTTTCTGACACCTGGCTTCCGTGACAATGAACTTGTGGAACTTGGAAAATGTCTTGCAAAATCTGCAAGAATGTTTTGCCCTCATGACTCAGACGAACAGAATTTGCAAAAAATATGTCCTGTTAACTGTAAACTTATAAAAACATCTTACCTTTAGGATCCAAAATGTTTGAAGTTGAGGTCAGTTACAGCCTGTGATAGACCAAATGCTGTGATGCAGGCACAGTGGACACCAAAAAAGGGTCATACGCTGTGTGACCTTCCATCATGGCATCAGACCAGTAAGGGCAATTTTGGCCCACTGAGCATGTTGTGCCTGGTCTCAAAAACAGTACAACGCTTGTTTCTGCCTCCCGCCCCCTCACACAACCACCCCCACATCCCTCCCACCCCCTCACACTGCCGCCTTGGAATTCACTGCACACGCCAGTGCGGATCTCGGCGTTCCATCCCCAGAACTATGGCAACCCGGAGGGAATAGGGAAATAAGTAGCCCTGTAAAATCAGTGGAGCAACGGTAGCATTCTCTCCAAGTAGCTCACTCCTCTCTCTTTGGGATATACTTTGGATTATCCACAATAAACTTTGCTTGTGCCTGTCTGCAATTCTTAACTGAGTAATTTCTTTTGGGAAGATAACAACTGAGTGATTGCTAACCCTCTGTAACAGTCTGATAATTCTGATATTTACATTCATTAGGCATCTTCTGTCATGTCAAGCAAAAAGTCCAAGGAATCTTCACCTCATGAAGAAAAATTTTCATGAAAGAATTTCTTTCTATTCCCTTCCAAATTTAAAATGCAAAAATATTTTCCCTTTGTTTTCTACATAATGGATATATCTTTCATTCATTTTTCCACTAAAGGCATAATAAAGTATAATTCTTTGTACCAAATTCTTAATCGTCATATTAGACTTCCAAAAACACATCAGAATCATTTGTTTTTTTTCTAGCCCATGTATCTTAAAAGAGAGGAGATACTTTAACTCGTCTCAAAATTTAGCAAAAATCTTCAGAATGAAAATTGGACTTGATATATTCACTTTTCTTCCTAGTTCCTATTGCCATTTTATTTTAGTCCTCTTCAGTTTCTCCACTATATCCTTTAACTTAGTGATGCATGTATATATAGATATATAATCTTTTCCAGAATGATTTATGTATATATATATATTTACACATTTATTATACACATGTATTTCTCATCAGCAGGGGTTCTTCTCGAAGATTTGTTTTATCCTTTGTCTTCACCGACATTTATCTCAGATATTTATATACTTTTTCTCCTTATGTTTACTTACAGAGGATGAAATTATATTTGAATTTATGATTTCAATCATGTACATCAAAATGTTAAAAACATTTAATAACGTACTGTAAATGAATTTAATTAATGATTTAATTAGCTCATTAATTTCATTGCATTGATTACAACTTATGTATTCTATAAATGTACTGTATTTTAAAATATTTATGCTCATGTTCGAACACACTTAATTGTTTCTTAAAATGCAGCTTCCCTGAGAACTGTAACAGATTTTCATGGTAGCAAGATGGGTTTTATACTCATGGAAAAGTTTGGCTGTATGCTCCTATCAGGATTCTACAAAGTCACTTTTATACATTGCTATAAAACTGTCATCTAATGTGCTGTGTAGTGAAGATGTTTATTTACTTTGCCTTGTTATTCTCTTCTTTCATACCACTAAATAGAGTTTATTGCTAGAGTTATTTCTTTATGGTAAATTATGATGCACTTCCTAGTGTTTTGTTCTGTTAGTATACTGGCATGCAATTTGTAAGTACTATAACTATGAGTATTCTCAAGGTCTCATCAGAGCAATGCTAAATCCAAAGGGATCTAATTTATAACCAAAGAGGAAGCCAGACAGAACTTTGATGGATGAAAAATTCAAAACTTTAAGTAGTATATACAAAGAAAAATAAAAGTCTGTACCACATTGTATGTAATTATTAATGGAACTTTTTAAAAATGGAATCTATAGGAGTAAGAGTATTTGAATTCTTTAGAGAAAGGGCATTAAATAAATCTAGGTGGTTGTGAAAACCTTGAAATATACAACACTTTTCTCATTAAAATGGAGTAGACATACTTAGGAAGATATTTTAAAATAACTTTTCACAGGAATTTGAAATATGTATTTAGAGAAATATTTTTAACATTCCTGATTTAAATGCTGGTCTCTAGCATTAAGTCTGTATTCAAACTAGTAATACTCTTATAATTAAGGAAGAAAATAATATATAGAATAACTATAGATATGAAATAAACTTTAAAATGCCCTTAAATCTATGGAAGATGAGTTTCCTACTCCTTTGTTTAGTCTACAGTGTAGAAAATAAATTGATTCACTGACATATTAAAAACATTTTCTTTTAAAATGGCATCAATAACTCTTAAAAGTACCATACATTCAATATGGGAATATCCAAAACATACAAAAAACTTGTGTGATTCAATAACAAAAAACCTAATCAATTTAAAAATGGTCAAAGTACTTGAATAGACATTTCTCCAAAGAAGACATGAACTAGACCACAGGAATATAAAAAACTTCAGTCATTGGTATCTGGGAAATGTAACACAAAACCACAGTGAGATAGTACCATACCTGCCAAAATGGCTATTATAAAAAGCAAAAACAAAGACAGTTTGGTGAGATGTGGAACAATTGGAATTCTTTCACATTGTTGATGAGAAATGCAGAATAGGGTAGACACTATGGAAAATAGTATGGCAGTGGCTCAAAAAATTAAAAATGCCATATGGTCCAGTAATCTTAAATCGAAAGGAATTTAAATCAGGATCTCAGAGATAGCTGTAATCTCATGTTGATCGCAGATGCAGAGCTATTCAAGTAGGAAGCTATTAATAACCTAAATGTCTACTGACATGAGTGGATAAACAATATACATACATGCATATATGTATATTTTTTTTAAATGGGGTAATGCTCAGTCTTCAGAAAGAAGGATATTCTGCAATATGTATTGATGTGGGTAAAACTTGAGGACATTATTTTTAGTGAAATAAGTCACTCACGAAAAACAAATATTGTATGATTATACTTAGATGAGCTAACTCGCAATGATCAAATTCATGAAATCAATGGTGGTTGTCAGGGACTGGGTGGAGGGAAAATGGAGAGTTTCTAATCAGTGGGCATAAAGATTCAGCTAAGAAAAATGAACTCTAGACAGATACAACAATTCTCTTGCCAACAGTAGTATATTGTATACTTAAAATATTGTTAAGTGTTCTTACCATGATAAAGCAAAAAGGAGGCGCTATACAAAACATGAATGTCACAGACATTATAATGACTAAAATAAACCAGAAGCAAAAAAATACATAAAACTGGATCCCATTTATATGCAGCTTTCAACAGGGAATAATGGAGATCAGAATAGTATTTGTTTTGGGAGAGTGTTGGGATTGACTTAAACTGGGCACGATTTAACTTTCCACAGTGAAAGAAGTATCCTCTGTCTGGATAGTGGTATGAGTTACATGTCCACAAAACAACCACGTGTGTTTTTGAAGAACACATTTAAACAATATTATTACTAAACTCTTCTCCATGGGTGTTAATATAGGAATGAAATTGGGATATAGGAATATAAGATAATAAATATATAAAATAAGATAGTGGCTTGTCTCCCATCAATGATCATAACGTGACCTGATATGATAATTAAGAGCAATTTAAGTCATTGTCTAAATAAACAAAGGAGAAAAGCTAGTTTGGAGTTAGAAAGCATTATAATTTCTCTGAAGAACTTCACTTTCACTCAGTATAAATTTGTATATGCTGACTAGATAACTGATTAGTGTAGTAATACTTTTCTTCAGGGAGGCAAAACACTCATTAATGTGTTTATACACAGAAAACACACACACACATACACCCCTACATATATAGAGGTTTTTGTTCATATGATAAATTAATGAATAATGGTATTTTATGTAGTGAATTTTAATTTTCATTTTTTAAATTGTAGCAATACTTTAATTTTAAAGTCAATATTTCAAAGGCATTTTAGGTTTATAGTAAAATTAAGAGAAATTAGATTTCTCCCATATACCCTTTGCTTCACACACGAATAACCTTCCCAGCTATCAACATTCTCCACTAGAATATACATCTTTTACAAATAATAGACCTAATATGATATTTCATGATCAGGAAAGTCCATACCGCTCACTCTTGATGTTTTATACAATCTGAGTTTGAATAAATGTACAATGACATGCATCTACCATTAGAGTTTTATATTGTCACAAATCTAAAATTCCTCTTTACTCCACCTATTCATCTCTAAAACTTCCCCCAACCCCTGGCAACAACTGATTGTTTTTAACCATCTCCATAGTTTGACATTTTCCAAAATGTCATATAGTTGTAATAGTACAACATGTAGTGTTGCTATATTGGTGTTTTTCACTTAGTTGTTCACAATTAAGTTTCCTGCATGTCTTTTTTTCTTTTTTTTTTTAAGGAAAAGAGTCAGGTAGGGATGAAGGTGAGCAGAGGCAAGCAGGCAGGAAGAATGAGGAGGAAATAGCACTTTATTTTATTAAATTCATCTTGGTTGTTCCTTCAGGTCTCGGGACATGAACCTGTGATTTTGGGATGTATGTGGACCATGCTCAATGTCTACTTCACTGGGGGATGCCATCTTCCATGTCTTTTCAAGGCTTGACAGCTCATTTCTTTTTAATGTTAAATAATAATCTATTATCTAGGTTTACTATAGTTTTCCCTTCGCCTATTGAAGGATATCTTGGTTGATAATAAGTGTTAGCAATTATGAATATAGCTTCTATAAACATCTGTGTGCAGTTTAAAAAAAAATTCCTCTTTATTCTGATTAACAAAAACAGGCCAAAACACAGAGGAAAAAGTAAAGGAAAAATAAAGTAAATAAAAATAAAATGATATATAATCTATACCATATAAATAAATTCCAACTTCACTTTCTTCCCCTCTACAACCTCAACCTTGCTATCATAGTCTGAAGGTTTATTTAAATTTTATTTAATTGGCTTTTTTACGTAATTTGTTTACATTCAAATATAGGTTAGGTCATCTGATACTGTCTTTCTCCTTTTGACTCACCTCATTCAGGAATATACCATTGTGTTCCTTCTATATTGTTTGAATGTCAAATCTTCGCTTTTTTAGGGCTGAGTAGTACTCCATATGTAAATAAATACATATTTTAATATATACATGTACACATACATATATACAGAGATACATAGATACATTCATGCATACATACATACATACATACACACCAGATACTCTTTATCCATTCATCTATCAATGGACATTTATGTTTTTTCATATTCTTCTTATAGATACCTATAAGTGAAGTTAGTGTACTGTATAGTAGCTATATTTTTAATTTTTGGAAGAAACGTTACAGTGTTTTCCAAAATGACTGCACCAACCTACACTCCCACCAATAGTAAATGAGGGTTCCTTTTTCGCCACATAACCAACAATTCTTGTTGTTTGTTGTCATTTTGATATAGGCCATGGTATATTAGTATAAGATGATATCTTATGGTTATGATTTGTATTTTTCTATAAATGGAGAACATAATTTCATGTGCCTGTTGGCCATCTGTATATTCTCATTGGAAAGGAATTTACTAAGATCCTCTGTACAGTTTTTGATTGAATCATTTGGCTTTTTGTTTTTGTTATTGTGTTATATCAGTTCTTTGTAAATCTTTGATATTAACTTCATCAGATGTATGATGTGCAAATAGCTTCTATTCTGTAGGATGTTTTTTGTTCTGTTGAGCATTTTTTTTTCACTGAACAAAACTTTAGCAGTTTAATATAGTAACACTTGTTTAATCTTTGAATTCTTTGGTCAATGGAGTTCAGTCTCAAGACACCTTTAAGGATAATATCATGAAGTATATGGCCTACATTTTCTTCTATATATTTTTCATTTATGGTCTTACAGGAAGGTCTCTAATCCACTTTGAGCTCATTTTTCTGTCTGAGAATGCTTATTCTTTTACATATAGTTTTTGTATTCCCAGCATCATTTGTTGAAAAGATTTTCCTTTATTCATTGCATGTTATGGCACCTTTACCATAAATTAACTGACCATATATGTGTGGGGTTATTTCAAGGTACTCAATTCTATTTCATTGATCTGTATGTCTGTTTTTATTGCAATACCATATGGTTTTGATTACTGTTGCTTTGCAGTATACTTTGAAATCAGACTGTAATAACTCAATTTCTGTACTTTTTTCATGGAAGTCAATTAGCTATATGAGACTTTTATGAGTTCCTAAATATTTTAGTCATTTATTCCATTATCTTGAAATATGTTACTGGAGTTATAATTGGAATTGCACAAAGCTGTTCAATGCTTTAGATAAGATGATTATTTTGATCATGTTAATTCTTCCTATCTATGAACATGGAATACTTTTCACCTCTTTTTGTCATATCTTTTATTTATTTTACCAAAGTTTTATAATTTTCATTTTACAGGTACTTTATTTACTCATTAATTGCAAAATTTTTGATGAATTCTAAATTGGATCATATTCTTAATTTATTTTCTTCTAAATTATTTGCATATAAAATATGACAGATTTCTTTATATTGATTTTATAACCAATTCTTTACAATACCTGTTTATAATTTCAAATAGTTGTTAATGGAGTCTTGAGGTTTTCTATGCATATTATTATGTTAACTGTACTTAGTGATAGTATCACCATTTCATTTTGAATTTTTATTATTTAATCTCTTTTTTCCTATCTAATTTCTCTGGCTAAAATGTCTAGTATTATATTACAAAATAATGGTAAGAGTGGGAATCTTTGTCTTGGGAAAGTTTGCAATTTTTCAACATTGAGTATGATATTAGCTGGTGCTATATGGCATTTATTATTTTAAGATTGTCTCTACCACCATTTTACTAACTTTTACATGCTAGATCTTGTGAAATAATTTTTCTTCATCTTTTGACATATCATATGTTTTTTTGTCCACCTTTTGTTGATGTGGTATATTACATTAAATGATTTATGTTTGCTGAACCATACTTACATCCCTTGTATAAAGCCTGCTTGGGCATGATGTATGATCCTTTTAATATATTGTGTTGAGAATTTTGCAAACATGTTCATCAAAAATATTGGCCTACAGTTTTCCTTTTTGTGATGTCCTTATCAACTTTGGTATTAGAATAATATTTTCTTCATAAAAATATGTTTGGAAGCATTCCCTCTAATTCATTATTTTGAATGTGTTTAAAAAGAATAGATAATAAATAGTTTTTAAAGCCCTGGTAAAACTCAGCAGTAAACCTGTCTGGTCCTGGCCTTTTGTTATCTGGAAAATATTTGATTTTAATTTTAATTTATTTTTTTGGATTTATCTGTTTAGGTTTATTTTCTTCTAATTAAAATCTTGGGTAGATATATAATTAAAATTTGTTAGTTTCTTCTGTATTATACAATTTATTGGCATATTATTATTTGTATTTAAATGATATGTGTTGTAACTTCTCTTTTGTCTCTGATTCTATTTATTACAGCTTTTCTCTCTTTTTTTCTTAATGAGCCTACCTAAATGTTTGCAAATTTTGTCCTTTTCAATGAACTAATTCCTGGTTTCTCTAATCATTTGTATAGTCTTTAAAACTTACATTTCATTTATTCCATGCTAACTTTTGTTTTCTCATTCTACTCACTTTGGTTTCATTTATTCCTCTTTTTCTAGCTCTTTAAGTTGTAATGTTAAACTATTTAGTAGAGATTTTTGTTGTTTCTTAATGTAAGCATGTAGTGCTTTGAACTTTCCTCTTAGTACTTACAGCTTTGGTGTATCTCATTGGTTCTGATAAATCATTTCTTCATATTAATTGTCTCCAAGTATTCTCTAATTTCGATTCCAGTTTCCTCATTGATCCCATAGTTGCTCAGGAGCATATTATTTAGCCTTCACATATTCAAGAATTTTCTAATTTTCTTTATTTTACTTAAGTTCTAGCTTTGTAGCATTGTGGTTCAAGAAGATAAAGAATATAATTCCAATCTTCACAAATTTGTTGACACTTGTTTGGTGTCCTAGAATATTTTCTGTCCTGGAAAATATTTTATGTGCACTGAAAGAACGTAAATTCTAACATTTTAGGTGGAACAACAGGAACTCTTGTTCATTACTGTAAGTGTGTATTAAGTCCATCCAATCTAATTCATTATTAAGGACTGTTGTTTTCTCGTTAATTTTATGTTTCCTGGATCTATCCATTGTTGCAAAAATCGTATTAAAGTCCCCTACTGTTATTGCTTGGATGTTGATATCTCACTTTAGTTCTATTAATAATTGCTTTATGAATTTTGGTGCTCCATTATTTGGTGTATATATGTTAATAGGTGTTACGTCTTCTTGCTGAATTGATTTCTTAATCATTAAATAATATATATCTCTGTCCCTTATTAATATCTGATACTCATGGTTGTCCCTGTGTTTTTCAGGCAACAGAAGGTAGGGTTTTGCTTTTACCATTTTCCACCTTTTTCATTTGATTAGTGAGTTCAAAATATTAAAATTTAGAGTAATTCATAATATATATATGTTATTCATATTTTATTATGTGGCTTTTATGTGTTTTATAATTTGTCTATATCCTTTAGTTCTCTATTTTCCTCTGTATAATGAAAGCTTCTTTTTATGTTTGACACCCCTTTTTATTTACTTATTTAATTATTCTGTAGATTTTTGTTCTAAAGTTTCCATGAGGTTTATGTATATGATTTTATGCTTATAATCTCTTTTCAACTCAAACAAGTTACATTTGAGCTTAGGAACTACTTGGGGCTTATCTATGTGCAGGTTTTTGCTTAGACATTTTTTATTACTCTTCTGGGTAAGTAAATACCAAGGATTGTAATTACTTCATCTAGGGTAAGAGTATGTTTTCTTTTGTAAGAAACTGCCAAATTGTTTTTCAGAGTGGATGTACCATTTTGTGTTCCCTTCAGCAATGAGCAAGAGATGCTGTTTCTCCATATCCTCTCCAGCATCATCATGTCATTGTTTTACATTGTGGATGTTCTAATATGTGTAGAGTTGTATAGCATTGTTCTGCATTTTTTATAATTATATATTTTTCTATATTAACACCTGATTTTTTTTAAACTTTGATTATGTGTCTTAAGTTTTTAAATAGTAGTTTAAACTGTCTCTTCAATTTATATATATATATGTGTGTGTGTATATGTACATGCATACATACATGTATATATATTTTTTTTTTCCCCCTTTCCAAGCAGTCATGCCAAAGATTATTTTACACTTTTCCCCAGGTATGTCTGCATCCTATATAGTCCATATGAATTGAAACAAGCAATGAAAAAAAACAATATAGGAATAAAAATCCTTCAGTTCAATGAGCTACTCTGTCATTAACATAACTATTTATCTTTTTTCAGTATTGGCTTGCTTATCTTTTAAACCTATTGGCTTTTTCCTGATGACTCTGTAGATTTATTCGAACTATTATCTTACAGACATTTGTTTGTAGCACCAAGTACTCTACATGACTCTTAATTGATCTTTGCCTAAACAATTTTTCTTACTGATAGAATTCTGAACCTCTACATACTTTTATTTGTCTCCTAATTGTATCAAGTAGATCTGAATTGTCTTTTAAAAGGCATAAATGTAATACCTTTGAATTTCCTGATAGCTATTCCCATTGCACTCATTTTGCATCACTACTTCTGGATGAATGGGTTCTGTTTTAGTACATGAATTTTAAAGAGACCAATTTCTTTTTCCTTTTGCAATGAACCAAGCAGCAATATATATACCAAAAAGTTAAAGATTCAATACATTATTGAAACAAACAAAATATTAATCTTTTTTTTCAAAGTCCCTGGATTAGATATTGAATATATTTTGCAATGTTGATCACTGAGTTTTTAATTTTTAATTTTTTGTTGTAATTTTCCCCTTGTCTGATATTAGATTATAAAGATTTGAGAGCAACTTCAGAATACGTTTAGTAGTTATCTTTTTACTTCGTTTATTCTCCCTAAGAATATGTGACTACAGAAATATTCTTTGAGTTTTACATAGAGCTATACTGCTCCTTTCTTCCACAAGCAATGGCTTATAAATAAAAAATTTTTTAAGAAAAAATAAAGACTAAAAACAATGATAAATATCCCAGTGTACATATGGTGGTAAGTTGTGTGTAAGTTTACGACTAACTGGGTTTTACTTGACCAAAGATAGGCAAAAATTGCATAAAAAAGTTTAATTTTATGATGGATAGAATTAGGCTTTTAGTGGTAAACATATTATAGTATATATAGTCTATGATTTATAATATTATAATTCAGAAATTTATGCTTAATGCAATGTGACCAGTAATTATTTAAAAATTAATAACAAAAATAACTATAATTCAATTCTTCTGAAAAAAATTAGACATAAAGTGCATGACCTTTGAAAGAAAATGGAGACAATCTTAGCTATGAAAATAGTCCTGGTCACAGCTTCCACCCAAAAATGGAAATTAAAAAAAAAAAGAATCCACTTTTCAGGGGTAAGGAAAATTTTGAATTGATTTGCTTGAGAGAGTGAGAGAAAAGTGAGACAGTTGTCCAACAATGCCAAAAAAAGGTAAAAGAAAGAAAATAATAAGTATTTGTGGTAAAAAATAGATAAGTTTTAAAACCTAGATACCTGGAATATAAATACCAACAGAATCAAAGGTTAATTCTTGGAACTATTAAGACTAATAGAGATCAAAAGAGAAGAAATAAAGTTAAAATAGCTATAACACAATTTTATTATAATGATAAGCAATAGAGAAATTAGATTATTCATAAACTTCTGGCTATAATATAATATAAAATGCTACATAAGTCTGGAAAATATTTGGGCAGTTTTTTAAGACTGAATATATATTCACAATAATGACCCATCAATTGCTGTCTTGTTCACATATCTTAGAGAAATGAAAAATTATATTCATATAGAAGCTAGTATATGGATGGATCTCTATGTAAAAAATAATGAAAGTTACACACTATGTAATTCCATTTATATGACATTTTGATATAACAAAAAAGATTGTTATCATGGTAAGGATTGGGGGTAGAAAGATAAATGTGACTTTGAAGAGGTAGCATGAGGAAGTCCTGTGTCATGAAACTGTTCTGTATCTTGATTATGCTGGTGTTTAGACAGTTCTACACATGAACTGGTAGTCACCAGTATTATGACACAGTGAAATGGTGAAAGATGGTATTTTTGATAAAGCTGAGTCAATAGAATATACAATCAAACAAAACAAAAACTTCTTCTGAATCTTTTATAAAAATCAGTTCTAGAGATAGTTCAGATCAAAATGAGAAGGTTTTAATAATAAAACTTTTATAATTAAGTATAGGTGAATATCTTTATGAGAAATAATTATGCAATTTTTTTCCATAAAAGAACACAGAATATATTGCCTATGAAGGAAAAGTGATGAATTTTATCATATTTTATATTCATCAAAAGGTATCATTAGGAGAGGAAAAGGAAAGTCAAAAGTTGGAAGATGTATATGCAATAAATATATATGAGATTAAATTTAAATGCAGCATGTAAACATTTCTACAAATCAATATGAAAATTATAGTTAATCTGAAAAAAATGAGTAACATTTTGATTATATTTTACAAAAAAAATCCACGTAGGCAATAAATGTGAGAAGGTATTTAATATTGTTGATAATCATGGCAATACAAATTAAAATAAGATGAGATGTCACTACATAAGAATAACTAAGATGAAATACACAGACAACAATGTAAAGTAAATGGAGCTTTCAAATATTGCTGGTGAGATGCATATCACAGAAGAAAATAAAAGCCAACTGAAAATCAAATTTAAAATGAAATTTAGAATTGGATAGAGGGGAAAGTTGTTGCAATGTATACAGAGAAATAAAGATTAGAATTTCAATTCATTTTACTTTTCTTTTTTTAAAGGAAAGCTGTAAGTTGGAAGGAAGGTGAGTAGGCAGGCAGGCAGAGAGAGGAAGAAGAAGCATTTATTTATTTTTATTTAGTTGTTCCTCCTGGTTGGTTCCCCAGGCTCTGGTTTGTGAATCTGGGTACGCAGGATGTATGTGGACTGACTATGCTTGGCGGACTTACCCACTAAACTACCAAGGTATACCACAGTTATAATAGTCTTTATGTTAGAAGATAGCAAAGAAATAAAGGGTGAGAGGAAGGGAAGAAAAGAAAGAAGAAACAACCAGCTTTCTACATCTAGCAAATCTTTTAAAAATGAAGGTAAAATTAAAACTTTCCTGACAAATGAAAAGCTGAGATAACATTGAAACTTAGCATTATCTCCCAAATTTACCCAAAGGCAAGATTTGTAGTCATCCTGAAATAATTGAATTACTGATATAATTTAAGTGATTTGGGTAGTCATTTCTCTATGGAATTGCATAGAATAAAGAACATAGCTAATATTTTAAGCAATGTTTCATTGACCCAGGAAAATAAGGTTACCTTTATTTAGGGGAATATTTCAGTGTGGTTTGGCAGTAGGCAAGAGTTTTGGACTCAACTCCATATACAACAAGGAAAAGTAGGGATTGATAGAAAAGGAGCAGACTGGGGGTTTCCATTTACATAAAATTGCTATGAATATAGACTAATTCTTTGCTATACTGACCTAAAGGGATTCTTGCTGAACATAGGTCAGAATAATCAGACTATCACTTGAGAAATATAATTGGGGATGTTTGGTCAAGGAGACACTCTATATCAATACTGCTAAGACTTGCCAACAGGTGCTAAGTGTGGCTGCATTGTCAGCTCTCCTAGCCAGTAATGTATTTGGGTTTCTCCATATCTGTCAATGTTTGTAATTATGTTGCTGTATCTGACTCCTGGGAGGTCTAGAGACTCAATCTCAAACTGTCAAATGTTACAAGAACTATAACAGGAAAGCTGTCTCCAAGATACACACCTCAAGAACAGAATCATTCACTCTAAGGTTTCTCTCCTGACACAGAATTCTTAATCTCCCTTAAGGGGAGATTCTCTGCCCATCCGGTGAAACCTATCTCTCTACCAAGAGTGCTCGCCAAGACTCAATGATTCTATTCCACAGCTCACTTTTGGCAACCTCAGGAGAAATGGCAGCAGAGTGGAGACAAGATCTCTAACCAGGAACCAGGTTCTTAATTTTGCTATGAGAAAGAATTCAAGAATGAGTCAGAAGAAAGAATGTAAGAAAATATGTATTGGCAAAGTGAAAGTGCACGAGTGTGAAGAGTGCAGCTTCTAGATTAATGACACAGACAAGGAGTTTAGAGACCGGTATTTTATAGAATTGCTAACAAGCACTAAATTTCCAAGGAAAGGGTGGTATTTTGTTGGCAAAGGAGAGGACTTTTCCTCTTAAAGGGTACCTTATCATTAAATCCTAATATGGTGCTCCTAGGAAGTGTCATGGTCCCCAGGAGGTAGTCCTTCTTATATGCTAACTTATTAATGAAATGGAAATGGTTATACAGTGAGGTTTTATGTCAGATTGTGGGCATTTCAGTCATCACGTGGTTCCATCTGGTACAGATCAGTTCTAGGTTAATGGTTGCCTAGCGAATATGTGGTGATACTTCTTCCCCCAGGCTGCTGGCAATTTGCTTCAGCTGACTATTCTGCCTAATTTATTCACTTTCTGAAGTTTATCAATCTTAGTATATTAGGTGATATCATTATCATTTTGTTGGGAAGGAAAAACTTTCCTCTAACCTCGTAGATTTAATTGCTGGGATTTGTAAATTAAATTGACAAAAGACAAGTTAACAACTGAAAAAAGATTTATTCATATGTACCTGGGAGCCAGTAAAAGAAACAATTATCTCTTTGAATGGTCAAAATTAAGGGTGTATATACCTAATTTAGCTGGGAAAGGGAGGAGGGACAAGTGATTTCTAATAATAAGGACAGCATTCTTTGGAAAGACAAATGGTTTTTAAGAGAACAAATGAGAGATAAGAAAGTTTGTGATGTTTGTCTATATAGGTAGATGTGTATGTATGAGACAGAGAATGGATTTCTGTCTTCTTCAGGACCATAAAACACCCTTGGAGAGAAGGTTTAATTTGAGTTTACTCCTGGTGTTTCTCCAGGAAGTAGAAGCCAACTGAGGAGGGATTTTATGGCAATCCTCGCTTCTCAGAAGTTTCTGCCTTCATCAGATAAGGGACGCTTTTAAGAAGGCTTTGCTTTACAAAGGTTGAATTTTGAATGTCTACCATCTAAAAATAACCGATACAGCAACTCTTGTTCTCTGAGAAGTTCTCACAATATTTTTGTTTCAGGTTACAAATATTCAAATTCCAGTGAGGTTTGAGCATATGTTTGGCATGTTTTTGAGTTTCCTCAAGGATCTAATCATTTCTCCTTTCAGGGACTTACTTGTCTGTCTTAGGAATTTTAGTTATTAGATTGCTTTGTGACCTTAGATCCCTTATGGTTTCAAAAAATATGCTTTTTGTTGCTTTTTTAGTAAAGGAGGAGGTAGTTTCACAACGAATTGGTAGTGGTGAAAGATGCTCAAGCAAACGAAATTAATCACTTCATTTTGGTTGGTAAGATCTGAGAGATCAGTATTTGGAAAATATGAAGGCCAGGATGTGAGGAGAGTATTACAGTCCTGGAGATACAATGTGTTTGAAGGACAGAAAAAAGTTACAGTTAAAATACATACATGCACACACACACATCTACATATACATTCATATGTATATTTCCTTGTATTTCCTTCAGTAAGACACATCTCACCAATACAGGCTGTTTTGTACATAGTGTTTAGGAGCCTAAATATGAATCTGACTCTGTTTCCTATCAGTCATGTAATTTGGCTAAGTTTCTTCTCCATCTATCAGTTCCTCATCTTAAAATAGGAAAAATGGGGGATTAATACTACTATCACATAAGATTGTTATGAAAATTAAATGAGTTCACACATAGGATATGTAATTGTGCTTAAATAATTATAAGGGTGTCTGCCACTTATTTTCTCTTCATGATCTCTTAATGACATTTCATTTTTAAAAACTAAATTAGAAGCTTAAAGGAATGGCTTCCTAAAGGTGACCCAAAATGGGAAATTCCAGGCACTTATCAGACAGCTGTTTCCTCTCTATGCAATTTTGTTCTGGTCCCTTTTTGCTTATTTTCCATATCTTAAAAATTAAGGATTTAATTGCATACATTCTATTTTCACTTCTAGTAATAAAATTATGTGACCTAGATACAAAATGAATTTAAAAAATTGATGGGTTCATATTAGATTTCATTTTCTGTGGTTATTCACTTTTATACTTCATATGTTGAAACAAGTTTATTTAAGTAAATTTGTTTAGTTCAAAATCGTAAGAAATACAGATAATGCTCTAGTTATGACCCCCAAATCTCCTATTAAAACCCAAACCATCTTTCTGTACTTTGTTCATACCTTTCCCTAAGAGAAAATTCAGTTAATATAACCTGTCATACAAAGAAAATAAACCTTATAGATCTTCACCAGCATCTAACAGCTAATATTCCTAAGATAAATAGCATGTAAGTCTTTTCTTTATGTTTATGCTTAAGGCAGCTTTATTGGCTGCTTTTCTGTAAGACATATTTTCTTTTACTCTATACTGAAAAGTTTTAAAATAACCGACTCTTTGTCAAATTAAGTCAGTAGATATATTCATATTCTGAATCATCCAATCATAAATAGGAGTGAGGGTAAAAGGAAAAGTTTCTCCATTTCTCTGAGGTTCTTCACAGGCTTCATGAATGAATAAATTAACATTAGCCTTGATGAGTAAGAGGAAAGCCCAAATTTAATAACATACATATGGAGAATTTACATGGTGATAAATTCTGAGGTAGCTGGGGCAGATCCACATTTCTATCCTGAGTTGAGGCATGGAAAAGGGACTGGAGGTCTCAGAGGAGAAGAGGGGTTCACCATGTGGCAAAGAAGAATGACTCATTCTTACACTGTAAGCAAAGATAAATAACTCCCATTTTTCTACATTCTTCTAGAGAATAAGGACAAAAGACCATTTCTGGATTAGTGGAAGGATGGAGGCAGGTGGTGGTGGTGGTAGAAGATGCCTTCTTTGATTAAGGAAAGAGCTGCAGGCTTGGAAAATTTAGAGCTTCTCTGTCTCTGGAGCTGCCCTGCACTCTGCTTGGCTCTTCATGTCAGAGTGGAGCACGTACAAGAGACCAGTTCCCAGAGACTTGGATACTTTAGTCACTCACAGGTACACTTTGATTTAGAAAAAGTTGAAAATTCAGCATAAAGCTAAGTTAATTACAATAGAAGTGATGTATAATAGATATTCAAATGAAGAGTTTTAAATTGATCAGAATTCAGAGTTTTTCTTTCTGTAGAACATTCAGCTCTAGAAACTTACTATGGCAATATAATAGACATGAGTGAATAAACCATGATGTAGAAGTTAACATTAGTCATGTAAACACTATGTCATCAATAATTATTAAATATCTTTAATAGAATTGCTTCAATTACACCTCTTTTTAAGTATTCAAATTTAGTATTTGACCTTTTACACCTATAGACTGAAACTACAGTTAGTAAAATGTAATTCATGTGCTTAACTCTATTAAACAAATTTCTAAGGAGATGCAGTAAATGTAAGGTTGATTATAGCTGGTAAACTGAGTATTACTGTTTGCAAAGTCATTCACTAAAGGAAGTAAAATAAATAATAAAAAATATAAATCAAAATTCAAAACCACAGTTTTCTAGGGCATTATTCTAATCTTTACTTAGTTAATATTTTTTTCCCAGTAAGCGTACAGTTGAACTAGAGTCCAAAATGATGTTAAGTGCATTTATTATCATCAAGGTTATAAGAGAAAAAAATTTATTTTGGTGAGGAATGGCAGACTATGCCACTGTGGGGGTCAAAGGAAAAGTTCCCCCCATTTCTTGGAGGTTCTTCAGAGGCTGGACAAATGAACAAATTAGCATTAGGTATGATTAGTAAGAGAAAATCCCAGGTTTAATAATAACATATGTATGGGAAATTTTCATGATAGTAAAATCTGAATTTCAGGGGGCACAGATATGTATTTCCTGAGCTAAGGCACAGAGTTCTCAGGGGAGACTGGATGGGGGTCTGTCTCCACATGGCCAGGAGAAATGACTCATCCCTGCTCTTACTGGAAAAGTATAGATTAATAACCCCCTTTCTACATGCTTCTAGAGAATAGGGACAAGAAACCATTTCTTGATTAGGAAGAGGATGGAGGCAGATAGTCTTTTTGATTAAGGAAGGGATAAATGTTTAGAAGAATTGGAGCTTCTCCTTTGTCTCTGGGGCTCCACTGTTCTTGACTCTTCATGTCACAGAGGGGTACAAACAGGAGAACAATTCTGAGAAACTTGGCATGCATTTTTTGGTGTAAGAATTACTTTGAGCTGAAGGTAGTTGAGAAGAAGCAAATACAAAAAAGATCTCTGCCCTTTCCCTCTTAGCTTACAAGCAGGATAAAGATTTGTAAAGGTGTTTTCTTTTCTCTGCCAAAGACAACTGTAGACCCTTACAAAAACCTTGCTAAAACTGACCTTTCATTCCTACCCTCATATATTTGCCTTCACACAGTTTGCTGCCTCTACAGGCTCAGGGCCTGTTTCTTTGTCTTGTTACTTCTCTAAAGCTTTATTGTTCTGTTAATAAGCCTATATAAGCCCACATTCTAGTCACCCATTTGAGTTACTCATTGAGTATTCCTGTGTATCCACACACATGTTAATAAGCTTCTAGGTTTTGGTGTCTCTTAGTAATGTCTTTTATCAGTCTAATTTACGGAACCCCAGGAAGAGAACCTATGAAATAGAAAAAAGAGATATTCTCTCTTTCCTCTAAATAGAAAGGGAATTAAAAAAATAGGGCTGGATTAGAAAATCTATGCATTTTAATTTATATTTATATATTTATAATATGTGTATTTATATGGAATATATTTATATTGTATTTATATTTATATTTATATGAAAGAGGGAGGAACAGAAACCCTTCTCCCATCAAACAAGCAGAAATGACTGGAAGAAATCAATAAATTCTAGAAGAATAAAAAAATGAGTAGGAAATAATAAATGCTGATTCCTTGAAAGATTCATAAAATGTAGACAATCATGTATTGACTAATCAAGGAAAATAAAAAGAGAAAAAAGCAAAAGGAAGCTAATTTTAGAAATGTAAGTGTAATCAGTATAAAAATGTACAGTCACGTAACTGATTTGATCACTTAGATGTCAATATAGGCAGTGTAGAGAAAGAAAAAATATGGTTTCCTTTGCCCTCCTAGTTTCTGCTGGTGGGACTCTGGAAATTAAACTGACAAAAGACAGATTAACAAGAGAAAACCGTAAGTATTCTATTGACCTTTAAATGCATATGGAGAAACTCAGTTACAAGTAACCTAAAGGGGTTGTTAGAAGATAGGGCTTATATGGCATCTTAATAATGAGCACTAAATTTCTAAAGCAGTAACAAGACTATGGTAAAGAGCTTTAGGCTTTTAGGGTTGGCAATTTAGGGAAAGGTAAATAAAAGTGGGGGAAACATGAAAATTTATGATGACAGGTTTTAGGGTAGTTTGGGGAAATCCCTCTAATTTGCATTCAATGGAAGGTGAACATTTGGAGTGAGTGTAAGTTAGTCTTGAGCAATTTTTGTGTGAATGACAGAGTGAATAGGTTTCAAAAAATAGAAGTGATCAGAAGATAATGGGGGTAGTAATTCCTTTTGAGATAATATTTATATTTTAAAAATGTACTCTGGCTCTGGTGTGGATAATAGATTCTAAGGAGAAATTGTCAAAAATATTTTGACACAAATGTAAAAAAAAGTGAGGAAAATGCTTGGAAACCATAGAATCATCTTGGTAAGAATTAATGTGACATTCATGAAGGTGGAGGCAACATTGCAGTTAAAGAGAAATGGGCAATAGACAGAAAATAGGCTTTAGTGACTAATGAGATTTTTGGAATGAGGAAATTATGATGACTCTGGCTTGAAATTGAATATATGATGATGACATTTATTTAGTAAGGGAGCCATAGCAAAGGAGGTTTTGGGCATGATGAATTCATTTTGGGGCATATTATCAATTCAGGATAAAATGTATCTTCCCAGCTACTTCCCAGCTACCTATTATGTATCTTTTTAGTTATAAATGTTGATGTTTGCATCCTTTAGGAAATGCTATGCTAATCAAAGTCTAGGCTGAGATTGTCAGTTTTACTGTTGGGTACACAGAAAGTACGAATACATATAAATGAAAATCAATTTAAAAAACCCTGGAAAATAAAGTAATTAAATGTGCAAAATTAAGAAAATAAAAAATGTTTAACAATTTAAGACTGTTTTCCTGTGAGCACTGTTTATGTCGAAGCTATTATTAATTGATAGTACTGTAAATATACTCTTTATTCTTAAAATATTAAGTTTTAAATCTGTCTTAGTTATACAGAATTTATTATGTTAACAAATATAAATGCTGATATCCCAAGTACTTCATGCAAGATTTAGGTGGTATTATATAAAACTTGATATAGAACCAATGGATGAAAGTTATTTAAGAGCCTAATAGATATAGTTTAATGAATCCTTGTCTCAAACTAATACATGTACCTATCTATTAAGTTTAATTGTGAGGTTAAAAAAAAAAAAGAAAATAAATTATCCCTTAGTGAGATTTAAGGATAAATCTTCCTGTCTCAATTTTAACCATTTCGTATAGCTGCCTTTTGAGTATGAAGTATGGTGATATGCACACTTAAAATGTGATTTCTTTTATAGAGAAAAAGGTAAAATTAAAGTCAGGAGGCCAAAGTTCTTTTCCTATCCATCAGTAGATTCCAGTTTTGCTCTCGGCAAGTGATTTAATATCTATGACATGAGATTTCAACACTATGAATAAAAATATCTGCCCATTTGCCCTCTTTAATGCTGGTATTTTGTGATACTGCCAGGGAAGAGCCAGGGATTTTTATCTCAATTACCTAATAGAACATAGTAGCCAAATTTATGTCTCAAAGTAATTACAGTTGACTGAATTGTGTTAGCCTATGGAAAATGGAAATATCTGTACATTATAGAGATTTCTATTATGTTAGTTGTTTTTCTGAAATTATGAAAATGATCTTTGTTGAAAATTTCAAAAATACAAGAAATAGATATGTGTACAGCAAATTATGACATGTAATTTTCATCCTGATTATTTTGAGATCTGAGATGCTGGTTTGTTCCTTTCTGTTCAAAATAATTAAAATTGAATACATGTATACATATACATTTTTTATAGATACATTTTTGAATTATTTATTGACCATTTAACATTATATCATGAGTATTTATTTTCTTGAAACTTCTTTGAAGTTTTGTAATTTTTAATTTTTGCAATGTATTTTTTTTAAATAAAATTTGAAAAGTGTTAATTTTGCTTAAAATTTTAGCTTTCACAAATGTTTTTCTAAACAATCATTATTAAAATATTTTTTTAATCTGTTTTTCTTTGGATTAATTTTGGGGTACTGATAGACTCGTAAAGATAGTGATTAATGATCTCATTCCAAAAAAAGAGAAATAGCATAATGTAAAAATTTTATATATTTAGTATATATCACTTTTTTTGAGAACTGGCATGAATTAACTGATAAAAAATTCAACAAATTTTTTGTTGTCACTGTTTTTTGAGTTTCTAACCTTTACCAGAGAAGATAAATTGAACGCAAAAATGTGTTAAACTTAGGAGTAAAAGACAAAAACAAAGCCAGTTCAGAGAGAGGCCATTCCTGTCTTGTGATCTTGAGAGAAAGGAATCAGTGAGAAAATATTCCTTATGATTCTATTTCTTCAATGTATCAGACATAGTTACTGCCTACATTTTGATGTGTATATATTCTTAGTCTTCTAAGTGCACATTTGATATTTTGCTAAGGCTTAGTTTTTGCTAAGGCTTAGTTTTTGCTAAAGTAAAAGAAAACTGAAGACAGAACAACAAAGGTTTATTTTTCATATTGCTTGTCTGTTGTAGGTCATTTGGAACTCTTATGCTCCATGTCTTGAGTCCAGAATCTAGGCTGATAAACATTTTTATATGGATTGTTGATGCTTTTGTGGTGGAGGGACAAGATTGAGGGAGGAGAAGCATGACTTGTCTCTTCCACCTCTGCTTGTTTTTCAGTGGCCAAATCAAGTCACATGGCTAAATTGGAAGCTAGAAATGACTAACTAGCATTTGGTTGAGCTAGAGTGATAAATTGTTTATTAAATAACGGCTTATGTAGTGGTGTGAATCAGCTCTATTGTGATTGATTTTCAGGGATAGTAGCTACAGAGATATTCTTGTTACATAACGAATCACCAAAGCCAGT
Organism: Solenodon paradoxus; assembly: GCA_004363575.1. NCBI lineage: Eukaryota > Metazoa > Chordata > Mammalia > Eulipotyphla > Solenodontidae > Solenodon > Solenodon paradoxus. The sequence continues at coordinate 1,431,758 of RJWH01000064.1, forward strand.
CTTTTTCTAGGACTTCTTTGTTTACATTCACAGTGGATCTTTAGCTCTGCAAATAGCACAATAATTGGAACTTAGGGTCAACTAGAATAAACACAGTAAATTTGAAGGTACAAATGGTATGGTGAAAGGCAGAATTGGACTATTGGTGATAAACTTAATATATAGAGATATTAATTTACAAATGATGTACGTCTTAAACCTGTATAATGTTATTATGTAATGTTTCTTCAAAAATATTTAGACATATACTAGTTTTCCGAAATAATTGGATCATGGTAGGTAATTAATGGCAATGCTTTTTTCCTTTACATTATTGCATTTTTTAGTAAAAATATATACTTTGTGGGCTAAGTAGTATAGAAAGGCACATGATTTGAATTTAGCAAAGAAATCTATAGTCAATTCAAAAAAGTCTATTACTTGAACACAGCAATTTAACCGAATTTATTCAGAGCAGTTCTTATTGTCAAATATTATTCCATTAATTTCATGATAAATTCTCTCTCTTTGCATCAGAAAATAATATTTAAAGAGAAATAATTTCAGCAGTTTTATAATGTCATTCTGACTTTCTTTCTAGAGCTTGAATTATTTTAATATCATGATCTCAAACTATCACCAAACAGGTTGCTAACTAATTAGAGTTTCATATTATACTGCCATCATCATTTCCTTGGGTATTATATCTTTAAGACAGTTCTATTTGGCTAATGGCATTCTTTATCTACTTTAACCTTGCTCTAAGTGAACAGATATTGAATGTGTTATCCTATTTTCTCAATTTCTGATGAAGACATATACTTAATCATAAATATATTAGGTAACTTTATCAGTGCTGGTACAAGTATAAATGAAGTAGAATAGGAAGACCAAAACTACTTGCCAAACAAAATTATTTTTGTAATGTTTATATGAACTAGCAACTGGTCTATAATTATTTTTAATCTCCTAAAGAAATTTGAAGTTGAGTTCCTTTACAAACAAGAAATGACATTAACCCAAAAAATTTCACAAAGAAATAGTGGAAAAAATAAAAAGAAGTGGTGATTTAAACAATGTGTTTGTTGAAATCTTTAATACTGATAACATTTCCTGTAGAGTTTTGTTGCCCCATTATGGCTGGTGTTTCATACTTTTAACAGACGAGGGTCTCTTCAGGGTGTTACATATACAAGGCATGCCACTGACTGTGCCTTAGATATCTGGGAAATTGGGGTAAGAGCAGAGTAATTATAATTGAGAATAAGGAGCATCTCTTAGAAATTCCTTTGACCTTTCTGATTCAGGTAACTGGAAATTATAAAACTATTTAAGCAGGTATAACTTCAGAGTTGAATTTAGGTATAGCATGAGTTGATAGCGATAAAAATTTTCTCCATATATGAATCCATGCCAACATCTCCCTATTATTTGACTATTAACTTCCTCTTTGAGAAATGTTCAGGAAGGTTTAAGTGGTTAGCTGGGAAAGTAGGATAGTTTGTTGGTTATCATAATTTATTACCCTGTCTTTGGGATATACATAAGCACTTATCAATAAGCATATCCTATTTCTTGGGCATAGTTGGATCTAAATGAAAGTGTGTAGAGGTAGTCATAAGCATCTTCTTTAATATTCCCATCTCTTTTAAAACACTTTTTCCCCTCCTCTATTTGGCATATGGTCCTAGATCTATATGATCCCCACCACATCCTAAAACTCTATTAGCTTCTTGTCCTCTGATTTTTCTACCTGATAAATTCTGCTTTAAAGTAATCAATAGCACACCAAGGATATAATAATTCACAAATGCACACTAGTAGCTGAAAAGATTTCTCTTCCTAGGCTTTTTGTATCCCAGCAAGAAGCAGTGACTAGCTTAAATGGATCTGATATGGTAATATTTCAGGGTCTTGGCTAGTCCTGTCAGGAGGATATTTGGGAGGAATAGATATCTAGGAACCTTTGTTAGCAATGAGCAGGAAGCCAGGAGTGAAAGAGAAGAGGACAGGCAGGTGCAAGCTGATAAGACCACAGACATGAGTGTAGATAGGGCTAATAAGAAAAGAGGGTATATTGAGGCCACAGACAAACTGCAGAAAGTGGATTCACTAATTTGCTTGAACATTAGGGGACCTACCAATCAGTGATCTTAGAAAAGAGGAACAAGAGCTAAACCAGCTCTTGGGGCCAGTCCAACTAGTGTGCAACACAGGCATATAACCAAAAGGTGAGCCTGGCTTATTATATGCTCAATATCATATAATTGGCATTGTGGTTTTGATCCCCCTTGTGGGTAACCAGGGAGAATTGTGGGTACTGTGCAAGCACAGACACCATAAATGAGTTATTGGAACACTCCACCCCTTTCTGGGAAAAACCCAGCCTACAAAACACCTAGGTGGATCCTAGGGTGGGAACTCAGCCAAAGTCCCCACAAAAGTCTGAAATCCCTAGAATGTCGGTTTGGCACCTCTGGGTGTAACCCGTCCTATACCCTTGAGGGTATACTTGCTATGCCCACTTTTTCACCCTTACTTTTACTTTGTCACTTTATCAATAAATTTCACTTTACTTCTCCTGAGTCCTGGTGAAATTATGAAGTACCCTGAATGTCTTGGGGTAAATCTTCTCCCCAAGAACACAAGAAATATAAGGTGAGACATACCACACTATCATCTTCAAATTGTTGTTTACACTGCTTTCATTTAACGTGGACTCTAAATCCAGGACTTTAAATAAAACCAAAACTTAAAATACTCAGACACTGTTTAGTCAGTTTATATTGTGCAAAAATAAAGCTTGAAGACTGAATTTTTCCCCACCACCAGTATCAGTGAAATTATGATAGTTGCTTCAGAATTATAGATTCACACAACTTTAAACCAAATTATGTTTGAAGAGCTAGAGACTGATTTCTTTAAATATGTGTCCTAGCTCAAAGCAGGAATTTAGATACCTTTCTTAGAATTTTGCATTCTATTTTTAATTTTAAGTTTACCTGTATTTGAATAAATCTCCTTTTTTAAAATTGTTAGAATTTATCATTTTGAATCGTTTTAAATTAAAAAGTTTAATTAATTTAAGTCATAAGACTGTTCTTGTAATTTTTCTACATTTCACATCAGTTAGACTATTCACTAGATAGTATATTGTTCAGTGAATTAACAATTTAAATATGTATCAGCAGGACATACAATTGTAGAATTCGAATATGTTTGAGAGTCCTTCCAGAATTCTGACCTTACACATTTCAGAGATTCGTTTATAGTCTTCTTTATTCTATTACAGCTATGTGTCTTTTGTTTCTTGTTCATGCATGTAGGAGCTAGTTACCTGTTTATGCCAAGACTGCGAATTAGCAGATGTCCTGCCTCCATCCAGCAAATCAACTATTGGGGAAACTATTGAGAAAATGTTACAGTCTCATAACATTGTGAGAAATCTCTAGGCTTAACGAAGGCTACTTTGAAAGGGTGTGTGGAAGGGCAGGTAGACGAATGTAATCTCTTGAAAAGGCTTTTTGGCTCCACTGTTACTGCATACATCAGGAAATAAGCAGTTTAAATTGTGTCCTTATTTCTCTCTTATTTTCCCACTTATTGCAAACTTTGGCAATGGTTGTTCAAACCTCTAAGGGTCATGATATCAAATGACACACACCCCTGCTGATATTGAAATGTGGACAAAATCAAGTCACAAAAAAACCTTGGTAAGTGGAAAATTGGGAAAAACTTTGAGGACTGAACACACTCTTTTTCAACAAGAGATTTCCTTGTAAGTTTCCAGGGCTAGTAATGGATGGTAACCTAACATGAGGCCTTTTCCGTGGTGTTTTAAGATAGAGCATTGACTTTAAAAGTTATTTAATATAATAAAACCAAATGGGAATCGTTAATTCTGGCTTGTGGTAACGAGTATTTCACCCAAGATTCCATCCCCTCATTTACACTTGACCTCTGAGACTGACCTAGGTCTTTCTCTGTCTCACCCCAATTCATATTAATAAGTAATCTAGCCTTTCAGAGATAAGACAAAACAATAACAATGATAATAAAACACTGTAAAATAAGAAGATACAACTTTAAAAATTATAACAATATAATATCCTCAAATTAAAAACTATAAATTAGTCATTAGCAGAAATATTAAAAGTTGACCAATCAGAATTAAAAGCAATAAATATGTAAACAAGGTATTATCAATATGAAACAAGAGCAAGATGTGATGAAAAACCAAGTTAAAATACTAGATGTAAAATAGTTAACTGAGAAGAGAATAATAGCTGAATAAAAGAATGGATACAGCTGAAAACTTATTATTGTAAAGTAATATCGAAGCATTTTTCTAGAAAAAATATGATTCTGGTACATATGGGAAACAGAAGTGCAACATCTAGATAATGAGTTTTTTACAAGAAAGAGAAAAATAAAAAGTCAAGGTAAGTTCTGAAGAATTCAAATAAAAATTCCTTAATATTGCATCCCATGTAATGTCAAATAAAAACATCTTAGCCATTTCACAATGGTTTGAATTAAGTGGTCTGATGGTAGTATGCAGTTCCCGGGTACAGACACCCAGTGTGGGAGAAAACCCTTCAGTCTCTCAGAGAGGCTCCGTATCTGGTAACTTCTGACTGTGGGTTACAGTGGCCAGCTAAAATCATGTTTGACTTTTTCTACCCTTTATAATGTCGTCTATCACTTTTTTTTGTTTTGTTTTTAAGGAAAGATGCAGGCAGGAATGTAGGCAAGCAGAAACAGGTAGGCAAGAGAGGAGAAGAAGCATTTCATTTATTTTACTTAGTTGTTGTCTTAGTTCCACTTCACCCAATGGGCTGCTAGGGTCTTTGGGATGTATGTGGTCTGCATTCGGCAAACTTAACCATTAAACCACCAGGGCATACTTTATCACTTTTGTTTTTGAAGATGCTGGACCCCTAATTTTCAGTTCTTTTTTGAAGTCCACAATTAGTAATTAGTTTTGTACCTTGTGTGTGTGGGGAAGAGGTATGTTCAGGATCTTGCTGGTCCTTCATCTTGGGTAGGGTTTCTAGAGGACTCTCAATAGATACAGGACAAGCATTTGACAAAATTAAATATGATAATCTCTTAATAAATTTGAAATAGAAATAGAATGGAACTTCCTTAATATAGGGATGTTTAAAAAAGACATACAGCTAATGTCACATTTAATTATAAAACACTCCAAGATCAGAAACAAATTTCTTATGCTTCTGTACCATTGTATTGGAGGTTTTAGGCAGTTAATAGAAGAAAAAATGAGGCATACAGATGGAAAATGGAAATGGGTAGTTCTGTTATTCACATTTAACATGATTGTTCAGCGGGGGAGAATTTCAAAGATTCTACAAAACAGATACCCAGGATGCAGTATCACAATTAAAAAAAAAAATTGTATTTTTAGCACAAGCAACAAACAATTGGAAATTGAAATAACATTGCTATCATTTACAATAGCAGCTTTATGGTGGGGTGCAAGCTCACATCCCTGAGGATAAATCACCCTATCCCCAGTAGTCTATCAATATGGGAAGAGAAATATGTATTGCAACATATTATGTAGTTGGGATTCAATTAATATATGCACAAAACAAAAATTTTACTTAAGTTTCTATAGTGGAAAATGGATGAAATTAAGCATAATAGCAACTTTTTCCTTTAAGACTAAATATGATTTGTCAAATACCAAAGTACATATAGCAAATTAAAGATGTCATTTATATGTGTTGATTTATGCTGTTCCCAAATAACATCTCGTTTTGGGGGTTTCCATAAGGAACACAATGAAGATGTTTTTAATTTAACATTTTTTTCAAGCTATATTACAGAAACGTTCAAAGAATATATAGTTTACAAAGGAATTGATGTAGTAAATTGATTTTGAAGAGAAAAAGTAATTTCAGTAGCAGGAAGATTTATTACTGATCCTTATCATATTATTTCTATTAAAGTTTGATTATGAGATTTTTTAAATTAGCTTTTCCTGGAATGATCTTTCCATAAAAGGATTATAAGATTAATTGTTATAGCATTTGGATAAAGCATTAGCATATCAGAGAAGAGAGATCCAGCAATTTTATATTTCATTTTGAACAGTCCATGTGTGATAGAATTTCATCAGCAGAGGCAAACTGAGAAGGGGATAAATGTTCAGAAACATCTATGATGTGTTATATACCATCAATCTGCCTTTGATGATTATTCTATTGTGTCCTCTGTTCATTATTTTAGATTTTTTTCCTTCCATGTATATACATATAGTTGGAAACTTGTATTTTTCTGGTAGCTTTTCTAGATCCAAGAAGAGATTTTAGTTAAGCCAACATATGCTTGTTCTAGTGCATTAAATTCAGACACGTTAAAATCTGGAGATGTGCTGAGGAAAACAAAATGCTATTAAAGTTTCTGTGTCTCTGTGATATCCCCAGGGAGATTTCTCTAAGTTGAAAAGTTAGCTTTCACAAAGCTACTTCCAAAGCCATTCAGTGGCTTGCCTCCTGTTAATGGAAACTAAATGGAAATAAAACTCAGTGCATAGACAAAACAACAAAATTTCTTTTCAAGATTTTCAAAGGGCCAAAGTATAAATTAAATGTTGAAAGAATATGAACAAAACATACCATTTTTAAATAGTTAGAAATTTACATTTTGTTTGAAGGAGGATTTGACATGGGAAAAAGAATATTCCCTTCCATTGAGGGCTGCATTATCATTTCTATGGCCACAGGAGGAAATGATTGCGTGTTGACATGTGAACATAACAGTTTTGTGACACACTGTTGGATGTGAGTTGGAAAAAGCTCCTCATGTGAATCATTTATTCCGAAAGAAATTTAGGCTTTCTCCAGAATATCCTGACAGTTCATTAAAAGTAAAATTCCATCCTCTTCCTGAAAATGGGGGTGAAATTCTTAGCAAGAGACTGAATTAAGGACAAAGTTACATGCAATTTCTATTATCAGAGTCTCTTTTGATTACCCAGGAATCAATACAATCTTTGAGATTCACTCTAATTATATTCTACATACCAGAAATAGAGCTAAACAGGTACCCATATGAGCATTATTATTAAGCAAATCTATTTGCTTCAGTGTTATCTATAAAAATAGATATAACCCAAATTTTCAGAAAGGTTTTGTTAAATATAAGAGATAAACATTCAACAATTGTTTAGCCAAGTGCCTGAAGCATAAAAATGTTTCACATTGCTTTCATTTAGTTCTGCCTTCTATACATTTTTGTTTTATTTTTAAATAGATACTTTCTATTCACAAGTAGACATTTAACGAATGTTCATTTCTTAACAATACTTTGATGAAAATGTAAACCATTGAAAAATAAACAATGTAGTATTCAACATAAATTCTTTAGAAAAGTATCTTTGAATAAGAAGGATAGGATTTCTTGTTTACCAAAAATGATTCTGCCTGGAAAATACTAGAATATGTTCTTGAATCCATCTTTCTGGAAATGATTATCCCATGATTAATGTGGCAGTTTTTCATAGCAGCACACTCCTCATACAAGGGAATCATTTATCTACTTTTCTGTAAGTTTCAAATATATATACATTTTCCAATAATCATGGTCTCAAAATAAAAAAGAAAAGCATTAAATAAAATCCCCACTCACACCCCTCTCCACCCCCATAAAGAGCAGAGCAAATCCTTTTGGCTTTGAGAGTGATTTGAATGGAAAATATCTTGAACAATATATTCACTGTACCTTGGGCCTTGATAAATGGATCTGAAATCACATGAAATTTGTTCATCAATTATTCAGTCAATTTATTATGCTAAAAAAGCAGATGAAAATACTGAGAAACTCACAGGACAATATTTCTCATACCAAAAGCAGTGTCTTTTCCTATTTACTGGATTCAAAATGTTTAAACTTTTTTACATGTTGGAAAACTGGTGTTGCTGCCATGAGTCTCCCCTCTACTTATGAAAACATATAGAATTAGTTTGGGTTTAAAGAATGTTCAGTTTGGTCAATTGCCTTTGGCCAAGACCACTAGCTATGTGTTCCAGGGACCTGGGTTTGAGAAACTGGGGCCAGGATGAAATGTGTTTCCTCTCTTCCTGTCTGCCTGCCTCTGCTCACCTTCATTCCTACCTGCACCTTTCCTTAAGAAAAAAAAAAAGAGTGAATGTTCAATTTATAAATATATTCATCTGTTCTGTAAATATGTTTTTTCTTAGTACTGTGATTTTTAGTAGCAGGCTAAACTAAAAGGTAGAATAAAATTGAGATATAAAACAATACTTCAAGAAAAGTAAATCCAGCGTACTGTTGGTCATAAAATAAGGAAAATTCTGGCCTGCAAAATTCCACAAAGCAAATACTGTTTTTATTTTGTCTGAGCCATATTCAATGGTGGATATATAATTAGACCTGGAATATAAGCTTGCTTGATTCACATCTCCCCGTTTGCTGTCTGTGTGGTTTTTGATATTCTTCTTAACTTCTATATTGTTTTGATTACTCAAGTAAGATGACAATAATAGTAATATCTACTTCATAGCAGTATTGTGAGGATTACACACATTAACATAAGAAAGCATAGAGAACAATGTTTGACATTTAACAAACACAGAAAACAAGTGAGCGAGTACTAGGACTTCTTTAAGTTTATGGGAGTTCAATGGCAATATAATCTAATGAGAACTGTAATATTCCCATGGAGAGTTTAGTTTTTTGAAACCTTCTTTCATAAATTTCACCTCCAAAATCAGGTCAATTTCTACTTACACCTAAAAATACTAATGCTAATAATGCTAAAAATAAGTTTTCGTATTGAGTGCCCTCCGAAGTCAGAATCTCTGGGTTCAAATGTCAGTTGTGCCAATTCATTTTTGTGTGATTCAACAGATTACCTAAGTCTTCTGCTCCTTGGTTTTCACATTGGTAATAATAGAAAAGGAGCTTTTTATGTTTGTTTGCTTTTATAAAATTGTTGAGAGAATTGTATATAAGTCACTGCAATAGTACTGCATGCCCAGAATGTATGTTTGACACTGTTTGCATTCCTTTATTTATAGATGTTTTATTTCTATGCATGATTTTCTGTTCCTGTCCCATGGACAGTATATCTTTTGCATTTTACTGAAGAAAGTGGCATATTTCTATTCTAAGTATCTTCTTATTTTATGTTAAAGAGTTTCCATAAATCTGTTCTTAATAGTATTCATTTTTATGATTTTCTTAAAATATAAACAGTTACTTCCTTTTGAGAAGAAAGAGATTTTAACAGACCCAAAGTTGGTTATTGAGGTATTTTCAGACAGTCTATACAATGTCTTTGGCCTATTTGTGCTGCTCCTGGGCTGGATGAATTCTTTTTTAGATTTACTGCTGAAGGGCATTTGGGGTGTGTGTGTGTGTGTGTGTGTGTGTGTGTGTGTGTGTGTGTGTGAGCCCAACCTATGGCAGTGCTGTGACGTTTCACTGGATTCGCTCCAATGATTACTTTGATTGAGTCTGGTGGAGCTAAAAACGTCATGCTTGAAATGAGGTAATGTCAAGATTTTTTCTTGTGTTTGCAAGTAATTCTCTTTTTGATTTCCATCTGTTTTCTGTGACCTTTAAACAAGTTTGTAGCTTCTTTCCTTCTTCCAATAAACCTGAAATTAGGAAAAAGACTTAGTCTATACATATATGGTGTAAACTTTTCTTTTTTCATGCGTAGCAACCTTTCCACACACCCAGTCTTTCTCATGTCTTCCTAGAGCCTTGTTGAAGCATCTTTCTCTTCAAAGAGACGATACATCATTGCTCATATGCTCTGTTAATGAAAGCAGGGTACACTTAACTATGAGCAGAATTGTAAGTTGATTCTGAGCACAGGTTAAACTGTGTTTTGTAAGTGACAATATTTTTATACTTCTGAACATCTATACTCATTTTTTTCCTTCTTTTTTCCTCCTTTCTTCCATCCCTTCTTCCTTTCTTCTTCTTTCTCCTTTATTCTTCCTTTTTTCTTCTTTCATTTTTCTTTTGTAAATGTTCCATGTACACATGAATGAATATTGGGTTTTATTTTCTATCTAAATATGACTTAAATAGGGCTGGTGAACAATATTTAATTTATAATTTAGTTGATTTTATTTCATTGTTCTATTAGTTACTGACAGAGGTGTTAAAACTTCCAACTCTGATTAAAGGTTTGTCAATTTGTCCTCATAGTTCTGTTAACCTTTGTCATAAGTATGTTGAAGTCATGTTTTTAGGCACTTCATGCATAGAGCAAATAAGAACGAGGATTTGAGGTCTTATATGAGTCTTAATGGGCATGGGGAGTGAGGATGTAGGCAACTTAAGAGAGAGTAAATGCTTTTTTAGGAAAGATGAATGAGTCATTAGACAACAGATAAGATGTATGACAATTTGACAAAGTTTGAGTGTAGAAACTTCTGGTCTTCCCTCCTGTAATGAGTCAACCTTCCCTGGTTCATAAAACTCCTGGGGAGGAAATCTATACAATTGAATTCCTTTTAGAAGATCTCTCTTTGACTCTTGACTACAACATATTACTACTCTGGTTTTCTATATCCCTCATTGCTTCTAAATTTAGTAGGAATTATTTTATAATAAAGAACTCTCATTTACTTATTTAGTCATTTTATCTTATTTTATTACTAGAAGATCATAAATACTTTATGTATTCTCTGGTTTTAATCCAATATTATTGCTTCTTTTATTATTCAAATTACTCCAGTATTGTGACTGGGAGATTGGCACTGTGTCACTTACACATGCACCATTCTTTTTTTTTTTTAACATTTCCTTTCTTTTTGATGCATCATAATGTTCTGAGACTTATTACATATATTTATGTGTGTATATATATATGCATATATATACACATATATATTCTCTGAATTTTCAGATCAGTCATTTTTTCCATGACTCTGATTCCTTTTATTAGGAAATGGTATTTAGAAAAAATAAATTAGAGTCTGGATGTGAGTAGCTCACTAAGAATCTTATATACAGGTCTTATATTTATACTGTTTCATATCTCTGATCATTATTTACCAACAAGCCATTTTTGTGGAATTTTTCAGCATTAATATAGTGTTTTTTTATGATTGCTACTTTAGATTGCACTTTTTGATCAGCCAGTGATACAGATGACAAGCAAATGGCTAATGATTTTATTGAACTGTATTGATTTTCTAAGTGTTTCAAAAAAACGAAGGGTATCTTTGTGGAGCTAGATTATTTAACATTTGATCACATTACTGAAAAATAGATGAATTACTGAGCCAAGGGAGTCTCTCTGCTTAAAGTTATATAAAATAAAAATCAAATATTAGTGAATAAGTTCTGGATATTGTTTTGACAGATCAGTATCCAAGTCAGTAAGAATAGGATGAGGACATTTGATCCGTGGCCAAGCTTAGCTACAGTTTTATTCAAATACTGTTTCTGATGAGACAGGGATTCCTAAAGAGTTCACAACATGAAAGACTGACAAGTGACACACAGCACGGCAAAAAGAGGAAAGAAAACATTGTAAAGGAATATATAATTCACTAGCTTTAGAGACTATTGAAAAAAATAACAATGATAACTGTCAAAACATAGATTTTTAGCAACAAAAGCAAAGAAGAATTTGAAAAGAAATCCAAAGAATACAAATATAGGATCCTAAGAATAGGTAAACCTCTTACCAATATGTACCTTCATTTAAAAAATGATCATTTAGAATATTTCAATTCTGTTATCATATTTTGAGTACCAGCTATATGTCAACCATGAGTCAGATAGTAGAGATTATGAGGATCCTGGAACTCCCCACCATGGCACCCCCTAACCCCCACCACCCACTCCGATCTGCCATAGGTGGAATGTGATCTCTGCTGGACTTGCCAGGCCTCCTCCTGAGAATACAAATATGCAAGAAAGGTTAAGAGGGAGAGAAGTCTGTCAGTGCTAAGTTGTTTTAACAACAAATTCAGGAGCTCTGTTAGTGGAAAAGGAGCTGCCTTGATTCCAGTTTTTTAAATCCTTTTTTAAAGCCTGAATATTGAATTTTAATTTTGACATTATAAGATTCTAAGTTTCTTTCAAAACAAATTTACTTTAAAAATCATTGAGCTACCCAGGATACACGTGAGAACCCTAATAGTTATTGAATGGATCTTGTTATTCATTACAAGAAGGAAATACATGTTTCTAACCCTTCAGCAGACAATTCCCCACCAAGTTCTAGCAGATGGAAGCTCATTCAAGAGAAGAGAGGAGTGAAGGTGACATTCTATAAGACTGGAAGGAAATAGCACAGATGCTTGTCTCACTTGCAGGTTGATATTAGGATAAGGTCACTGATGGATGCCTGTCTAGGAGAATGTTCATTCAGACCTTGAGAGCTGCAGTGAGGCTCTGTGTGGTCAGGTCTGTAGTTGCTGAAACAGCACCTCTTCATTCACTCACACACCACAGCCCAACAGAATTCAAGGCTTGGCAGCAGCTTTGCAAAAGCAAAAGAAGCACTGATAATTATGGTTAGCGTTATACAGGAAGCAGGTTTCTTTGCCATTTTTGTGGTGTCACATAAGTCCCCATATTTCTTTACAAATCTTAGGATAGGGAGGGTGCTTCAGCATCATAGCTAAGAAGTCATTCATTCTACATCAATACAATGTGTGGAGGCAGTGAGCCATATTTAAATTGATTTAAAGTAATGAAAGCTAAGGTGTATCAAGCAGTAACCATAGATCAGGAATTCTTCTGAGAGTTTCCCATCTATTAGCTTATTAACTCCTTACTCGATTTTATAGATATAAACAATTTGACTCAAGACCATATAGTGAAGGTTTCAGTGCAGGCAACCTGACTCCAAAATCTCTCTCTGAACCACTGTGCTATTTGTATGGGTGTTGTAACTGTGAACTATTGTTAGCACACAAGAGGAAGAGAGAAAATACAGAAATTCCTTGTTTTCTTAACTTTTGGCTCTATTGAATCTTCATATTATGCCACATTTTCCTCAGAAGTTATTAATATAATCACATCATAAATTCAGAGAATTCTACTGCATATTGATGTATCCATGAGTGTTACATTAGTTTGAAAATATTAAACTTTACGCAGATGTCAGCTTGAAAGATGACATTCTGTAAATTACATTGATTGAAACATAGTTTTGCATTTTATTCACCTTGATATAACATGACCTCATTTTAAAAAATATGCTGTAGTGTATCAATTATAATTCTGTTTTTTGAATTATCTGCCAGGAAACGTATCTTGTTTTTAATGTTTGGCTTCAATGACTTTATTTATCTTTTGTCTTTCTGAACGCATATTCGATAATGATGTAAATTATTGATGAATTGTATATGTGAATACACTATATGATAATTCTGTTAGTTAAAGATTTTTTAAATAATTGTTGAGTCACCACCATATCTACTAAATAGTGATGTGAACAAATGAAGGCTTTATTTTTTTCTCATGAGACAAGAAATCTGAAAGACAGTTGCTGGCTCTGTTTCAGTGACTCATGGATGTCAGCACTGAGGTCACTGCCAATTTCTTCCTCTTGAGATGGTTGCTCTCACTGAAACTATACACCCATTTTCTAATTGGAAGAAAGAGAAAGAGAAAGGGAGAAAGCAACAAGGAGCATCCGTAATCTGTAATCCGGACAAAAAAACTATCCTCATATTATGCAAGGGAAGTGAGTGTTTGTTATATAAAGGCAGTATTGACCATGTTTTTGAACGTAGACTTTCTTCTTTCCTTTCTTAAGCAATTTTTTTTGTGTGTGTTTAATTTTTTGATTCTACTGAGTGGGTATTATAATTTATTACACAAATTATGTAACAAGAATGCAAGCAACAAAAAAATCTTGAGTTCTGATTAGAATTCTAAATGTAATAACCAATAGATGTGAGATTAACCAATGCCCGCTATTACTCTTGTATTGTTTACATAAAAAAAGCTTTACTCTTGTCTCACATTGAGACATTAGATAATTTTATGTTAAAACATTGGCATAAGCATCATTAATTACAGTGAGAAAAAAATGTTTAAACCTCAAGCATCAGGGAATTAGGCAAGTTATTATATAGCTGTACAATTACTAGTTAAGTTATTAAAATCACACTTTGCAGAAATAATAGTTATATTTAAACCACCACAATATGATACCTCATGAAAAAGAAAAAGACTATGATGGCATTTTAAAAAAAATACGAAGTGAATGAATGAAAAAAATATACAGTAAATAGCAATAGAATGAATTTTTTCCTAAAAAAGAAGATAGCATATTTTATTGATATTATTAATAAGAAGTGTACAATAAATAGTTCAGAGCCTATGATCCATGAATAAAAGAAATGAAGGAAATAGAAAATTCACAAACTAAAGCTTACTTATAACAACTGTATAGTCACAAATACAACTAGACACATTTAGAGGTGATATTTAGGCCATAGACTATGTTTTTAAAAACTGATAGTATTTCCCAATGACACAGGATATGATAAAAGGAAACATTTTCATAATTGAAATTATGCAAAATTTATCTGAAATAGTTTTTAATGAAGTTTAGTGAAATCAAGACTAAAGCATAGTAACGTAGATAAATATGCTAACCAAAGTATTTATAGGGAATAAAGAAATGTTTATGGGAACAACCTTTTTGTTGTGCGTGCGTGTGTGTGTACATACATTTCCTATTCCATTAGAAAGTCCAACTTCAACATGCTAATATATCCACATTGATGACCCAGTCTCTGGGATCACTAGAGATACCTGGGTCCCATTGAAACCTCTGGCCAAAGCTTAAATTAAGGCTCCTCAGGCCATATTCCTAATGTGTAAGCTATATGCAAACATGAAAATACTAGTTACCTTCTCTAGGATACAACATTTTTTCTAATCTGATATGTTTGATAGAGTATATTCTTAGGGCCTAAAACATCTTTTTATTAAAATTGCTGAGAATGATACAATAATGAATAATGAAAGTCCTCTTGGTGATGAAAGAGGATTTCCACAGAAGGAAATGAATAGTACATAAAGATGTTCATTAATGTTTTATATTCAGTAGCAAAAATGAAAAATGTGAATCATAAATGCTTTTTATTTTTATCTAACTGAATAAACTAAATTTTACTCAAATTCAAGGACAAAACATTAATACGTTTTTCAGAAGATTCCATTTAAAATATGGAATCCAAAAAGAGGAAAAATAGATTTCCTTATCTAATAATTTGATCTTCATGCATATATGGTCTTGATCTAATTCATAATTTTATCATTTGCTTTTAACCTCAAAACTAAGGAGGGGGTTCTGATAATTTGGGACTTTTAGATATTCTGGTAATTTTATTACAGTTCTTTAGAATAACGGTACACATTTCATCTGACTTTAAAGTAATATAGAAAGACAACCTTCAGAGTACTCAGATATTATAGCCAGATCATGTAGCATTGGTTAGTATGGCTCTCAGTCCACAAAATTATTTGTGAAAAAACAATTACTGGCTTAATTTTCACTCCTAGCAGCCGCCAGTCAGAATAGTGATCATTGTTCTCTATCATCTCTTACTGTGTTCCACCAATGTCTGGAAAGTTAGTCCTTGGATGGTGATTGGCCTTCAGTTTCCTGGAGTCTTCATGGTCACTGCAGGTAGAGTTACACTGTCCAGACTGGTTTTGTATCACCTTCGAAGTTCTCTTTCTGGTGGGAAATGCATCTCTTTGAGGTTCGGCTTCTTCACAGGCACTGGCTTGAAGTACTGCTCCAAACACAGATCTAGAAATTACAAGCCCTCTTTTCTCCTAGTAGGTGGACATTTGCATCTGTGCTGCAAAGACACTCTCTCTGTCCCCTTCTTCCAGGTCTCTTGTCATATTCTCTTCATTTTGCTTTGGCTTTTGTGAAAGATGGGTTTCCTTGGGCTGGTCTTGCTCTTTATAGCTGCCAAAATCTCTGACTCCAGACACTTAAAAGTCTATGCAATGGAAAAGAAAAGTGCATGCAAATACGAGGGAAATCTAGAAAGTAAAATAAAATTTAATGTCTTGAAAATGAATGTATGAGAGGTTAAGTACTAGGCAGTACTTGAGTGCAAAGATTTGAAAACGTATTATGTAATCACTCAGGAAAGGCAGTTTAAATTTGAAAGAGGAAGGTGTTTATTGACTTTCTGGCTGCTGACATCCACATTCCTCTTACTGTCAAATTAGTCTCCACCTGCCAGTGTAGGGCTCCCTTGGATCTGGTACCATATCCATTCCAGATAAATAGCTTTTGGAGAGAACCTGAAATCAGGTTTGCACTGGGGCCCTTTTAAATGTGGTTTTCAGTTTAGTTTTCCAGCTATCTGTGCTGAAACCTCAGATTCCTCTTGCTAATAAAAATTGTAATGATGATGATGATGATGTTGCTGTTTTGAAATTCTGTACTTTCTAGTTGTTAAGGCCCTTTTGCTTGATATGGACCTGGACTGACACACCAGAGAGGCATTCTATATGCACATTTTAACCTCCAGCGAATCTTTCGTATTCTGATCAGTTTCCTGGACTTACATTCACAGAATCCATCCTTAGTGTAACTTTAGACTTGTCCCTACAAAACCCTTCAAGATTTAAGATACTTGTTTTGATCTTAGAAGACCATGTCAGTTAATTCTGCAGGCTGTGAGTCCTAGAAACAGCAGAATAGTAAGCTAAAAAATAATTAATAGGCATTTCTTATCTAATGGCACTTGAGCAACACTTTTTTGGATGTCCTCGCTCTGCCCTTATCCTGGATATTTAGGTAAGGTATTAATCAAAATGTAAAAAGGACCTTGATGGAGATAAAGGGTTCTTTTTACATTGGGAATTTACCAATTTCAAGGACACTGATGGTAAATGAACCTGATTTGTGTTATGCTATTGTGAGCTGGTTGTAGTGCTTAGTTTCTTTATTAGAAGATGATTTTAAAAGGGCAGCACAAATTTGTCTTGTAATAAGATAAGCGGACATAAGGTCAAGAAAGCACTGCCAAAGGGATAGTTTGCTGAAAATTGAAGACAGGCCTCCCATTTCAAATGGTATCCAGGGAAATTTCCATTAACTCCAGTGCCAGTGCAATGAAACTGAAAGTGAAATTGGTAGGTCAGTAATGTTATGCCAGCATCAAAGTGTTTCCATCATCTCTGCTTTGTTGTCAGTTCCTTATCCCGAAATGCAAACCCTGTAGCAAAAAAAATAAAAATCTTTCTGCAGTAAAAACATATTATACATATTGGGTCTCAAAACTCACCTCTCACATTCTGGACCCATTAGGTGGATACAGCTCTCAAAAAATAATGGGTATGCAAGTGACAAATTTTAACTCCATGGGCACACTCGCTCTAGCCACACAATCACATATAGTTGAATGGATCTAAGAATCCCAGTAGCAGAGAGAAGAGAGGATTTTAATTTTCAAAATGTTCAGATAAGTGCTAGGAAGAAATTGTATTTACAACAAGGGGTTACTGTAGACTGAAAATTATAATAGAAATTCTACCTGTTTGTCCAAGAAGGGGATTCAAAAAACTCCCAAGTGGCTATAAAGTGGAAAAATGGTGATCACATGCTCTGTATTTTGACAAAATATCTAAGTAGATTTTTACTCATTTGAGGATAAACAGAAAGGAAAATATCGTAGTAGAACATAAGGTGCATCACACAAAATGAGATTGAGGGTTTATGAGTTTCCTATTACTGCAGAAGCCATGCCACCAACTTAGTGAGCTGAAGTACCACCAGCTTTACGTTACAGTTCTGACAGTCACAAGTTCAAAATAGGTCCCACTGAGCTAAAATGAAGGTGTTGGGGAGGCTGTGTGCTTTCTGGAGACTGTATGGTAAAGCCAGTTTCTTACCTTTTTTCATTTCTAATAACCAACGTTTCCTTAGCTCATGGCTCCCTTTCTCCATCATCAAAGCCAATATACAGCTAATTTCTTTTCAGGCTGTCATCTCCCTGATGCTGTCTTTTCTGGCTCCTTCTTTTACTATGCAGACTCTTGTAATTACATTGATCCTACCTCTAATAATTCAGTACCATCTTTCCATCTCAAGATCAATTAACAAACTTAATTAATCTGCTATTTTAATTCCCTTTTGCCTTGTAATACTAATATATCATGGGTTCTGAAAATGTATTCATAGATATTTTGGGGCCCCACAGAAGGCAATATACTTATAATGTTGGTAAAGTCAAAGATCTATACATTGAAAGTCAGATAGAAATTTTAGAAATTATCACCTTCAGAAAAATGTTTTGTTAGGCAAACAATATACAGTCTATATCATATTTTGACTTCTTCCCTCTTAATTTTTATAATTTTATTATGCAGATAACTTCTCTCAAACATTAGCAATTAATAGTGATGATTAAAAGGTAAGAAAACAGATTTGAAAAGAAAACAAGGTAGTACCTGCAATATTAAAGCTCAGTATGGAGGTATCTGATTTCCAGTTCCTCATGTAAGGGGTTTTAGAAGTTGCCACTTAGAGCCTTTAAGTGAAAATCTGAGCAGTCTGATAAATCAAGAACTCTTCTAGGATCCGTAAAAAAGTCAAGGTTACAGAGCAAACCACTGCCTCAGTAATTAGAGACAGATGAATACAGGGAGTCACAATAAGAAGCCACCTCAGGAGCCGGTGTCTGAGTAGGGAAACCTGACCTGTAAGTGACGTATTGCTGAAGACTCAGTGTGGACAACTTTGAAAGCAGAAGTGCTAGGAGAATCTAGTTAGAGGGGGAATTTATTTCTAGGTTCTCACATGAAATAAGAACAATCTCCAGATGCTTCTGGCAGAAGTTGGGGGAAAGGAATCATTTTGAAATATGCCAGAATATTCTGTCCTTGACCAGGCCTGTCTCAAGAGAAACTGGTTAACCAGTTTCTAAAAAGAAATGAGCTATCAAGCCACTAAAAAGACATGAAGGAAACTTAAATGTATATTACTAAGTATAAGAAGACAACATGAGAAGGCTGCATATTAGCTATGATTCTAACTATATAACATTTTAGAAAAGAGAAAGCCATGGAGAGAGAAAAAAGAATCAGTCTTTGCTAGGGTTTCTAAGGAAGAAATGAATAGACAGAGCACAGACCAATAATAGATTAAATACTCTGCATGCTGTTATAGCAATGGAATGCCAGTGTATAATTGCTCAAAGTCATAGACTGCACCATAGGAACAGCAAACCCTAATGTAAACTCTGGGTGTTGGGAGGTTATGTGATGTCAATGTAACTTCATCTGTAACACATCACTCTGGAGACGAATGTACTTGCTAGGGGAGAATATGTGTTAGTCAGGCAATGGTATGTGGAAAATCTCTGTAACTTACTTAATTTTACTAGAACTTGCCCTGAAAAAAATATAGCTTAAAAACATTGTACAACAAGAGAAGCCATCAATAAAATAAAAAACACAACCTATCAAATGGAAGAAAATATTTACAAGTCATCTGTCTGATAAGAGTTAATATAAAGAGATTGTGTAATTCAGTAGTTTATAAATCTGATTAAAAATGAACAGAAAAATTGAATAGACATTTCTTCCAAAGGAATCATCTGGAAAATGCAAATCAAAACCACAATGAGAAATCACCTCATACTCTTAGACTGTTTGTCATTAGAGAGACAAGAGATAAAAATGTTGGCAAGGATGTGAAGAAAAGGGAAACTTTTTGTGCTGTTGGTAGGAATGTAAATTGGTACAGTTACAATGGAAAATAATACAAAGTTTCCTCAAGAAAATGAAAATAGAACTACTATATGATTCAGCAATTTTACTTCTGGGTATGAAGTCAAAGGAGACAAAGCCACTATTTGAATCTGTACCCCATGTTTATTGCAGCATAATTTGCAATTGCCAAGACATGGGAGCAATCTAAATGCCCATCAATAGATGAATGGATAGGAAAGTATCACACACTCTGGACTATTATTCAGCTATAGAAGAAAATTAATCCTGATATGGTATTTTGTGACAATATGATTAATTTTGATGATATTACACTAAGTGAATAAGTCAGACAGAATAAAATGGTATGATTTCACTTTTATGTGGAGTCTAAAAAAACCAAACTCAGAGAAACAGAACAAATTGGTGTTTGTCAGAGGCAGAGCGTGGGGGTTGAGGAAACGGGTAAAGGTGGTCAAAGTACAAACATTCATTAATAAGACAAATTAATTCTGGGACTCGAATGTACAGCCTGGTGACCATAGTTAGTAATACAGTTGTGTATAAAAGTTTCTAAGAATTTAAAAGCTCTTATCACAAGAAAGAATTATAACTATGTGAAGTGATACATGTTAACATGCGACAATCATGTTGCACTATTTATACATGAAATAATGTTGTATACATTTAGATAATACAATCTCATGTCAATTTTGTCTCAATAAAATTGAAAAATAAATGAAATTTTTACTGGTAGTACATACTATATGGAAAATAAGATGTAATGCACGGATACATTAAATACTTATAGCAGGTTTCATGTAAATGTGAGGAGAAATTTCATTAACATATTTACATATGTAAAATAATACTCCTTTCAATATTATTAAAATAGGAAAATAATTGGAAACAGCCTAAAATTTTTCAATATCCAATAATTAAACTGTGAAAAGTTTTTTTTTTCTTACCCAAGATAAGAAATCTTACTGTGAATACTTCTTATTTTCAGAATTAAGTCTCCTACTGATTTTTTTTTCTCTGGAAGTGAATTACATTTAGGAATATGAAAACAGAAAAACTACTTTGCTACAAATTCAAGTCTATGAATATAAAATTTAAATACTCATACACATGTACTAACAGATATTGATATCATATAATCATATGGCATTGTGTTCAGGATAATATTTGAAGTGTATCCTTAGAGTAGATATAAGTTAGATTTCAGAGAAAAGGGGGATATAATTTTGCCACAACATGAATTGAATAGTTTACCATCAGTATGATTAGTTTTAAAATGAAAGTTGTTAAAATATTTATATTCTAATATTCAGTAAAACAATTGAAATGTGTATTTTCCATAGCAAGAAACATTTGACACAACTATTGAATTACAAACCTGAGTTTATCAAGAAGTCAAAGAATAATAAAAAACTGAAATAGTGAAATAGGTCAAAACAGAGAACAAGACAAAATAATGATACTTCTAAAGGAGGCTAAAAATACACATACTAACAATTATATGATGCTGTATAGAATCTTTTGCTTTTTTCTGATTTGAAGCAAGACCTACATATACAAATTGAATTCACATTTCCAGCAAAATCAATTAATGAGTCATATCTATATACATATTCTCAGTATAAAAAGATCCTAGATCTAAAATAATTCATATAGAAACCACATATAAATAAATGCATAGTTGTATTTTTTTGAATTGCTTATGAAGAATTTAAAATAAGTGGATTTTCAAAACAAAGGGTCTGAAATCAATTACTTCTAAAGTTTTGAGAAAATCAAATTATATTTTTCCCCCAGATATTTGTTCATGTGCTTGAAATGTATAAAAACATTGAAATAGTTGAGGTTACTATTACTATCCCACTATGAATGTGCCTACATAATTGTAATTATAAAAAAAAAATTAACCTGATTATTAGCACCAACGGATAACTATTTGAGGTCAGTAAAAGTCATTTCTCTTCCAATCAGATATAATTGGGAAGAATTAAGAACTCTGTATTACATTTAACAAATGTACATCTCTTCCTTGCAATCTTCTCCATGCAGTGAGCTTTTCCCCACACTGCAAGGTCTGTACCCAGAAGCAACAATAGAATTGTGATCTGTGATGTTTTTTCTGCTTAACAGAGGTGAAAATATGGTGAAAAACTTATCATTATTAATATCAGCTAGTAATAACATAAATATCCATAGATATATAAAGTTGTTATTCATGCTCAAATTACTTTTGTGTTGCCTTACAGACCTATATGATTGACTAATTTTAAATTGAAAGTAAAGAAAGAAAATATAGATCTTCGGGTACTAAAAAGGCACTTTAAAGTACAAATGACTCAGTTACTGAAGTTTTAGAAGTAAATTCATGTATTTAATAATTTTGGTCTTAAAATGTGTTACAGAACACTTTTCTTAAAGAAGGCATTTTCCCATGGAACTGTCACTAAATTTTATCTGAATTTATTGGGATGCGTCTTTTTTCATAGGAGAAAATTGTACCTGTGGGTTCCACATAGATGAATTGTGCTTTGCTCTGCCTGTGATGATGGGTGGGGATTTTTTATTTTTTTATGGCATTGTCAGTCTAGAGAATGGGGAGCACCAAGGTGCATTTCAAGATGTTCACTTCTCCGTGAGCTCCATTAGACTTTAATTGTTTGATAAAAGGTATATATTTTTTCAGTTTTACATAAGGACCACGGAGAAATATGTTAGAAAAAAAATTCCCCTTCTCTGCTCAATAAACCAACCAGTTGCTGCAAATCCTTCCTATTTATTAATTCTAAAATCATCACTAACTACAGAAAAATGTCTAAACTGTTTTCAGAATGGTACACATGATTTGTCCTTCAGAAATCCTCTGCAATGAGTCAGTCGCTGTAGTCAAGTAGAGACCAATGTCCTTATAGCTTTTAATAGAGTATTCTGACTTTCCTGGTAGCACCAAAGTTGCTGTGGATGTGTCTGAAGATGGTGTTTTTTAGATAAATGCGATAAATACATTTTTGCTAGAGCACAGGTTTGTTGGCTGCAGTTAATGAACAATAGCCTCTGAATATTGCCATGTTTTATTACTAGAACTTAATGAAATAGACAAAGTCATTTCTGGTTCTGATTTCTACAAGAAAATGTATGGTTGGGAGCTTTCTAACATCTTTGTAAATTTTCTTTTCTTTCTGAGACAATTGTTATTTCAGTCTTTCCAGATGTTGATCAGTAAATATGCAGGGTGGAGTGTGAAGTGGTCAGAAGAAAAAGACAGCAGGAAAAGTGACCCTAAGACAGGTGAGTCATCAGCACAATTTATAAAAGTTAAAATTGCCATTGGAACACAAAAAAGAGGGAAGGTCACTGACAGAGTTAAATAGATTTTTTTTGTTGAGAACTGATAGAGAGAGAGAGAGAGAGAGAGAGAGAGAGAGAGAGAGAGAGAGAGAGAGAGAGAGAGAGAGAGAATATAAATTCTCAAAGGGCAGATAGTTCTTTTCTGCTTTTTAGCAGTTTTATCTCCAGTGCTTATATTTCTGAGACTAAGTTATTCTTCGGAATTCTGTGTCTGAGCTTGTGAAGTCATTTTCCTGCTTAAACGAATGTAAAGCTCTCAGAAATTTTAGAATTGAGATGCAGATTATGATGCTTTAAAATACAGAAGCAAAATCCATTATGTAAGATAAAGAAGGCCATTTTTAATTTCCAAAGCACACTTTTTTTCCACTGAAAGGACTGGAATCAGAGGCAGGTCATCCATGAATTGCCAGTATTTAAAAAAAAAAATCATTAGTGGCAAATGAAATAACAGAGCCTCTTATAATAGATGAGGTCTTAGATGAGATGAAATAGGATATTTTGGTAGTGTATAGGATTCCTAGGTTTGCAATTTATTAATTTTTAAGCTTTTTGACTGCTGATGTAGTTTCTGGGTGATTTATTTCAAGTTGTATATTCAGAGTCTGAAGGTGAACTCATTAGCCAAGTAAGTGTATATCCATCTCACTCAGTGTGTGGTACTCACAGCATGAGTTGACTAACGCCTCTTTCTAGCTTACCCAACAGACTGAACTAGTCATTTTCCAGAAAATCATGTTTAAATGTTTAGATGTGGTACCACATTTAAAAATCATCAACTACTTCATAAACTTCAATGTGATGGAATTGAATGTATTTAAAGGTCACTTTTATATCTTTTTTGTCTCCTTTATATATTATTCTCTTATTTTAAGCTAGAGTCTAAATACGCTGCAATTTTAAAGGGGTAAGGAAGGATGACTGATTTGAAGGTTTGGATGAGAAAGGAGCACTAAAAATCTGAACTCTAAAGGGTTTATATAATGTTAATAATGCATCTTTAGAAAACTATTCATTTCATGAAAATTACCCAAGATGATATAATTTCAGGTCTAGTTGTTGGTTTTTTTTTTTTTAATTTTTCCCTGTTGAGTGTAAATAATATCATATTTTGTAGAAAATGCAGTTTAATTAAATAGCATGCATTTGGCAGTCAGCCGGTATCTCCATTGTTCATTCTGTTTTTAGAAGAGTTGCCCTTTCTGCTAGTTTAGAAATCACATTTTATTTTTCTCTAAGGTGATAGAAAATCATCAGAATTTGGAGAACAATTTGCTCCCTTTCTAAAGCAATTACAATTAACTTAAATACTCAATTTGAGTCTTAATTGTGTACATTCTGCATCCTATGTTTACTTTTTCCTCTTTTGTTAAACTGTATTGTATTTCTTTATGATGGAAACATCCAAATTATTTTTTCTTTGTCTGAATGTGGATTTTGACTATTTTACACAGGCACTCATTCTCCACTGGAGAATATTTTATTATTTACATCTGTTTGACAATGATAGGGCCTTTTGCAATTATAAATCATGTGCATTTCTATTCCTATCACATTTTCATGGTTCAATTTTCACCAGTAATATAAAGAATTGGTCCTGAGTAGGGAGTCTCTCAGTAATTTGTTTGATCTTTGAAGAAGAGTGTTCAGTCCTCCAATAACTTTAAATGATGATTAAAAAAATCCACTTATTTTTATTTTTCCTCTGCTTTACTCCAAATCAAAGGATGGAGTAATATGTATGTGAAAAGGAATAGAGAGAAAAGAAATTATAGAATGTTTGTTCATTCAGGGGTCATTGAGACATAAAAGTCCTAGTATCTACTGAACTCTTGCAATGCTAAATTATATATTATACATATCCTTAATACTCTCTATACAAAGTACTTTATTTCTTAGTCTCCAAAACAACTGTTTATGTTAGGTGTTAATGTCATGCTCACTTTAGAGCTTAGACAACTGGAGTTGAGTCCTTAAGCAATTTTCTCAACCTCATGTAATTATTGTTAAAGTAAGGATTTGAAATGAGGTTCATTTTACCCCAAAGTTCATTTCCTGTATTCTTTCTACACAACACTATCTATAGGAAGAGAAGTTATTGAATAACTTAAAATATGGATTGACATTCTTGGATTTTCGTGTTGGAATATCACACTAGTGATGCATAGATTTGATGCACGGCAATAAGAGAGGCAAGAAATCTTGAAAGTCATTAAGGGAGTTCATTTGATAAGATGATTAATACATAAATCAGTGTAACTAGTAATAATCACAGTATTTGTAAGTAACTAATGATATTAAAAATACTATTGTAATAATGCTTATAAGTAACAAAACCCAGGTAATTTAGCAATCCTTTTTTCAAGCATATTAAAAAGCTGAATTAAACAATAGAAACAATAAAAACCCATCTTGGAAATAATGAAACACCTACCCAGGATTCAAGGAAATAAGAAAATTAAGACTGGCAAGTCATGGCATTTAGTCATGCTTTCTCTAGTGAATTGAAAATCCTGTGGTAGTAGATAGGCTGAGTTTTGCTTTCAATGGCCTCACAAAGCTAGTGTAATGAGGTTTGGAGTCTAAATCTCCCCAGAAGCACTGGTCCTGGTGAAACCATTTACTTTTAGTTAGAAACCTGAAAAGTGATACTTTTGAAGTAAATAGAAAGAACTAGACCTTTGCAGGAACTCTCTTTGAATCATTTTAGTCTTTGGAATTAAATTGAGGTGACCACGGATTTCCAGTCCATTCAGATACCTGACAAAAACAGCATAATTCCCCTCTGGAGGAAGGTGAAATTCAAAGCTTCAAGTAATTTCTACAACAATTTTATAAATGTAATGTCTGACTTGAAAAAAGAAGCAGGTACAGAGGTGACAAGACATCATGAATGACACAACAAAAAACCGGACAATAGAAACAGATTCACAAGTGCCCTCACTCATAAAGACATAGATTTTAAAAGAACTTCACTTTCTTCCACGCTTAGAAAAGAAATGACTGAGAATTTTGGAAGAGAACTGTAAAATTATTTTTTTAAGTGAAAAATTTAGAACTGAAAGATACCAGAGTATGGTTTTTTTTTTTAATTGAAATAACATTAATTTACAACATATAGGTTTCAGGTATACAGCATTTTAAATCAATATCTGTGTATATTACATTATATTCACCAAGTCTAGTTTCCATCCATTACCATAAAATTGACCCATTTTGTCTGATTCATCTACCTCTCTTGCCTTTACTTGTATAACCCATTGTTTTCTTCTTGAAGTCTAAATGTTTGTTTTTGTTGATTCATTTTGTTACTTTATCACATATGCGGGAAATCTTATGCTGATTATGCTGATTGTCTCAGTTTGATTTATTTTGGTTAGCATAATAGCTTCTAGGTATATGCATGTTGTTGCAAATGACAGAATGTCATCTTTTTGTAGCTGAGTACTATTTCATTATGTATATATACCAACATCTACTTTATCCTATGGCCTGTTGATAGATACTTAGGCTGTTTCTAGCTCTTGGTTATTGTGAATAATATTGCAACGAACACGGGGGTGTTCATGGGGGAGAAACATCTCTCGGTTAGTCATTTAGTATTCCTTGAGTAAATACCTGGAAGTAGGAGAGCTGGATCATCTATATGGTAATTCTATTTTGAATTTTTTAACAAATCTCCATATGTTTTTATAATGGTTGCATGAGCTGCATTCATGTCAATAGCGCACAAGGATTTCCTTCTCTCCACATCCTATCTGACATACCATTATTATTTTGATGTGCACTTTTCTAATAATAAGAGATGATGAACATCTTTTCATATGCCTGTTAGTTATCTGTACACTATTGATGTGAATGTAAATTTGACATCAGCACTATTTTTTTTTGTGTAGCTGTAGTGATTCTAAGATATCCTTGGGAACTATTACATTCCATTCTATTTTTGTATGTGACTAAGAGAATTATATGAATTTCTCAAGGTTCCTTTGCACAGCAAAGAATAAAAATGTACTTGCTTGTTATTTGGTTTGTTTTTAGAGTTTTTTTTCCAAAACAAAGAGGGACCTATTAAAATAAATTTAAATTCCTAAGGTGTCTGACCCACTGGTCATACAAAATCACTTGTAACCCTCTTAGCTATTTCTTCTGGTAGCAAGCTCTACCTTTCTAAATTATGTATATATTTATATGCAACAATACTATATATGTGTATATATGGTTGTATGCATTATATACTAATATTACATTTATTATATTTCCTGATTTGTTGATTTTAGATTATAGCTGCTAGTTTTCATTTGTTAGGATTTAGCTACTTTATGGTACCTCAGCTCATCCTCTCTCCCCCAGATGAATTTCAATACACATTGAATTATATCACAAACTATTTAGAGCCATGTTTTTCAATTCATAAATATCTTGGAGTTATTTATATATTTTTCTATAATAAAGAATAAAAATCAGTTTTTGATGTTCAATCACTGAGAGCTTTGACACTTCACCCTTCCCTCCTTTGCTTTTGCCCCACACCTGAGAAAGCTGATAAAAAGGACCCAGCAACTACCTCCCTTGGTACTGACTGAGTTTAAACCACAAATCCCACCCAGTTCTAACTCCAAACAGCAAAAAAAAACTAACTTTTCAGTCTCTTTCATGTATTTTTACTCTAGAAGAAACCTGAGACCTGTTCTTGGAGAATTCTTTTGCTTTTTGGTATGTAAGTTGTACACTTCATTGCATACTCATTGGTGTCTATGTGTCAGTCCTCCTGACATCCACAATTTCTGAGCAGAGAAGGCTGCCAGGATTTTAGCAGGTTATGTTAAGCTTCCAAAGAAAACATATTCTTTGTTGTATATAGAACCTTTAAGAATTGTTTTCAGCGGTATAAGGATACCTCTTTTAATGTTTCTGACTTTTACTATTTTCTTTCCTCCTTTTTTCTCCATTTGCTAAGAATTATTATAATTAATTATATGTTGAAAGGAAAAATAAAAGAGAATATATAGTGGAGAGGGAGAAAGGAATGAACAAAATATCTCTTCCATGACCACAATGGCATACTATACAATGGATAAAGTCTTCCTAGTTTAACAACTTTCAGGCCATAACACTAGTATTTATATAGTGAGGTAGAGATTTCAAAGTGTTTATATATGCATTGTGTCAGTGAAATTGCAAATACTGCAATTGATATGACCAGCAGATGAAACAGATTGTGGAAGAAAATATAGCTTATCCACAGTTCTACAGTTAGAAAGTGACCTGTGGCTCAAGAACAGATTTTCTGATCTCAGATCTCATGGATTTATCATGAAATCAGCTACTTCTCATGTCCCTGAAATATACCGAACTTATTTTAAAATATATTTAATATTATTAAGCAAATATGAATATCCTGAAGATTCTGTAATAATGTTTTAGCCTGCATTTTAATTGTGTTACAGTAAAGAGGGTATCATTGGATTGGGTTTTATTTTTCAGTCTTATGCTATAAAACACTACTAACAGCTGATGACTTCTATTGATCCACCTACATTTTTGAGAAATATATTTAGTGTACTCTTGGAAATCATCCAAAATATTTGAAAAAGAAAACTGGAAAAAAGTCCAAATGTTTGAACTTCTAAACAATATGCCTTTGTCTCTAGTCCTAAGTTAATGTATCATAGAAGTAGGAGTTTATTGAAGCATCAGAAAACTTTTCACATAACAGGACTACTTGCTTGATGTCTGTACTATCACTGATAAAAGGGAATGAAGTTTTAAAACTCTTTAACAGAGGAGTAGTTTGTTTAAAGGCATGTTAATAATCATTGCTCTGAAAACACTGGAGTTTTCAAAGAGATTCAACTGGAATTATTAAAGATTCCACAGAAGAGCCACCTCATTATGTAGTGAATGTTGGTAATACCTTGTTATAACGTATTTAAAGCACAAATAATTTGAGATGAAATAAAGTCGATGGAGATGTTAAAAAATCTTCTAAAACTTGAATACACACAAGCTTTTCCATATCAATCAAGTACCTTGATTGTGAGGGATATAAATAAAATTTTGACCATTTACAATGAGAAGAAATTTGCTGATATCATATTTGATTAAAACATAACCTGCATAAAGATATCTAATTGGACGTAGGAATCAGTTAAAGCTTTAGGGTGCAGCCAGTAGCTCTTCTATGACTAGATGTTCTTCAATATTGTCAACATTGTGGGAGGATTCTTGATGCCACCATAACTGAACTGAATAGCTTCAACTTCCTTGAAAATATAATATTTCTGAAATTTAGTCTTGGAAAGGTACATCCAATTGTATCATCTAGGTCATTTGTCTGTAATGCTATGATATCAGAGGGGTATCTGGTATA
The DNA here is from genome assembly GCA_004363575.1 of Solenodon paradoxus. Lineage (NCBI taxonomy): Eukaryota > Metazoa > Chordata > Mammalia > Eulipotyphla > Solenodontidae > Solenodon > Solenodon paradoxus. The sequence goes on from RJWH01000064.1 coordinate 1,461,198, forward strand.
AATAAGCTTCTTTTCTATCCACAGGAGCAAAGTTTTGTATGTTTTGCCTACCATCAAAACCTCTGATTGATACAGTGGTATTAGTTTTATAGATGTTGAAATATTTTAATTTATTTATTTACCTGGGGAGAGGTCCCACAGTTAGATTGACTATAATTTTGACACTGTTCTTTTGGGACAAATATGTACTATAAAATGATGTGACACTTCCAAGCAATTTTAATAATTCTTTTTAGGAACTTTAAAAAATGTTGCTGGATAACCCCTCATACACACACCCCCAAAGATCACCATAGTCAAGCCAAGTAGCATAATATACTCTATCAATAAGAGACAAGAATCTTATGATTATCCCAATAAGTGCAATAAAAGTATGTGATAGTGTTCAGTATCCATTTATGAGAAAAAGATCCTCAACGAAATGGGCATAAGAGGTATGCACCTTGAATAATAAGGCCACAAGCAACATCATATTCAGTGTAAAATGAAAACTTTTCATATAAGAACAGAAACAAAGAATGTTCACTCTTACTACTATTATTTAACATAGTGTTAGAAATTCTATTCAGAGAAATTAGATAATAAAAGGTATATAAATTGGAAAGGAAGAAGGAAAAATAGATTTTAGTAAAAAAAAATACACTAGAAAAAAGAATATTGTAAAGTGGTAGACTACGAAGTTAACACACAGAAATTAATTGAGTTTTTATGTGCAAAAAGATATAGTAGAAAGAGAAATCAAGAAAACAATCCTATTTATAATTACATCAAAAAGAATAAAGTACTTTGAAATACATTTGACCAAAGAGGTGAGAAGTGTGTATACTGAAAACTATAAAGCAGTGTTGTTGATAGAAATAGAAGTAGATACAAAGAAATGAAAAGATATTCATGCTAAGACTGGAAGAATTAACATTGTTAAAACCCTGTGTTACCTAAAGCAATATACAGATTCATTGCAATCTCTTTCAGAATCTCAATGGCATACTTCACAGAAATAGTACACAAATTATGAAATTAATTTTAGAGTGATAAAAGACCCAAAATAACTCAATTAATCTTGAGAAAATAATAATAAGAAAGTAGGTATGATGCTCCCCAATATAAATTACTTAAAAATAGTAATCAAAACAATAAATAGATTACTGGAACAGAACTGAAAGCCCAGAAATAAACCCACAGATCTATGAACAATTAATATATGACCATGGAGATAAGAAGACAAAATGGAGTAAGAAAAAGAAACAAGAAAAATCAGGGATACCTCAAAAAAATTAAAACTAGGAATTCAATGTAATCCAGTTACATCGCTTCTGGGTATTTACCCAAAGATTACAAAGGCACTCATTTGCAGATATTTTTATGCACTCCTGTTTATCACTGCATTATTTATAATAGTCAAGGAATGACAATATCAACAGATAATTGGATAAAGAAGCTGTAGTGTATACACACACACATACAATAGAATACTACTCAGCTATAAAAAAGATGAAATCCTGCCATTTTCAACAACCTGGATAGAAATCAAAGGTATTATATTTAGTGAAATAAATCAAATGGAGAAAGATAAATACCATGTGATTTCACTTATATGTGGTACATAAAACAATAAAACAAATGAACTAAATAAAATAAAATAAAAATTTTAGATTATAATCTAGCTAGTGGTTACCAGAAGAAAAAAGGGAAAGAATTTGAGTAAATATGGTAAAAAGAATCAATTGTATGGTAAAGGATAGAACTGGGTTTTTGTTGGTGAAATTAATGTAGTATATACAAATGTTAATTTATAGTAATGCACCTTTTAAATTTACATAATGTTATATTTAATTTTTAAAGTTCTATATTATACTTGGAAAACTCTAAAGACTCCACTAAAAATTATAGAAACACTAAATAAATAGGGTGTTGTGCCAGGATATAAAATATGTACACAAAATCCACAGAACTTCTGTATGAAACAATGAACTAGAGGAATGAGAAGCTACCAAATTAATCCCATTCACAACTGTATCAAAAAAGGCTAAAATACCATGGAATAAATCTAACAAAGTGAAAGATCATTATACTAAAAATTACAAGACATTGTTAAAAGAAATAGAAGACACAAAAGTATGGAAAGTTATTCCATGCTCATAGATTGGAAGAATTAACATAGTTAATATGGCTGTCTTAATCAAAGCAATATCCTGATTGAATGCAAATCCTTATCAAAATTTCAGTGACATTTCTCAAGGAGATGGAACAAACAATGCTAAAATTTGTATGGAACCACAAAATAATCAGCCTACTAAAGCTATCCTCAGAAAACTGAGGAAAAATAGAGGAATCCCACTCATCGATTTCACATTACACTGCATAGCAATTGTCAACAAAAACAGTATGGGATTCAAATAAAAAACAATGCACTGACCAATGGAATAAAATGAGACCCCAGAAATAAAACCACCATGTCAAAAATATTCAACAGCTACCTACCTACCTATTTACCTACCCATGCCTCCCACCTCTACACACACGATTTATTTTTTTAATTTCCATTTCTTAGCCTCTTGATATTCTTTATATTATCCAGTATTTCTTTTAGCTTTTTTGGAGGTGTATAGTATTTGTCAGGATTTTCTGAGTTTATGAAATATTAAAGAAAGAGACAAATAGAGTCATTGTGGACATGATATGCTAGTAACAAAACAAAAATGCAATTCAATTTTTGTTAGACTTCCCCAAGAACTAGTTATTGAAATAAAAAAAGGAAAGAAAAGCTAAGTACAGAAGTGAAAATAGAGATGGAGGAGGGCCCCGGTGGCTTAGCAGGTAAGTCCACTGCCTGTGATTGGCATAATTCACATCTATAACAAGGACATGGGTTTGTGATCCGGGACAGGGAAACAACCAAGGTGAACAACTAAATAAAATAAATGTTTCTTCTCTTTCTGTCTGACTGTCTACTTGCCTTCATTCATATCTGCACCTTAAAAGAGAGAGAGAGGCAGAGAGAGACAGAGACAGAGAGAGAAAATATTTGCAGTAATAATAAAGATAAATTTCCCAGAATTCAAGAAGGATGACATGTCTCAAGTTGAAAAGCTTTATAAAGTATCATAATTATAAAGAAGACTCCATGCTGAATCACATTCTAGTGCATTTCAAAGACAAAATTCTAAAGTTTTCAGAGTTAAAGAATGTCACCTATAACAGCAAAAGGACCTGATTGTCCTCAGATCTCTCAGCACTTGCAACAGATTTTTAAAATGTCAGTGAATTAATATCTTTAAAACATTGAAAGAAAATATCTCTAAACTTAGGATTTTCTATAAGTGAAAATCGATATTCAATTTTGAAGGTGTAATAACATTTTTAGACAAGAAAGAAAGAAAGGAAAAAAACAAAAAAATTCCCAATTATGACCTAAAATATTGTTGTGATCTTCTACCCAAGTGATGTTTGAGCTGACCTGTGAAGCAATGTTGTATCAATTAATATGTGAAGCAATGAGGCATTATGCTCTCAAGAGTAAAGATTGTATATTAAACTAATTATTCTTGCGATAAAAAGAAATTAGGAAATGATTCAACTGAGCTATAGGAATATAAGTTGTTTAATATTTCTCCTTATTAAGTATGAAAGTCACATGTATACACTTCATGTATTTTTCAAAAAACTGTATTTGATTTCTCCTCAAATGTATTGTGATTGGGAGAACAGCATTTTTCAAAAATGAAAAGTTCGAGAGGCATATTTAATGAGGGGAACAATATCTCAATTAAGTGCAACACAGAGAAATGAGTGCTTAATATAAATAAATGAAACCAGATTCCAATTGCATTTCACATATTGGTACAAAGCATTATTTTCTGAATTGATTTTATTGAAAATTGCCAGGAATAATTTTTCAATGGAGTGTTTTATTCTGACACCATAAACCACTCACTGCATTTTCTTCAAACCTTAATAATGTCAGACCCATATCCCCTTTCCAAAGAATACTTGTCTTCCATATTTGAAAATTATCATCTCTTTAAGTCAATTGTATTTAACAGCATGTAGTTACCTAAAAGATAAATGAGATTATACTTAAAACTTCATAAATAATCTATAATAGTATGGCTGGGGAAATTTTTTTTTTTTTTAAAGATTGCCTCAGAAGTTTTAGGAAAATTGAATTATAAGAGTCAAAAAATGGACTCAATAAGTCTTATTTTTTAAAACAAAAGTAATCTTTAAAATGCCCTTTTCAAAAGTAATCTTCCAAAATAATAGTATTATTTTAGTACTTAAGGTGGACCACAGTAAAGTTTCTCCAAGCAGACATGTTCCTAGCCATTTGCACAAAGGACACCAGAACATCTTGAGGAATAAAGTAAAAAGCCTGATTAAGTTGTGAGACAAAGGCTCATTACAAAACTCGTTCAAAGAAACGGCATCTCTAGTCTATTACACACAAATTGCTTCTAGCACTAAATAAGCTCCCTCTGTGTGAAAAAAGCAAATCAGTCATGTTGGTTTTGTGAGCATTTATCTTTAGTTCTTTAGTGCAATTAGGGAAACTAGGAAGGCTGCCCTACTTAAGATGAAAGACATGAAAAATCTGTACTCTAATCCCTCTTCATAAATTAGAATGTATTTAAGTGAAATAAGACAAACAAAATATCTTACTCTGGTCAATATTAGTTATCTTCAGCTGTCTTTCTAAAGGAAAAGTTTGAGTGATATGAAAATTTAATGCCAGATATGAATTTTGTGAATGTTGAATCTATCAGTCTTTGTGTCAATATTGCCTCAAAATTTATTATCTTTGAGTGCTTGTCTATTTCTTAAATTAATTTTATCATAGAGATATGAAAAAAATGGTTAAAAGTACAAATAGGAGCTTGGAAAAATTAGTAAAATACTGAGCAACTTACTTTGAAGAACTAAGCTTAAAAATATAAAAAACTTTATATTGACAAATGACCAGATTTAGCCTGGTGGTATTTTATTATGAAGTTAAGTATTTATGGATTAATTTTTAGCAGTCCTTATATTCCTTTTAACTGGGAAATAAAGGAACATAGTTATCATTCTGTGACAATATCACAAAACAAATTCTAATTTCCGTAACATCAATAGCCCTTTACAAAACATTGTTCTTTATTTATTACAAAAATAAGTTCAATTGAAGTGGAAAAACTAACTCTTTTTCTGACTTATTCTTAGGCCTAACATTTGACTTCAAGGAGAAACATAATAAGCAATTTAAAATGTGGAAGCACTAGAATGGATAGCAATATAATCAAGTCATTTAGTTTCTGACAGTGGAATTAAGTTACCATATTACAACAGAGTAGAATTTTCTTTAAAGGTAATGATGGAAAATATTCAAGTACTGTTATTTTGTGTTTTATTTCACACGATTATTGTAACTTTCAGTACATTGTTTCCCTTTAGATTTCTTCTTTGGTGCTAAGCATTTGAAGAAACAAAATCCTTTTCAGTATGGAAGTCGCAATTATAATGTTTTTGTTCGATTCGCCTAAAACATAAGCATATAGTGTCTCTACCTTTGGAAACAACTATAAATTCTTGGATGAGTTTCAATTCTCATATTATGATATTTGTGGTGGCAAGTCAGATAATACACTCTGAATGTTCTTCAGCTTGAATCTTCGTAACTGTGATTTGGAGTTGTGGTATTGTTTATTTTAGTATATGAAAGTTATTATTCAAATTCTCATTGAAGTTTTGGAAAATAATATTTAATCCAGGCCTGAGACCTACTAAAAGCAAGTTTTAAACAACTAGAAATACAGTTTTACTAAAATACAGTTTTACTAAAATAATGATCAACTCTTTATTAGAACCTGTATTATGACATTAATTAAGCATATATAGAGATAGATTAAATATTTTTGAAAATTATGATATTGTGTTAAAGACCAGAAGATAAGATTTTCATAATACCTTGGTCATTATCAAAAACATAATTGAAGTTTACAAAATGGTATATTAAACCTGAATTGCTTACAGTGTCTAGCAGATAATAAGTGGCCATCAATAATTATATTATTTAATTGATCTGATTGCTCTAATTTTCAATTTATGCCCACTATAGTCTGTGGAACTCTGTGGAAGAAAATTTGGAGCTAGTTTGATAATTCAACCAGGTATTTATTTTTATTTTGAATGTTTGGAATGAAAATCTTTTTTAGATAACAAATACTTAAGAAGCATACATTTAATTAAATATGGTGGAGATTAAAAAGCAGTAAATGGCTTTTATTTTTGTCTTTTTTAACAGTTTCAATTGAGTATCGAGTTATCTTTCAGATGGAAATCTCTGCAACTGATCAGTACTTGGCATTTGTCACCGACATTAGAGAAACAGCAGAGACACAGATCGTCTGACTTAGGTTGATGAATCATTCTGAACTCAGTATGAGGTCATCCTGTACTCCCACTTGTCTATATTTGCTTTTGTTGCCAGTTTTTTGATGTTGTGTCCAAGAAATGCCTAGACAAATAATGAGTAGCTTTTCCCTGTTTTCTTCTAAGAGTTTTAGAGTCTGAGGTCTTACTTTGTCTTTTATCCATTTTTGAGTTAATTTTGCATATTAAAAGTGATTTTTAGAATATGCTTCAGAAATGAAAAATATGTTAGTATTACCTAAATAAGAGAACAGTAGAGAAATTTACTTTCTTTAATATTCTAGCTAGAGAACATAAAACTTTTTATTTAAAGTTACATTTAAGTTGATTGATTTTACTGTAATTTTTACAATTATAGTTGCAATCATATTAAATATTTGAAAGACAGTCATGGACATTTGTGAAAGAGAAAATGCAAATATTTCTGTTAGAAAAAACCAAATAAATCCACCTAAACAAATGTTAATATTCCAAATCCCTGAGCATTTGAGAAAAGACAACAAGATTAGGTTAATTTTTGATGTAGAAGTCAAGAATTGTGTGTATCAAGTTAAAGAGTCAACTTCAGAACATTGCTAGTATGGGAGTCCTTATCACTTCTAGTCAGAATCGTTTCAAAAGGGATTGAAGAGGGTAAAGTTAACATAAAAAATAAAGTTACAAACCAGAGCTAGAAAATCCCTGGAAAAAGCATCACAAAGTAGAAACAAACACTGACTGAGTGATGTTATTCCAGTGTTTTTTCTTGCTAAGTGAATAACTTGGTACTTTGATGAGCCCAGGACTTTTTGCTCTGCTGGTAAAGCTACATCTCTTTCCTTGTTCTACCAATAATTCTCTCCTGACCTTAATATCCTGATGAGGGACAAGCAAAAGATTTGTCATTCTCCAAAGCTATCATAAATTCAAGTTGTTAATGAGGCAGTGAGTTCATCTTGTTCCCATTTAGGATCCTAAGATTTTACAAATGAAAAAAAGACAGGATGCAATAGTTCAAAATATTTCAAATTATGACTAGAACTAAGGTATCCTTGTTTTATACAGCATTTTTTGTTGAATATTATTCAAGTTTCCTTAAATAGAGACTATTTTATGTATTTAAACAGATCTTTCTAAACAGTAAAAATTCTACAAAATGACTCTCACAGTCCATAATTAACAGGGGAGAACTTGGATTGTTGTTTGTGAATTACATCATCATAATTAAGCTTTTATTCAATATCATTATAATTTCTAAGCATTATTTTTGGTTTTTGGGCTCTGTTTAGTGTAACCTATCAAAAATATTCTTCTATTTTCAATGCTTAGACCCAAAGCTACTCAGGATTTGAAAACTGATTCCACCACATGCAGATATATGATCTTGGGTAAAAAGCACTTTATCAATTTGCACCTCAGTTGCCACATCTGTTAAACAATAGTAATAATAGAATGTGACGGTTATATGAGTTAATATAAGGAAAATGTTTAATATAGTGCCTGGTACAGTCATCACTATATAAATGATAGTCATTATTATAATTATAACCATTACATCATTACATTTCATTCAATTTTGAGAGAAAATAATATATCTTGGAGACACTGCTTAAATCCATATTACTTAATGCATGTCTGGATGGTCCAAATATTTAGAAGTTAGTGTTCTATGTTATTTATGCTAAAGTATACTTTTGTTGTCAACTATTTCAGAAATCAAAACATGATAAATATTTTACTGTGAAGAATATGATGATAATGCACATTACATATGATTTGTACTGAATATTTATTTTAAATCACATTGCGGTAAAATGTTGATATACCTTGTTATACTCAATAGTCAGCTTTAAGGGGTGGTGTTTGTGAAAGTAAGTAGGTTTGAGCTATGTAAGCTAATATTCTTATTTTAAAATATAAACTTAAATACAAATGTTAAGATTAGAAAATTTTCCATTATTTAAATTTAAGTTCTATGATAATATGTACATATGAATCTTTAATCTATAGCAAAATTTCCAGATTTCTATGTTACTTCTTCCTTTTTATATATAGACATGTGTTATGGTGTAATATGACTTTAGTTTTTAGTAATATAGTTATTTAATAATATAGACATCTGATTCTCCTCAGTCAAGAAAATATCAGAGAATTATAAAAATGGAAAAATTTTATTCTTGAATCATGTGAATATATATTGCCATTAAAAATTAAATTATAGAAAATAATGATAAAGTTATGATTACTTGTTATCTAAAGTATTTATATATTAGTTGGCATAATAAAAATGAAAATTAAAAAATAAAGTTAGGAGTATTAGCATAGCAGACAGTTTTCATTTCCCCTCAGATATAATTTAAATCATATTATCCTGAAGAAAGGCATCAAAGTTTCTACTAGGGAACAAATAATCCACAAATAGGGACACAAGAATTGGGACACAATAATTATAAATTATATTTTAGGGAACTAGTTAATGGCATAGGTAGCTCTATAATGAAGATAAGAAGGGAAACTCTTCTAGGTATGAAGAACATTCATGAACAATGAATGTTTTAATACAATAGAAAAAGAGTTTGCAAATGTTTCAGATTTTATTCTTATAGTACTTTAGCTTCAACAATCAGTCAGTCTCTCTATGTTTGAATAGGCTTGCTTGAATGTTCAAATTAATAGCTTCATTGGAACATTTTATGTTTTCCAAAAATAGAATACAAATTGAATATTTAGATTCCTTTACCTAATGTTTGCTTTGATAGAAGGCAGCATAATGCACAACTTATTTTCAGTTGACTACAAAAAGGTTGCTGTATCATTAGCTAGTGAGCTACAACCATGGTGGCTCTGCCCAGTAAAGGTCATATGAAGGTCTCATAGACTCATAAATATGGATCTGTATTTCTTATTGAATTCTCTCATTACCAAGTGTTCCATTTTAGAAACCCCCAAACTTTCCAATTCTAGGCGACTATAGGAGGTGACTATAGGGGACTACTGTTGTAATATTCTTATCAGAAAGCCTTAAATTAATAAAACCTTTGTCTTGTTACAGTTATTAAATTCGTTGTCTGTATTTGCAAAGAAATTTATTTTAGGCAAGAAACTGTGGGAAGAAAAATTTAATGTTTCAATTCTTTATTTGTTCTTAAAAAAATAAAGGAAAGCAGCAGAAGGGATCTGCCCTAAATCCATGCCAATCTGGGGGCATCCAAAAGTAGCAAAAAAAAAAAATAACTTCACTATGTAATCATTGTTTTGTCAATAACCAAGAGTCAAAGCAGAAAATTAAGCTAGTGACTATAGAAAAAAGTAGGCACATTATCTAGACTGCTAGTCAATTTATTCTTTAAAATGTAATTAATAAAAAGATTTCTCCTACTTTACTAATTTTTACTCAAGACATTTCTCACATGCCTCATTATAAGTTGCTGCTTTAAATATTTATTTCCTCTGTGTTGTTCTGTAAAGACTCCATCTTGGTAATTGACTTGAGTACGAATACTAGTTAGTGATGTGGTATAGGATCTGGTTTATGTACCACTAATTTCACTTAATTTTGGATAATCATAATAACTCACTGGGCTTTAATATTTGTCATTTATAAAAACACAGAGAAATTGGATGAGTCATTTAAAACATTCAGTGTTTCTGTTTTAACAAATAAATGTACCGTTTTAACAAAAATTTATTTTCTATGTTTTTACTAAAGAATACATATTTCTATCAGAAGGCTATAAACAGTCTTTCAATTATGTTTTAATTTTTCAATATTTTAACACTTAACTATATTCCAACAGGCTAGATTTATTTCCTAAGGCCAAAGTTCAGCTCTCAAGTCAAATTATGATTTCTGTGGAATGATTTCTATAATTTGGACCCATGTTGATTAGAAATGCCTATGACAGTTCAATAGAAGTTGCTGATAACAAAGTCATGCCCTGTTCTCAGTTGAGCCTACTGGACAAAAGACTAACTCATCCTAGGCAAAGAGTGTTTATTTTTGTCCAAATTGCAGGGACCTCTTTTAAGCGGTATCCTGACTACACACCACATTATGACAAGCCAGTAAAAGGGTTAGGAATGGGCCAGACATTTTGGTTCTGAGAGGCTGGTACAGTTAGAAATACCTGACTTTGCAGAGACAAACAGAAATCTTCTACTCTCTATTCTTTTTGAAATGAAAAACCAGAAAGTCTGCACATCAAGAGCCATTGAAAATTTGGAACCCACCCTACCCATCTGTGTATATATAGTGACAGTACTTCAGAGCCAGATATTGATGGGTGTGAGGATGGGGCTACAATTTCTGATACATCATTTTAGCATTCATAAGAAGTAATATGTTTTCCTGAGGACATATTCACTTAGGAGGGTCCAGTTATTCCAAATATAAATTTATTTCAATATAATATTTTAATAGGGGATCAATAAGGATACAGCTTTTGAAACTAATTTGAATTATGCCTTTCTCCCTTAAAGTTTTAATTCGTTAGCTCAAGTTTCATAATCCAAGGATTTGGAAAAATTAAGCTAAGTTAGTTTTTCTGAATTATTAAAAAATTCTGTATTTATTTCAATATTTTTCTCTTACCCTATAAAGATTGTGCCTAACCTCGTATATTCATCTACTGGGTACCTTTATTTATTATCTATGAGTTTAATTGGAGCTATGAATGATTTCAGATGATTTATATACTAAGTAGCAGTCACTTCAAAAGCAGTATGCTGAGGTTTTATAATAAAATCTTCAATATAAAGATCCTGAGCCTTCTTTCGATGTGCACTAAATAAGAGAGCTAGTAAACTAGAGGTTGAAATGCTTCTGTCAATAAAATCAATGACATTTCATACAACTTGTGTTAGGCTTACCTCTTTTTACAAATCAGAACAAGCAGTTAATTTAAACTTGTCAGTGCAACACTGTCTGATGTACTTCACTGATTTCTCTGATGATAGTAAAAGATTCTATTTGTCATGAACAGATATTTTTCATTTTAAGTTTATGGAAAACTTTCACATAAAACAGATTTCTTTAAGTTTTTAAAGAAGAAAATATGTATAGTTTTTATATGTCAATTTTATAAGGACAGTTACTTCCAGATTTAAATGTGAAACTGTTAAAGTTGTTTGCAAGGGTATAATTGGTTGAATACATTAATCTAGCTCTTAAAAAGTTTCTGTAGCCTTGAAATAATCACAAAATATAATATGATTTTAGAATCTAGTGCTTTTCTGCTGAGTGTATTGCTGTGAGGGTTAGAAAATGCATTCGTTCTGAATATTATCTTGGCTGCCTCACTGAGAAGTTACAATTTTGTTTGTTTGTCAAACAGCTTGAAAAGCTAGACAATGCTATTAGGGGCAATATAGAAGCGATAGGTAGAAAGAATATTCTTACCTACTGCTTTGTTATTTGGTAAAGGCATGGTGGTAATGGTTTTCTTATCCTATCATTCCTAATGAATTGCCATAATAAGATCTGAAGATTACTTTATAAAAAATCACTGTATAATCACAGTAGTAGTGAAAATTTAATTCAGAAATGCACCATCCAGTCAACTCTGTTGAAAATATTTATAAGATGATTTAAGAAATAATGAACTCTCCCTATATTAGACAAATGAGTGTTACATACTCCTTATCTAACAATTCTTTCAGTACTTCCTGCTCTCTTATATAAATGTAGTTTCTATGATTTTTATATTCTGTTCAATTGAATATTTTATTTCTGACTGTTTCTACTCCTCTGAACTTTTTTTATTTCCTCAAATAAAAATACTAAGATTTGAATATTAATAGTTTTATAGAGCAATTAATATAGGAAACTTAGTTTGTGACTTAATAGGACAAGTGTATAAAATTTCATGAGTGTGATTAGGACAGGAAGTAATTCTGCTTTACTTTCCAATTATTCATTGATAACATTATAAGTTTCATAACTGCACTCACTAGCAAATTAAAAAGTCTCAAGGTTATCCTTGGAATTCAGGACAGAATATGTAAGATTTCTTTCTGCTAAGTTCAAGGAGAGAGAGGGAGAAAGTAAATGTAATCTTGTAATTTTTAATATTACAGTTCTGTTAGAGAAGATGAGTTCCACAGTACTATAAGGTTTGAGGTGCTGGATGTGAAAATAAAATTGACTCCTGGAGTGTCATCCAGAGCAGTAGCACAGATGAGCTGTGTCTCAATAATGCAAGACCAAAGAATTTAGAGACATTGATTTGTTACGTTAGCTGTAGATTTGCTGTTACATTAGTATTTCTCTAGGCCTGATATTTATGCCTTTCCATGGTGAAATCATCCCCAAATGATATCAACATAAGTCTTGCACCAAGGACAGAGAGGTGGGGAGGGACCAGAATAAGAAAATACTTAACCTTACTCTCCATATCATGGCATAACACCTTCACTTTGTTATTCCAAAGATAAAAACAATAGTTAGTCTTAGCAACAGAAAAGAACAGGAAACGTGAGCGTATATAAAAACACATAAATATATAAGGGAAGTTCAAGCAACACTTCATTTTGTTTGATGACAATGTGAATAATTCCTTTTCTTTCCCTAATGACAGAACTTGTTTTACAAAATGTAGAGATAGTATAACACTTTTTATTCATCTACTGTCAGGAGCTGCCTATATTACTTCAGATTATATCTCTCCAGTAACAACACTTCTTTAGTGCTTCTGGATGTGTTTTGTAGAAGGAGAAAGAACATTTAGGCATTAAAACTGGTCAGGGTACTCTTAGAGTAACATTCGGAAAAACACCCACTCAAGTCACTCTCAAAGGGCAGGGATATTCTCCTCCTTTCCAAAATAGAAACCTATGTTTCACTTCGATTATTTCCTTTACTTCATCTAACAAATAGAAAAAGCAATGTCGACTGTATACTAAGTCCAGTGATACCTATATTACATGTCAAGTCAGTATTGCTGGACCTAGAAGCAGACCATAGTAAAAGGGAGCATCAGTGAACACTCTACATCTCTCCAGATTATTTTTTTCCTTAATGAGGAAGGATAGCAATTTGATTCATGAATTAGTTGACTCTTTCGTTCTTCTCTTTTCCTCAAGGATTGGCAATGCTCAATTGGGTTACTGTCAGCTTTCAATTCAAGTCCTCATTAGGTAAGCATATTATCTTAGGCCAACTCATTTCTTTGCTCTATTTACATATCTTCTATGATTTCAATGTTGTGTATGAATTCAGACACCACTGTCTCAGGTTTGGTGCAGGAAGCAATGGGATCATCCGTTATTATTGGAATCCACTCAGTTTCTATCCTCTTCATCACAGGTCTCTGTGATGATGTGACAGGCTGACTTGCAATTCTTTGTTCTTTAACTACTCCATTATACAGAAACCTTGAGGTGAGTAAGGGTGTACCCTGAAAATAACTGTAACTATAAATATTAGCATGGAAAGAGCATCATAACTGGGGATCATTCTCTCACCCTAGGATTATCTTGCATTAATGTTTGGCATACTTGGCTATGGTTACATTTACTGCTGATATTCTGAAGGTATGCTAGAAATAATAGGATATGTCTTTGAAAATCAGTCTTTTAATCACACAGAAACATTGTTTCAGTCTTAGGCTGTTTATCTAGTGAATAATGAAATTAGGTAGGTAATGGTGTAATTAATTCTAAAATAGTTATTTGTTTACTTGAAAATGCCAATATGCAACTGACTGTAATAGATTGTGGTACTTAGAAACTCAATAAAAACTAAACTAGAAAATTCTAAGAATGTGAAGTATATGTTTGCATATACATATGTATTTTCAACTTGTATTACTTTGACATAAGGACAAACATGATTATATAATGATACAGTTATTGATTTTAAGTGTTCTTAATAATCCATAGTAAGAGAAGTTTTGATGCAAAGTTGTAAATATATCCTAGTTCCATTCAAGTTGTGGAATTGTATAACTTTAAGAAACAATTCAACATATAAATCATTTTATTTCTGAGTTAAATGTTCACAAGACTGACTAAATTATGACCGAACATTTTCTTAGTCATCTATTACATTCTAAAAAGCTTAAACTGTTTTATAATCATTATTTGCATTTCTAGTGGTGTTCATTTTTTCTTTTGCTTTTCCATGGTTATTAAATTCCAGTTTAAAAGTAAATTTATTTAGCTCAGATGGAATAAATATTACAAATTAATCAATAATAACATTAAATAACTGTCATTTCCATTTCTTGTTTGATTTTCTAATTTCCGATTATTTTAAAAATGTTTACAGACCTCACATTACTCCAAGTATGCAAATCTTGTTTTCTGTCCTAATTAGATTATCGACAAAAGCATTTGTAATTAGTTCACTTATAGCATTAGTTTCACACTTACATGTCTTAGACAATACCAATATCTCTGAGCATATTACAAGCATAAGAGTGGACGTTATTCAAGACAGCCAAGCAAACATACGTTAGTGACACCTAGAACAAAATTTATCCTGAAGCTTGTTATGTATCCAATCTAAAAAGGGAAACACGAGTATTTGTTTTGTGCTTTTCAAGTAATAAAATGGAATATATCCATTCAAAAGGTAGGGAAATTTTACTTTGATGCTGATTTCTAAGAGCTTTATTGCATATGATTTAAAGTATTCCTGTAAAAGTGTATTCTCCATATGCATTGCCCATCTACAACAGTTAAGAGTAAAATGTTAAAACATCATTATATATTTGCATTTCTAAGAATAGGTAAATTGAAAATCATTCTTGATTTCTTCCTGTCTTTCATATTCAACATCACTAATTCACCAGATACTATGCCAAAGATTCCTTAAATCACCATTTGATATAATCTCGACACATTATCTTTTAAGATATCATCAGTTGTCTTCTGTATAGTCTCTCTAGGATTCTCTTGGTATGTGCTCTTGTTCCTCTCCAGTTTATTCCTGTTTCAACCAGTGAATTTTCTTAAGATTCAAATTTAGAAGTAGCTGCTATTATACTTGTTATTGCCCAGTGCATTCAGCATATATCTAAATTCAGTAAACTAACATATGAAGTATCACCAGCCTTTACTTTCTAACTTAGATGACTTAATTTCTCAGTTTTATTTCTAGAATGAAAGCTAATTTCCTATATGTATTAAAGTGGCTCATGACTTCTCATATTCCTGATGTTTTTCCTGTATCCGCATCTTTGCTGTTGCATATTTTCTACCTATAATATATTCCCAGAAAGTTAAATATCCTTCATTAAAAGTGGTTTCCATGAAGAAAACTATCCTCGTGTTAGAAGGTGGGTTAGGTTAGCAGTCTCATATGTTTGTTCTTCTAGTGCTTGCTATGTACTTTCCTCTAAAATGGAGCTAATTAGGTTTAATTTTGGCTGCCACATTAACGCCAGTCCCTTCTTCTATACTTTAAGCTTCAGAAAAAATGCTGAATATTTTAACTGATGTTTGGTTGAACTGGGAAAATTTTTAAGTCATATTGTGTAGGTTTGTTTCCTGGGTGTAACTCTTAAGAGTTTTAAGTACTGTATGATCTTGAGCAAGTTATTTACTTCTTTAAAACTCAATATTATCTTCAGTTGGGAGGAAAAATAATGTTTACTTCTTTTGTAACTTGGAAAGCTAAAATAAATTAATGTAAATTGATTAATAATAGTGTTTAACACATAGTAAGTTCAAGTAGTTATAAATATTAGATGTTTTATTATATTCCCAATATCTAGCACAGAGCATAGTATATATGTAATAAATGATTATTTAATGAGCAATTATTTCCATTATAAAGTATCCTGATTTGATGTAGTTTTTAAGTCTTGGAGATGCTAATGGATGAATTAACATGCCACTTAGGCTATCTTCTAGAATAGATAGTCTCTTCCAGTTTTTAAAGGGATATAAAGCAGAAAATTTTAATTTCTATAAATATCAGAAACTAAGTGATAAGAAGTTTATTTTAAATACACCATTTTCAAAAAAGTCAATAACATTTAAATTAAAATAACACTGGTAAATGTGCACCAATAGATTGATGATTATACATTAATATATAAAAGTTTGACTTTAGTGCTATGCACAAATATCCTTTCTTTGCACTTCAGTGAGAATAGCAACTGGGCATGATATATTTTTTGTCCTAAAGAATTTTTAAAATGTAGTTTGGCAAATATTAATGCAATCAAAATTTAGAATTACCATTTATAACACAAAAGTCTTTTCATCAAATTTGGAAACTTTTCTGCCATTTTTTCTCTCAAATGTTTCATCTGCTCCATTCTCTCCCCTGTTCTCTAAAGACTTTGATTATGTAGTTATGAGTATGCTTGGTAATGTCCCATATGTCTCTGAAGATCTGTTCAATTTGATTAATTTTCTTTTCTTTCTGTATTTCAGATAGGATCATCTCAAGGATTTATCTTCAAGCTCACAAAGTCTTTCTTCTGCCAACTCACATCTGCTGTTGAGTCCTTTTAATGAATTTTTCATTTTGGTGATTTACTTTTCATGCCAGAGTTTCTATTTAGTTCTTTCCTTTTTGTAGTCTATTTTTAATGATATTTTCTGCTTGACGATCATTATTATCAGACTTTCCTTTAATTCTTGAGACTTAGTTTCTGTTGTATTATTATTTTTAAATTCAACAATAGTTGGTTTAAAGTCTTTGTCTAAGAGTCTATTATCTAGGCTTACTTTGGGATTTTGAATGCATTATTTCCTGAGTGTGAGCCATATTTATTGTGAGTCATAATATTTTGTTGAACTGGATATTTTATAATGTGACAATTGCAGTAATCAAATTCCCCATCTCCCCCAGGGGTGCTTTTGTTGCTATTTCTTGTTATTTAATCTCTTTTTGTTTAGTATCTTTCTTGGATTAGTTCTGCAAATTCTTCATACTCTGCTGTGTGCAGCCACTGAAATCATAGTTTATTTAGCTTACTGGTCACAAAGTTCTCTTTCTTAAATCATATTTCCTTGAGGCAGTAAGTCTCCCACTTTTTTCAGAAATGATATGAGTTCATGCTTGTGTATATATGTATAAGCGTACTTTCAAGATTTAGGCACTTCAAAATTGTGTCTTAATCTTCACATCCTGCTTTCTCAGAGTCTCAAATTTAGCCATAGCCAAGAGATGAGGGCTTTCATAGATCTTCCTGGGCATGCTTATACCCTTCACATGCATGGGGTCTTTCTAATCTCCCAAGAATTTGTTAGGGCTTTTCAAAGTCAACAATGAACAACTCAATCTCTTGATCTTCCTTTTGCTTTTTAGACTAGCTTCCTGTTTGGAACTATTATCAATGCCTTAGGCAGATGAAAGCCAATTGCTTTCAACAAATGTCCTGGGAATAAGGTTTTTTCCTACTGAATAGGTGTGTGTGTGTGTGTGTGTGTGTGTGTGTGTGTGTGTGTGTTCTAGCACAGATCTAAATTTTATATATGTAATGCATTTTGTTATACATATTATATATATGTATGTATATATATGCATATATATATTCTAAAACAGATCACATAAGGAAAAATGCTTTTAATACAATGTTCACAGAGAGCTACCAGACACAACAAATATATGGGAATTAACTTCCTAAGGAGCTTCAAATTCATTTTGCTACCTCTAGGAGCTGCTGCATTGCTTTCTTTCATTGTTACCATGGTTGCAAGACTGATGGTTTTCAAGATTACTGTGGAGCTGGGCAGAGAGGCATAGAGACACAGCAAGTCAAAGTGCCAAAAACCTCATTTTCTTACTGAGATTTAGCTAGATTTTTCTTAATATTTATTGAAATAACATTGCCTTATAACATTTTATATCTTTCAGGGTACATCATTATAAGTCAACATCAATATATACAATATTAAGTTAAACACTCAAAGTCCAGTTCTATCCTTCACCATATAATCTGCCTTTTTAACCATTTGTCCACCTAGTTTTTTTTTTAGTTTCTATTTTTCTCTTGTTATTAGATACCTTTCACTAATTTTTTAAGTTTTGAAAAAATTGATTTTGACAGTTTTTAACATTGTTCTTATTGCATATTTGGAGAAGCAACTTTTGTATGTCCTGACTTTGCAATTCTGAAAATCGTCTCCCTTTAATAGTGTTCCATGATTTCTTTTCTCATTTTCCACTGGGACATGATATGGGTATAGAATCGATAAACAGTTGGAGATGGGGATTTGCTCACTAACTAAAGGTCATCTCTATTGCTATGTAATCCTTTCTTTAAACTCTGTTCTCAAATAACTCAACTACTATAAGTATTTTGAAGTGCTTAGGGCATTTATAGGTGTTTTAATTCTTCAGTTTTTGGTGTTTTCTCCCCTAATATGCTAGAATAAAACCTGGGGATCATATTTTCAATTCAGTAGCCTTGTTTGACTTCATTCGGTGCTATTATAGCAGCAGCTTTGAAAATATGGGTCAATGTATTTTTGCTCTTTTAACAAAATCATTTAAATTTTTTTTGTATACTTACAAGGAATTAAAAGATTCTATATTGCATAGAAATAAACACAGGCTTGATGTAAGTCTGTTAAACATATTCAAGATAACTGATGGTTCTCCTCCAGGATTTCCTTTCTACTGTTTTCTATTGCAACCTTGCAACTATAAGCTCTAGTAACTACAATGTTATCACCATAGTTCAATGATGAATGAGCAGCAGATCTTTTCAGTAAAAATGACACCTTCAGAGAAATAATTATCATTGAGATTCAGGCATGTGAAAGTAATTTGTATTTTAAAATGCAAAAGTACAATTTAGTAGTTCAGTGATTGTTTTAAAGGAGGCTAAGCCTCATCATGAAAGAGATGAATAATGCTAAATGAATAAAGCATCAACTCAGTTTGATTTCACAATCTGATTTACCTTATCTTTTCTTGTAGGGTAAACTCATGGGATGAAATACACTTTTTATTATTCCATATTTTTTCATGTTCACTTATAACACAAAAAGAAGCTAGATCAATGTTTAAGTCAGTGGGCAGTCCTCAGTTTCCTTAACTGACAGATAATCTGATAAAAGTTTCTACCTCAGGATTGAGTCACTCACTTAGCTTTATTTCTCAATTACTTTCTTGGCAAGACAAAATATTTTGCATGCAAAAAACTACTGTTGTATTTAATTGTCTCTGCAGATACATCAATACAATTTTAATTAAGAAGTTCTTCATGGATCTTGTAACTTATCTGTTCAGATGATGCTTGGAACTTATAGGTAATAAGGACACCTCCAGGCAGTATTTCAGGTTTTCAAATTCTTTTCCTTCTTTCTTATTTTCTTCAGATAACTCTTCTAAATAGAAGACTATAGTTCCTTTGATGATGCTAAATTGATTCTATTTAGCTACAAAGATTGCATATATTAATCACATAAATTTATATATATATATACACACTCCTACATGTCTATATAATACTGTCTTTTATAAGAACTCTTTGTATTTATAATAAAACTCCAATTGAAAATCACTATTAACATTCTTTCTATTCACCCACATTCTTTATCATATTTGTTTCTGAAATGTATAGGGAAATATACTAGAGTTTTAGCTATGATTTGCAATCATGGAAAATAGCAAAATTGAATGACAGATAATTCAGAATCATGATTTTGACATTTTGGGATAATATAACAAACTGAATTAACTAGTGACATAGTCATAATATCAAGAGAAATGATATGTCAAAATACTTTAGAAACTATTAAACACAAATCAAATACAAGGTAAAATGACATACTAAATTCAGTATGCTTTCTGAAACCTGAAGGTTTTATACAGAAAAAAAATAATCTTAAGCAGATAGCTGTACTAAAAATTATAGAGATTTTAGAAAATAGAATATAAATTTTTATTTTGTTTCTGAGATAAATTGAAAAAGAATGGTATTGCATTGTGCTAATAATTGGTAAAGTTCCCCAAAATATGACTCCTTGAAAAATGAATTGTTCAATATAATCATGAGGATAATGAGATTTTCACTTAAAAATACATTTGTGAAGATCTTTCTTAAAATACACTTTAATTTTATATATTTTGACTGTTCATTTTCAAAGAGAATAATTGTTGCTATTACTGCTTCTA
Source organism: Solenodon paradoxus (assembly GCA_004363575.1). Taxonomy (NCBI): domain Eukaryota; kingdom Metazoa; phylum Chordata; class Mammalia; order Eulipotyphla; family Solenodontidae; genus Solenodon; species Solenodon paradoxus. The sequence continues at coordinate 1,481,665 of RJWH01000064.1, forward strand.
AATAAAAAGCTTTTATAAGTATCAGTAGAGCATGAAAGTTAAATTAATGTCAAATAAATTATTATTCCAGTAATACACTAAATGATAATTAAGCACATTTATTTCATAAGACAATCAATATCTTCCTTATAAACTTCATATCTTTACTACTAATATATCATTCTTATGAGGTCTCAGTTAAATGCATATTGCTATTTTATTATTAGATTTTGTCTGCTTTCCAAAAAGCTATAGCTAACCTAACTCTGCTTATTCTGACCTCATCTTTCAAAATACAAATAAAAACTGTTTATCTCATTTATGCCATTTAAAATAGTTCCATAAAATATAGAGAATGGTAAGTAGGAGTTTTAATTTGGGAAAACTGACTTGACAAGGGTAAGTATTTGTCTTCTGGTAGCCATTTCTCTTTGGATCTACCATTGTGCTTTTGATTATTTGAAAAAACTTGCTTGGAAAATGAGACAGTACAGAAAAAACTGATTGTCCTATGTACCAGAATTCTGTATTTTTGTACTTTACTGGTTCACTAAACCCATACCAAATATGTCACCCACACAATTTTGCCTCAGCCTGATTGAAACCATGCCCAGAGCCTCTATATGATGGTGTGAGTATAGATAGGCAGGATATGGGTGAGAGTTGGAAGAAAGTAATGGTGGTCTTAATTGAATTTAATAAATCTGACTTTTATAAGGTATACAAAAACATATGCTCATGTGAAAACATTTTTAGGCTCCCTGTAGAGATTTCAAATAGACTTGTCAAGGGAAACTTAAGAGAACTGCATGGTAAGTCTTCCTATATAAATTACAGAATGAATAACCTGTGAAATGCCACAATAACCCAGACATAGAAACAACCTAAATGGCCATCAACACATAACTGAATAAAGAAGATGTGATCTATACACCTAATGGATTTCTATACAGCTATAAAAAAAAAAAAAAAAGATGAAATTATGCCCTTTGCAGCAACATGGAAAGAACTAGAAGGGATCATGCTAAGTGATATAAGCCAAAAAGGAAAAGAGAACTGCAGTGTGGTTTCACTCATATGTAGACTATACAAAAACAAAACAAATGAAGAAACGAATCTCAACAAAACTGACGGGGCGCACAACTGTGGCCACCATGAGTTGGGAGTGGGTAGGGGATGAAGAAGGGACAAGGTGGTGGTAAAGGGACTAGAACTCTGATGGTGGGTGTGATGTCAAATGCATACAGATTGAGTTGGAATTAAATATCCAAAATGCATATAACAATGTAAGTAAAAGAAATAATAAAGCAGCTGACTGGGAGAAGATATTTTCAGGCCATCTGTGTGATGAGTTAATGTTTAAAATGTATAAAGAACTTGTAAAATCCAACAACAAAACAAATCTCACTGAAAAAAAGAGGCAGAGAATATAAATAGGTATTTCTTCAAAGAATACTTACAGATGGCCAATAGGCACATAAAAAGATGCTCATCATCAATTATTACTAGAGAAATATAAATCAAAACCACAATGTGATACCACCTCATACCTGTAAGAATGACTATTTTCAAAAACACAAGAAACAAAACATATTAGTCAGGGTATAGAGCAAAGGGAACCCTTGTACACTACTGATGGGAATGTATGGATTAGTATGGAGATTCCTCAAAGTTAATAATCGAAATACCATAAGATCCAACTATTTTACTTCTAGGAATGCAAAGAATGAAAAACAGTGCTTCAAAAATGCGCATCACTCCTATGTTCATTTTAGTATTGTTTCCAATAGCTAAGATTTATAAACAATTTAAATGCTCACTGACAGATGATTAAATAAAAAAATATGGTATATATATATATATATATACATACACACACATATGTGTATATACGCACACACACGTAGTGGAATACTTCTTAGCTATTCAAGACAAAAACAAAAACAACAACAAAGGATGAAATCCAGTCATTTGTGACAACATGAATGGATCTTGAAGGTACCTATGCTAAATAAAATAAATCAGAGAAAGATAAATACCATGTTATTTCACCTGCATGAGGTAGATAAAGAAACAAATCAACAAACAAAAAATAATTCTTACCTTTGGGGACTCAACTCCAGCATCATGGGAAACAAAACCAAAAATAAACTGCTGGAACTACATCAGTCTAAAAAGCTTTTTCACAGCGAAAGAAAATATTACCAAACCCAAAAGGAAACCTCTTAACTGAGAGAAGATATTTGCATTTGATATTTATGACTAGGGTTTAATATCTAAAATATACAAAGAACTCATAAAATTCAATAACAAAAACAGACAATAAAAAATAAAAAAAATGAAAGGAGGAATTGGACAGTTTTCCTAAGAGGATATACAGATGATAAGGCACAGGAAAAGATGTTCCTACTCCCTGGCTATCAGAGAAATGCAAAGTAAAACAACTGTGAGCACTTCTTATACCTGAGAGATGGCTATTATCCAAAAGTTTGGAAACAACAAATGTTGGTGAAGATGTGGAGAAAAGGGAACACTTTTACACTGTTGGTGGGAAAGCAAATTGGTGTAGCCCCTATGCAAAACAGTTTGGAGATTCCTCAAAAAGTTGAAGATGGAAGTCCCAAATGATCCAGCATCCCACCTCTGGGTATTTACCCAAAAGATACAGAAACACTAATTTGCAGAGAGTTATGCAGTCCCATGTTTATTGCAGCCCTCTTGACAACAGCTAAGAACTGGAAACTATTTAAGTGCCCAATGTCAGATGAATGGATAAAAAAGATGTGATAAATATACACAATGGAATACTACAAAGCTCTTAGAAGAGATGAAATCCTGTCATTTGAATCAACATGGAGGGATTTAGAGGGGGTGATGCTAAGTGAAATAAGTCAAAAGAAGAAAGACACCAGATGACCTCACTCATAGATGGAATTGAATAGACGAAACAAAGGAACAGATGAAACAAAACCAACCTTGGACACTTGCAACAGAACTGAGGTGACCAACAGGGAATGTGATGGAAGCTGGAGGGGGTTGGGTTGGGGAACAAGTGGTGGTGGAGCCCACTGGACTGTGGGAAAAACACTTGGTGATTTGGTGGAGGGCAAGGTGTGTTGGCATGTATATGAAGAATGGAGAACCTATACATGTGGGTTTATTTTAATGTGTAAAAATTTTTTAAATTAATTAGAAAAAAGCAAAAAAATTCTTAGATTATAAGAATGAAGTGGTAAATACCAGAAAAAAAGAGGAAGTGTGGGGGGCGGCACAAATCCAGTAAAAGGGTCACTGGTGTGATTAAGGATAGAAGCTAGACTTTTGGTGGTGATCATAACATAGCACACATAGGTGTTGAGTTATAATTCCACACACCTGAAATGTATATATGATGCCATCTGGCAATGTTACTTCAATAATAATTTTAAAAAAGCAAAAAAACCTCTGAATTGCTTCATATGAAAGCCACAAAGTCCCCAATGCTAACATGGAAACAGACAGAATTTCTCATATTATCTGTAACTAGAGTTTACAATCATTTGAGATTTTATTGTAATTATTCTATTTGTTAAATTATTAGTATTTATTTTAATGTCAGTATTAGAACTGATAATATTTTAGTATAATTATGCAAAAATAATACATTAGCATTATGAATATTACTGTACTAAAATCTTATTTTTATTAGTGTCATTCTTAAATATGCAATTCTTGTAACCATAGTTTTGGAGTAAAGGATATTCCCAAGCTGCAAGTGTTTTCACCCGTAAGACAGGCCTAGTAGGTGTTTTCTATTTTTTTTTTTTTAACGAGTATTAAATTTTCTGTCTATAGGATCTCAGAGATGTGTTTTTCAGATATTCATCCTCAATACCATATAGACATGAATTTCAGATTCAAAAAATCATGTGGCAACATGTTTAAATGGGTGTCCATGTGGTTACTTCAGGTTGAATTTTCTTACAATAAAGGTGATAAGCAATATGGAAAACATTAGATTGTACTTGAAAAATTACAAGCTTTGGAGTCAGTGAAACATTAATTGTAATTCTAATTTAATTTGAAAATATACTAGCCTTGTCACCTTTATCCAAATGAATAAAACAATGCCAGCTTACAGGTTTATTTGGGAAGAGGGCATGGTAAAAAGTTAAATCATGTGAAGCACCTAGATAATAACCACAGAATAGATGCTCTTCAAATGTAATTTCCTTTTGTTTTATTCAAATTGACAGATAAAACCATCAAAGATGACTTTTTCTAACAGAGAAAAATTTTAAGTTTATGGAACATGAGGATTTAAATTCACTCAGCCTTGAATGATTTCTTATTTTTCCAATAAATAAAAAAAAAAATACACAAGTACTAATATTTTGAAGTAAAGTAAAAAAAAAAGGTTGATTTACATAGACAAATATTCTGATATACTGTGAATTATGTTTTCACAAGGCAGTATAGAGTTTGGATACTGGAAACATTTAAAAATATCTCACTTAATCCTTTAAGGACAAAAAGAAATCAATATTATATTGTAGAAATAGCTACTTCGTTTGTATTGGAGAGAAAACCAAGAAATAGGGTAAACACTATTTCAGTGGCTCAACTCTTTGAAACAAAATGTATCTATAGAAATGACATCTATGAGAATTAATGAAACACCAGGACACCTTTTTGTGAAAGCCCCTTGAAAAAGAAATGGAATGCCATGCTTATGCCATAAAAATGTAATTTTCAAAGTAGTCAACAAATCTTATAGCTGAATTTAATTCTCAGATTTGGGGAAAGAGAGTTTGAATCAGAATAAGAAATTCTCAGAAACAACTGCATGTAATCCTTAGCAGACAGAACACTGTTCTGAAAACAAGGGAACCTAAATAAGCTCAGCTGAATACATAGGCACAGTCTTCAGCCTCAACAATTAGTATTAATTGAGAATGATTGGTACAGTGAATCTTTATAATTTCCTAAGATGTATGATCAAGACACTGATGTTTTATGAGTCTTCTTGTGTGTTTGTCTCTGTAGAGATAAAAAAGAATGAATTCATATAGTATGTGAATTTGAACCATTGCAGAACTTAAAAGTTTTATTGTTTTAACCAGATATGCTTTCTGCTTAAGCATCACTTCCTTACACTGCCTCCTGATCTCTTATACCAGTCATCAACACTAGAATTTGGCTTTAAAAAATACCAATGCATGTTTTACACAAAGCACAGATGTTTTACTTCGGTAAAATATCTTTTCCCCACAAATGTTAGCACATATGGAACAAGGAGTGGCCAAATTGAGATTCACGTGTTTACTGAAAGTTGAATTTCTTTATAATAGTACGACATTTGAGACTGACTTTGTAGCCAAGAACTTGTATTAGTGCTTGGGATTGATTATGAACATTATCCCAGTTCTTCAAGTTTCTATATGATGGACCTTTAGATTCTCCTTCGAGGGGGTAGAATTATAAATAATATACTAAAATTTGCTTTTGGCTTAATGATAAAATGTTAGTGAAATTCAATAAAATAATGATCAATACATTTGTGAATTTAGAATTAAAGCACCTATCTGTATTTGTCTAAATTTCCTAACAAACCAACAAACTGTAGTTATAAACCAGTAATGACCACCTGTTGTTATTATATTTTTCATCTACATAATAGTATCCTTTAATTATTTTTTTCTCAGATTTCTTAAAGAAAATAGTTGTGCCTACTTCTAAATAGATATTGTTATGGGGATATATGATGTAACATACAGTATTCCCATAATGAGCCAGTTTTTCCTCTTCAGGAATCCAAACATGATTCTGAGATGGTCATAGCCTTTAAATGTACGCCTCTCTGCCAGAGCAATTATTGCCCAATGTCAGTGTCTTCTTGATTATTGGTTAATAGGATATATTCCTGCTATCACACTACTTGTCTCAATCTTGTCCATCATTTTTGTTTTTAATTCTGATTTCACTATACCTTTCTCTAATAACTGTTTTTTGTCCCATTGTTCATTCTTTTTTCCCTCAACTTTGTATGCTTACTTACTCTCCCACTAGTCTCTATTTTTTTCCAGTATTTATTGGGCATTTTCTTCTCTTGTCCCCATTGTTTTGAAAGATAATTCATTAAAATAGTTGTACTCTTTAAGACAATATGCTGTAAATTAAAATAATCTTGATATAATTTGGCCTTGCTGCTAGACTATTAACATCTAAAAAGAGCTGAGAATTCCATATACAACTGTGGAAATTTTTACCTGTATGGCACACCTTTTTACAAACTACAGTAATTGTTGGATATCTCTAAGGGGCACAATTTTTATGCAGCATCTACTAAGCATAACATATTGAAGTTACAAAGAAATAATGATAGTGAACATTTCTAACTTCAAAGATTCAAATTTGCTGAGGAGTCAGGCAAATAGTCAGGCATAGCTCCCTTTTGTTCTCTTAATTTACTCCAGTTAGGCTTTTGCTTCCATTACTCAATCAAAAAGTCTCTTAGCATTGAGACATTTATATTAGTGACCTTCATATTGTTAAATCCCAGTCTCCCTCTACTTAGAAACATTTGGCAAAGTTACCTATTCCCTATTCTCTAATACTTATTCACCAATGCCTCTCTGATCACATTTATTTTGTTTTCCTCTTTCTCCATAACCTTCATTCCAAGTGTTGATTTATCTTTTTCCCTCTGATCTCTTCAAGTGGAGATGTCTGGGTCTCTTGAGTAGTCTTCTCCTCTCCCCTCCCTCCTCATCTCTCTCTGCTCTTCTCTTTTCCCCTCTCCTTCACTCCCTTTACCTCTCCTTCCTTACTCTCTTATTTTTCTTTATACTTACATCTCCTTGGTGAGTTTATGCAATCTCATGGCTGTGCACCTTAATTTGGTGTTGATGACTCAAAATTCATGTCTTTAACCTAGATTCTTCCTTTGAAATTAAGACTCATATGCAACTAGGAAGCCAAAATCTTCAGGTTAATGTTTAATAGAAGCCTTACACAATATTGCCAAAATAGAATTCCTGAGCCTTTTCTGAAAATCCATTGCACTTATAATGTTATCTATCTCAACTGATATATTGATATTAAGTCCAATTTTTCCTGGGTGGCAAAAACATTGGGGTCACCCTTGATTCCTGTCCTTTTCTCATACTCATTAAAATGTGCCAGGAAATCTGCTGACTTGCCAGAAGCTGACCACTTTTCATCACTTTTAATCCTGTCAGCTTCAGCTATTTAACCATCACCTCCTACTTTATGATTGTACCCTCTCTTTCTGCCCTGTTATCTTGCAATCTATTATCAATTGAAAGTCGAGAATGTTTTCTAAAATGAAATAGGATGATGCTGAGTCTGTGCTTGATGTCTTGTATGAGTCACATTTTACTCAAGGTAAAAGTTAAATTTTTTATTATGCCCTTTAAGACTTCACACAACCTTATTCTTGAAACTTTTAGGACAACATATTTCAACTGGAAGTGATTTTGCTCCCTAGAGGATATTTGACCATTTTTGTTGATAACTGTGTAGGAAGGAGGGGGAATGCTACTATTATCCAGGGGATAGCGGCCAGTTGCCATCTTACAATGCCCACTGAAGTATTCATTTACAAAGAAATACTTGGTACAGAATATCAATATTTAAGAAAGCCAGATAAGAGTCTCATTTCCAAATGTCCTCTCCTCCCCTCCCCTCCCTTCCCCCCTTTCCTTCCCTCCCCTCTTTCCCCCCAACTCCCCATGGCATTCTTGTTTTTGAAACATAGAGATGTGAAGTCCTCACTTTTTTTTCATTTTCTTTTTCCTCATTTGGAATATTTGGCTCCTAAAAATTCTCCATTGCTTCCTCCCATTTTTGGTCAAACATCATATCTCATTGAGTCCCTCTCTGATCACCTGTTATGAACTTGAATGCTCCAGTATTCCTCTAGCCGGTCTGTATAGGATTTATGTCCACCTGATAGTCTGTAATTTGCAGTACTTGCTTATTGTCTGTTTCTTCTCACTAAAATGTAAATTCCAGTTGCGTGGGTGGTTTGTTTTTTCTTTAATCTATTTTGTTTACTGCTTTTTGTTCTAGAGTACTGACTACAACATAGTAGTCACTCAATAAATATTTGTTGAAATACTTATAATACAATACAAAGAAATACAGGAAATTCACAGCATCTCTGAATAGCATTTGAGATGAAAATGAAACCCAGAGATTTACTGAAGCAACTTTTAACCTGTGAGCAGCAGGTTAATTCTGATTTGTTTGGTGAAAAAAGGCAGTGATTGCCTGGGTGTTTCAGGCAGAGGGTACAACACACTCAGTGGCCTAGCAGTTGACAGAAGTGAGTTTCCTTGGAGAAATGATGAGATGAAAGCCTCAAAGGGCACAGAGTGAGTCAACAGGGATCAAGTAGGAGTTTTATGTAGGGGAAGGAAGATGCAGAGCATCACCTTAAGTTACGAATGTCTGGGTATCCTTGTGTTCGCAGGAAGATCATTCACAAGCATTTTAAGTCTAGGAGCAATTGTGTCGTATCTGAAGTTTAGAATAGTCAGAATTTCTGTGAAGTGGAGGCTGAGCTTGGAGAGGCAATTCTGAAAAGAACACTGATTCGTAGACAATCCCAGTACTTAGACGAAGAGATGATAGTTTTTAAGTGTCTTATTCCTCTTCATATTTACATTTGTAAAAGTTTCTAAAAAGAAAATAATTGGAATAAGAAAATAAAATGTTTATTTAAATAATTTGCAGATTTTGCAGATTTACATTTAAAAAGTACCTTAGAAATTTGCAAAAATGAAAATGGTGTATATTATTAAATATCTTGGAGAATACTACTAAAATTTTTACAATCATTTTGTTTGAAATTAGATATTCTCTTTAGTCATTGATTTAATGAAACTGAAGTTTTCTTATAGCTCTTCTTGTGGGATGAGGTTCCTCAGTTTCCTTTACACTCGCTTTTGTTTGCTGATTTATCTCTGTATGTGTTGTGTGTATGCGCGCGGGTGTGTGTGTATGTGGCAAAGACAGGAGAGGGGTAAGGAGAGGGAGATTCATTTTTCCTGTTTGTTGGCTCTCATAGTGCTTCTGGGTACTTTGGTGCTTAAACTTACTAACCTACCTTTCCAGAAGATCTAGGGAGGGACCCAAACTATGTTACTCTGGTTACTGTCATAACTTAAAGGAAAACTTTCACATTGTCCGAAAAACCTTGATGTTCTCTAAATGAAGAAGGTCAGCCTCAAATTTTTTGCAGCAGAAACCTGTTTAAGTGGCAGTAACCTTGACTTCCAAATGGAATAGCACATCTGCAACAGGAAAAGTGATGGCATCTACATCACAAATCTGAAAAGAACCTGGAAGCAGTTTCTGCAGGCAGCTCATGACTTTGAGGATATTGAAAACCGGGCTGATGATAGTGTCATACCTTTAGAAATACTGAGTAATAAGCTCTGCCAAAGTTTGCTGCTACCAGCTCTCTTGCCAGACACTTGGCTCCTGGCACCTTCCCCAACCACGTCCACGCAGCCTTCTGGGAGCTACGACTTTCAGTGGCTACTGATGCTGGGAATGAACACCAGCAGCTCGCAGAATCTTATCTTAACCCTCGATCGCTTTGACACAGACTCTCCACTGCCCTGTTAGGACAACAATCCGCAACCCTAACAGGGACTGATATAGAGGCTGGGCTGGGAAGGTCTGCGCATGCGTGGCACCATCTCGCGTGAGCTCCCGCGAGAAGTCACGCTGGCGCTCCATTTCTACGGAATCGTGAAGACCTTGAGAAGGATGACTCGGCAGCTACAGAAAAGACTGTGAACCTGGAGACATTTTAGACTGAAGCTAATGTCTCAGCTCCTGAGTTTATTGCTACTGAACGTGAGGTCTAGGGCGGGGGCCGGCTGTGCTGATTCTGCCTTTCCCACCTGAAGACTGAAGGCCTGATTCTCAGTCCCCCTGGAAGGCGACCCGCCTTAGGCTCCTGGTGGGTGAGTGCAATCAACAAGTGGTATTAAGCTGTTCTTCGACAGAGTCAAACAGAAAATGGAAACAAGGTTAACTGAAAACAAATGACTTCCAAAAAAAAAAAAAAAAAAGCAAAAAGCAAACCACAAAACAGTAGTTACAGCAATTTTTCTTAGTCCATATGAATTACTACAGAAATCTTTCAGCCCCCCATTCCCTGTTTATTAGCAACTAATGAGCTGTTTGTAGTTATTAAATCAACATTTGTGTTTAAAATTTTAGTCACAGCATTTATTAATACTTGAAATAGGCATATGTATTTACTTAGGTTTGCTAGCTTATTGGTAGGTAGGTTTTGGCTCATGTGTCCCTTTCTAGAATGAAAGGTACGTTTAGTCTTTGTCTGTTCCTTGGACCTAGAAGAGCACCCATTGGTTCAATGAGTGGGTTTTGGCCAACTGATGACTATTTTGATATTAGAAAATTGCTTATGAAAATACTCTGTTTTTTTTAAAAAAACTATAATATTATTATTTGAGTCTCAGTGTGTAGAAAAGTAATAAGTACTACCAGAAAAAAATTGGGCCTCAAATAATACGGCTTAAAGGATGATTTCTGTTTGCTTGTGAGGGTGGGAAGCATTGTCATTGGGTTCAGCACTCCAGTAAACAAACTGCGAACTTTATCTCACTCCATTAAGCAAACCTGGTAATTATTGTAGCATAGTTTGGTTCTCATAATAGAAGGATTGAAGCACTTTCTGCTTCAAACTTCTATGCTTCTAGGACAGACTAGAGAATAATTTGAGTTGGACTCATCTGTGTTTTCAAATTCTTTCATGTAAGAAATGCAGAGGGTTTAAATAGATTATTCATTTCAAGTATCTGAAATGTTATATAGCATTTATGCTTCTTGAATTTGTAGTAATGTTTGAAGTTATCAAAATAAACTAGTTGCAGTATCTTACGGTGTTTCAGTGTGAGAAATTTAGAGTTAAGGAAACGTTTTTTCAGTACACAAAACATTTTTTTCTCAAAATCATTGTAAAAAGAGCACATCGCAGTTATGAGGTCAGCTGAATGAATCAGAAGACCTTAAATGTAGGAAACCCAAGCTCAGTACATGTGAAGCGGGTTCTCGTGTCTTCTGTTGCAGATATTCTGTTCTTTTCACTTTGAGACCATTAACAAGATCATTTGTATTACCATATAAATTACAGGAGTCACACTTTGAGAAGTTTTGCTCTGTAGGCTGGGAATTTAATCCAGTGTAAAACCTAGGTGATGAACTATTTAAGAAAGATAGGTGCTAGGCACTGGAACTACTTTATTTTAAGCCACAAGTCATTAATTTGATTTTTATTAATGTTTAGTCAAACCCAGTTCCACAAATTTAAATTAATAGTTGGGGGCTGTGAGAAGCTTTGGACACAAATGCTTTTGAAAATACAAGGCCCTCCATAGGTTATCATCGTTAAGGCACAAAAATAAGTTAGGAGAGACCTGCTTCCCAATTACAACTAATTATTTCCCTATAGTATATAGAAAAAAAGTATATTTTATCATCCTAACGTTGAATTCCTAGTAAAGTCATTTGCCAGGACAGTGGACTTTTCTATAATATTAAACAATATGTTGAGTGTAACTGTGGAGTTATAAACGGAAGGATGTAAAAATTCATCATTAACTGCATTGTTTTAGAATGGTTCTTTTCAAAAACTGTTTACCTAATTTTGCATTTAATACCTGCCATTGAGGATGCTGGTAATCACAAAAATTTGAGATAATTAACTTATTGATTATCATTTTGCTCTCCTACCTCTGATCTCGTATATCACTATTCAAAGTCCTCAGAATTTAGAACATAAAAAAGATATCCCTCTTTAATAAAATTATCATAGGAAACTAGTAGTTCTATATTAAATTTGAAACATAATGCAGAATTTTAATTATCTGTGACAATTTAAGAACAGATTTTTTAATCAAAACAGGAAATGCAACGAATGTGGAGACAAAAATTTGAAAGATGGAGTTTAAAATTTAATAAGAAAAGTAAATTTAAGTCTGAATACTGGGTCAAAACTTTTATATTGCTTAAGGTATCTTGTAACTTTTTTCTCAGAGAATTGGTGTAATTGTAAAATTTATTTGCAGTTCTTTATAAATGTTTCAGAATTTATTGGAATTAGACATTCATATTATTACTTCTCATTTATCCAGTGCTGAACGATATTTCATGTATTACACATTATGAACAATTATTTTTTAGTAACTGTCTTTCAAAAGCATATAGCCAGAATACTAGAATAAGCAATATATTGATCAATATATGAAATCCAGATTATTGAGATTTATATTTGATATATACATTTAGTATTTTAGCTGATCTATATTCTATCACTTAAATTTACAGGTGGTAATTTATAATGTTTTCCTCAGAGCAATGTGTTTTTGAGATTTTAAATAACCTTCTGTGGTATCTATAGAGTATAGCTGCTTTGTGAAGAAACACAGCAATAACAGAAAAATCTTAGCTCTGACTTACTCTGGTTGACCCCACCAGGGACCATTAGAAAAATGACCAAATATAGTGGATTCCTCTCCTCAGAGGATTCCTCAAGGCTGTACCTCTCACCTTCAAATTGCACTCTCTTTCCTTGCTCCTCCTTTTAAATCCCTTTGTCTCACCTGTGTTTTTCTTTTCTGTTTAACTTTTTTAGATTGCTTTTGGATATTGGTTTTCTCTGCCTGGCTTTGATTTCTTCATAAGCTGCTATTTCTCAGATCAATCCTTTTGGTCTCTGCACAAATGTCCTGTGGCTGTCAGGTGACTTTAAATCTGACCCAGGCTCCCTGGATACTTCACCCCTGTTGCAGCATTTGTTTTTGTTGTTGTTTGTTTTATTTGGGGGAGGGGAGGGGGAAGGGAACATTATTAAGTATTATTAAGAAATGTGATTCCTGTCAGTGACAAATCCTACTTAAGTAAAGTTAAATAGAAAATACATAGGCATTAAGTATAAATTTTAAACAGATGGTGAATTTTGTGTATTATTTTGCTCTTAAGTAAATGTAACAGAAAAAGTAGTCAGTATTTTTAATTATGAAGTCATTACTTTCTACAACTTGAATTGTCATCTCCATTGCATAATCAGCTATAGCATTCAAGTATAAATCAAAGAAATAGAACTCTATGAGTGATATTATATTATATATCTATGTGTTTATCTACCTATAAGATTCATTTGACCCTGGTGGTTTAGTAGTGCTTTAGTCATCTGCCTCTGGCCGAGGGGCATTTCACATGCATCCCAAGGGCCTGGGTTTGTGCCCCAGATGAGGAAGAACAGCCAAGATGTACAACTAAGTAAAAATAAAGTATTTCTTCCTCCTCTCTCCTTCTGCCTGCCTGCCTACTCACTCACTTTCATTCCTACCTGCACTTTCTTTAACAACAACAAAAAAATTATTTGAAGAATTTGACCTAACATTTGTGCGAATTGGTTAAACATTCTTTATAAAGTTTTGTTTTGTGTCTGGTGTTGGATCTGAAGTCAATGGGGCAGGCAGTTCAGAAGGGAAGGTGGTATTACATAGGATAGAGCATGGACAAACTGGAACCATGAGGATAAGCTGAAACCTACGTCTGTCATTTTCTGTCTCCAGGACTTCAGCTTTGATGGTGAGAATATCTTCTCGAGAATATGGTGTCCATCACAGAACTAAACAAGTAGCCACAGGAGTTGTAGGAACTGTGGACCTCACACCATTGGAACTGTGGTTTTCACGCCATTCTGGTGAGCTGGCAGATGACGGTATGTGTAAGCTGTGTCAAAACTGTGTATTCTAAATTAATCTTTCTTTCAAACATAAAAGCTACTTCACTTATCTCTTGTGGCCTGCATTGTCTGAACAATGGAATGAGGCAAGGCTGGGAAACGTAATTCCAGTTTAGATAAGTTGACAATACAAATCCACCCAATTACATATACTTTTTGCATATAAATGCACAAGGCAGCATACTGTACCAGAGGTTTTAAATTTTTTTTCCTTCTTCTAGCCCCATTCTCACCAGTATTTGATTTTATCCAGTTTTGTTTTATATTTTTGTTATTATGTCAGTTTAAAATTATATCTTATTTTCTTATTTTGATTTAACTTCCATTTCTCTGATAAGCGATAGGTTGAACATATCATGACAGTGTTAACAACATTTGAATTTCTTCTTTTGTGGAAATGCCTATTCATGTCTCTTGCCCTGTCTTTTATTGGATAATCTTCTGCTTATTGATGTGATGCAAAACTTCATATATTCTTATTAATTTTTTGTTGGCATTTAGTTTGCAAGTGTCTTTTCCTAATTTTGATTTGTGTTTTTACTTTTAGTAGAACAAATTTCTTTAAAAAGTTTATATTGGTAAATTTTTAAGAGCTCAATGTAATTATCATATTTTTTGTTTTATTTAGGAAATTCTTCCTTATATCAAGACATAAAAACATTCTGAAAGTGTCACAATTTTTTAGGTTTTCCTGTTCTAATACTTGTCATAAAATAGAGCTCAGTCACCTTCTCAGTGTTTGTTCTATGATAAGCAGTTGTCTCATCATTAGCTATTGAAAAGTTCTTGCTTTAGCGCTAATCTATAATGTATTATAGATTAAGTTTACATGAAGGATAGATCTATTTTAGGACCCTATAAATTCCTCTTGTCTTATAGTAAACCATGATGATACTTCTTTGCAAGTACTTTGATTTTTTTTAGCCATGACGTCTCCAGAATAAAATTTTAAGTTATAATATCAAGGATTGCATTGGAATTTTTATAGGAATTGCATTAAATGCATAGGTTAATTTGGGTATAAGTAAATATATTATCTTTCCTCATGGAACAACTCTCTCTAATGTGCTATAGATCTTAAAATTTTATAGTGTGTGGGCAGAAAGTTCTTGTGCAGTTTTCTTAGGATTATTTATAGGTAGCAAATAGACTTATTTGGTTAGCGAAGACTGAATCTAATTAAAAAAACAGTTTCTTGAATTTTCTTGCAATTGTGTATTTGTAGGTTCTTTTTATTTATAGTGTAGACTTCATGCATCTGAAATAATGACAGTTTTCTTTATTTTTTTCTTATTATTTTACTTTTTGTTTCTTTTCCTGGCCTTGTATACTATCTAGATCCATTAGTGCAGGCTTTAAAAAATTTGTTATTATAAAAACACCTAATTTTATCATCTTTACCCTTTTTAAGTGTACAGGACAGTTAACTACATGCATACTCTTTCATCTTGTAAAACTGAAATTCTTCAAGTATTGAGCAACATGTACCCTTTTCACTCTTTCCCCTTCCCCATAGACCCTGGCAAACACCCAGTTTCTAAGAGTTTGATGATTTTAGCTATTTCATAAGTGGAATCATGCTGTATTTGTCTTACTGTGATTGGAATAATGTTCTTAGGTTTCACTCAAGTTGTCATAAATTGGAGGATTTCTGTTTTAAGATTAAATAATATTCCATTGTATACATATATTACTTTATTTATCCATTCATCTTTCTGTGGACATTTGGGTTGCCTTCACCTCTTCGGTAGTTTGAGTAAAGCTGTAATGATTATGGATCTGCAATTATCTTTTCGAGACTTGTTTTTTAATTCTTTTAGATATGTACCCAAGAATAGAGTTCCTGGATCATTTGGTCCTTTTTTTGAGGACCTACCATATTCTCCATAGCTGCTGCGTCATTTCACACTCCTATCAACAGTAGTATCACATACTCCATTACTTTGGCAGTGCTTGTTCTTTTCCTTTTTATCTTTTCTTTCTTCCTCTCCTCACCTCACCTTCCCGTCCCTGTCCTCCCTCCCCTCCCCTCCCCTCTCTTCCCCTCTCCTCTGTTTTTGACAGTGGTTCTCCTAGCAGGTGTGAAATGATAGATTTGTATTTATATTTCCCTATTGATTAATGATATTAAACATTTTTTCGTATGCTTTTTTGCCATATATGGATTTTGCTTTGGGGAAATGTCTGTTCAAATCTTTCCTCTATTTGTTAACTGAATTATTTGGTTTTTGTTGTTGTTGTATGAGTTCTTCCTATGTTATAGATATGAAATCCTTTGTCAGATATGTGATTGTAAATATTTTTTCTAATTATATGGTTGCCATTTCACTCTGTTGATTGATTCCTTTGCTGTGTAGACTTTTTTTGATGTCATATACAAGAAATCATTGTCAAATCCAGTGTCACACTGATTTTTCTATTTTCTTGTTTTTGGTTTTATGCTTAGGTCTTTAATCCATTTTGAGTTAATTTTTGTATATGATGTAAGATAAAGTTTCATCTTCATTCACTTCATGTGAATATGTAATTTCCCCAGCACCATTTGTTGAAAAGATTATCCCTTTCCAGTTATGTAGTTTTGTAACCTTTCTCAAATAGCATGTAACCATAAATGTGAGGTTTTATTTCTGGGCTCTGTTCTATTCTGTTAATCTGTGTGTCTGTTTATATGCCAGTACCATGCTGTTTTGATTACTGTAGTTTTGTAGAATGGTTGGAGTTCAGGATGTATAAGGTCTTCAACATTGTTTTTCTATCCTAAGATTGTTTTTGGTTATTCAGTGTCCTTTTTAATTCCTTATGAATATTCTAATTTTTTCTGTTACTGCAAAGAATGCCATGGGTTAGATCAAAGTTATAATGAATATGTAGATTACTTGGATAGTATAGACATTATAGCAATTTTAAACCTTCAGTCTGTAAGCATGGGATATCTTTCCATTATTTAAATCTTGTTTAGTTTCTTGAACAATGTTTTGTAGTTTTTAGTATACAAGTTTTACATCTCCTTGGTTAATTTCATTGCAAAATATTTTATTCTTTTTAGTACTTCTGTTAATGGAATTAGTTTTTAATTTCATTTTTGGACATTGCTAGTACATAAAAATGTAACTGATTTTTGCATATTGATTATTTTATCCAGTAACTTTACTGGATTTGTTTATTAGTTCTAACAAAGTTTTGGTATGATTTTTGGAGTTTTCTGTATGTAAATCCTGTCATCTGTGAATGCAATTTTATTGTTCCTTTTTTATTTGAATTTGGATTCTTTATCCCTTCTTTTTTGCCTAATTGATCAATCTAGGGTTTCTATTACTGCGTTTAATAGAATTGGTCATTTATTCAAGGAATAAATCCTACTTGTTCATGTTGTTTAATCCTTTTAATGTATTCTGAAATTTAGTGTTTTTTTGAGGATTTTGCATCTGTATTCATGAGAGATAGCGGTGTGTAGTTTTCTTGTAATATTTTTGACTGATTTTGCTATCAGGGTAATGTTAGTCTAGAAAGTGATTTTGGAAGTGTTATGTATCTTCAATTTTTTTAAAAAGTTTGAGAAGAATAAGTGTTAATTCTTCTTTAAGTGTTTGATAGAATTTTCCATTAAACCCATCTGGTCCCGGGCTTTTCTTTGCCGGGAAGTTTGTTACTACTAATTCAATCTCTTTTCTGCTTGTATGTCTGTTGACATTTTTCATTTCTTTATAATTTTTTTCTTGGTAGGTTGTTTACTTCTATACATTTATTCATGTTTCCACGTTATCTAATTTGAGTGTATAGTTATTTGCTGTAAACTTTTATGTCTGTGATAAGAACCACTCAAAGCAATTTAAATTATCACCTTGGCTTTATACATTTATTTGTTTTTCATAATTATAAAGTTATATTTTTAAGTCTTTGTAAAATTAAGAAGATAAAGCAATTTTTATCAAAACTTTCAAATAAGGAATATTTTCTCCCATTTGAATTTATTAAAAATTTAATAACTATTTCAGATGCTCTACATTTAGAAACATGAAAAATTTAACATTGAAGGTTATCTGTCACAGCTATAAATTATGATTAATATCATATACAAAAAATCATAGAAATAAGTACCTCTCTTTACAATCAGTCAATTCTCAAAGAGAACACACTTTAAATAGAGAAGAAAAAAGAGTTAAGTCAATTTCTAGATGTTGGAAGCTGCACATAGTTTAACTAATTTAAGCTGCATAAAAAACATCTAAAATAGTATTATGTTCCTAGTTGGTAGAAGGCTAAAACTGAAAAAGTCTTAGTAACCTGCCCAAACTTACATTTTAGCAATAATACTGATGTTACCACCCTTCTCTATATGCATATTAAAATTCAATATTATCTGTAATCTTATTAACATAAAATAATAGCAACATTTTAATTCATTAAATGTACAAATTAAAAATATCCAATTTTGTACAAATATTATTAATGAATTAAAAATAATTTAACAATGGGATATATCTTTCATGAGTTGTTTTGAATAGTTAAATTAATCATCATGAAAAATTCTTTAATATTAATGTTAGATTTAAAATAAGTCATAGAATTTATCTGTAACCTCATCTATGTTTTAAAAAAAAGTATTAAAACATATTATAAAAATACAGCATGTGCAAATGATGGTTCTTTCCCTTTTTCTCTATTTTCCCAATTTCCTCTGTTACATTTTTTCTGTACTGAAAATATGTGCATTATAGAATATATGAGGTATAGTGAGGGTTAGACCCTAAAGTTAAACTCAGACCTTGTATAATTCCTTTATAATATTTAATAAAAATGTTACTGTACATAATTAGAGAAACTTTCAGGTATTATAGCTGTTTTTCTCTTATGACAGTAAATGGTACAAACATTTCTCAAGATGCAAGCAGCCAAGAATGTGGTCATTTACAAGACACATTTGAAGTTATTTGTGTAGCTTATATTTTGGATACTTTGGTATTCTTAACTCACTTATTTGTGTAGCTTATATTTTGTGAAGTTTGGTATTCTTACCTCCACAAGTGGCTTTGATTATATAAATACTTAATTTTTAGACATAGCCAGAAATAAATACAAAATAATCTTTATAAGAAAATTAGTTTGTATTAAAGAAAAATTACTTACTTAGAGGAAGGAAGCAGACAGGAATGAAGGCAAGTAGGCACACAACAAAGGAAATAGAGGAGGAAGAATCTCTCTCCTTTTAGTTGCTCATGTGTTTTTTCACCCCTAGCCTGCAAATCTGAGTCTTTGGACTTTACATTGAC
This sequence comes from Solenodon paradoxus, assembly GCA_004363575.1. NCBI lineage: Eukaryota > Metazoa > Chordata > Mammalia > Eulipotyphla > Solenodontidae > Solenodon > Solenodon paradoxus. Next base: position 1,500,709 of record RJWH01000064.1, read on the forward strand.
TATGTGTTTTGCCATCCAGAGCCGCAGACTTAACTGCTGAGCCGCCAGGGGGTGTTTAGAAAATTATTTCAGATTTTTAAAGATATTTTGTCTTTAGAACTTTTTTTTTAAAGGAAAGTACAGTCAGGAATGAAGGTGAGCAGACAGGCAAGCAAGAAGGAAGAGGAGGAAAAAGCATTGTATTTTTATTTAGTTATTCATCTCGATTATTCTTTCCTGCACTCCCTACCAACCCCCACTCCAGGCACATGAACCTGGGTCCTTGAGAATGTGTGTGGAATATACTCGACTAGAGGTGGTGGACCTAACCTCTACTCAGCTAGGGTATGCCTAGAACATTTTCTATAATTGAGTTTCAAATTTAAAAATGTATCCCACTCTTGTTACTTTGAATTTTATTCATACATTTAAGATTAGGAATTGATGTTACAAAAAAGTTCTAGACTTAATATAAAGCTAATAAATTGCAAGAAATTAATCCTTATATTAATTGTATCTTCTATAAAAACTAAGCTGAAACAATCTATGTTCTTAGAGTAGAGTTCAGATAATAGCAGAAAATGTGAACTTTTCAAAATGAAATATTTCATTTAAATAGGCAAAAGACCAGGGGTGATTGAAAATCTTTAAAAGGAATCATGGTGGGGGAAATACTAATGTAATTATACCTGTAATTCAAGTCTCAAAATCTTTTTGACTTAATAAATGAGTAGATTCATTCTCATTTTTAATGAATATTCTATTGTGGATTTCCAGAGCTTTGGAAGACAGTATATAAATTTCAGATGATAAATATCTTAAAAAGTAAAAGAGTTTCAGTTAGCTATAACTCTTACTATGTAATTCTGTAGTACTGTTTTTAAAGGAATAAAAAGATGACCATATCAGTTAAGAATTTTTGGTTGTGGCAGCTGATATTGAGGCAGATTAACTTAAGAGGAAAACTATTCCATATGCAAAAGTTAGGAAGAAGAAAGGCAAAGGAAAATTCAAAATATGCATATACATATGAGAGAAGATGAGTACTTGTCAGAACTGAACGCATACTACACTTAAATTTTCAAAAAAATAACTCAGCTTTTTAAAAGTCTGTAATCTTTTAGGTTCTATCTTTCTAATTAGCTGAAAACTATTAACTAAATGCCAAAGAAGATTCATTTTTATCTGTAGAAACAAGTGTTGGAAGGGTGTGGAGAAAAGGAACTCTCCTCCACTGGGAATATTAAATTAGGAAACCTTTTTGGAAAGCAATATGGAGATTTTTCAAAAAATTAAAAATGAAACTTGCGTTCAATCCAGCATTCAATCCCACTTCTAGGCATATACCTCCCCAAATACAAAAACATTAGTCAGAAAAATAGCAGTGCAGTTCACAGTTGCCAAGACATAGATGCAATATGAATGCCTATTGACAGATGACTGCATAAGGAAATTGTATATCTCAGTGGAATTCTATGCAGCTATTTAAAAAGATGAAATTGTGCCTCTTGCGACAACCCAAATGATACTGGAGGTGATTTTGCTAAGCAAAATAAGCCAGAAAGAAAAAAAAGTGGTGCCAAGTGGTTTCACTCATTTTTGCAATATAAAGAAGCCAAACAAATAAACTGACAAAGGACAACAAAATTCATAGGATGCAAGACTATGGTTACCAGGAGGGCGAGTGCAGGAGGGAATGAAGGAATTAATATATCTATCACTAGAACTCTGGTAGTTGCTATGGTATAAAATGCCCATAGTTTAATATCCTAAAAATCACACAGCAATGTAAGCAAAAGAAATAATAAAGCAATTAAAAATAAAGATAAAAAAGTTTAAGGTTAGTCTGATTCCATAATAGAGCGCCTTAAGTTTATGATTAGTTTTTCATTTTGGATTAAAAAAAAAAAATCTCTCTATCTTTCAGATCTTTCTGCTTCTGCTCTTATACTATATGAGATATGAAGGAGTATGCTTGCTTCTAGTTTGGGAAATGAAAATAGAGAATCACCGTGGCCTCATGTTGGTATAGAATACATGTGCTATTTTCTATGACTGTAAAGTTGCTTCACTTGGATATTCTGCATGTTATTGGTTCAGAAAGTTTGTAATTTGGTAATTATGTTTCATTTGGTTCAATATGTGTTGGCTGACTTGATTTCATCTTGGCTCCTACTGACTGTGAACTTGGACTCTGTGTCTTCTATCCTATGATGGCCTAGTGTCCCAACTCCATTATCTGCCTAGGAACCACCTCATGTTGCTCTTACAGAGCCCAGGGCTGGACTACTGGCTCATCAAAAAGATCACTCTCTCATAGAACACAGCTCAGGAAAGTAAAACTTGTGTCTGATTCAGTGCACAAGATTGCACTGGGATACCTTATTTGATGTAGGTGTGCAGTAAAGTCTGCCCTTTTTACTGCCCTCAGTTTATTTAATGTATTTCCCTGCTCTCTGAGCCCATTCCCAAAAAAAGTGAAATAGGGAGATACATGTGTAAATAGTACTTTGCCTTGATACCGTGTTCCTATAGTTTTCTTTATCTGAAAAGAGAAAGCTTCCTCTACCTCATTAACATCTTCCCAGCTCCACTAGTTTTGTTTTATGCCATAAAGGAAAATAGAGATATAGTCAAACAGTGGAAAAACCTATGAGCTATATCCTCCAAACTCTACTATGATATAATTTGAAAATTTTTTTTCAATATAATAATTTGACTTACAGAACTATGTAATCCTATTTTGGTGAATGACTGAATTTGCAGTTCTTTTTCTTGTCATACCAAATTCCATTTTCCTATACCTCTGCTTATTTAGGATTTTGTAAATGTCCCACTGGTTATAAATAAATCACATTACAAAAATTTAAATCTCCTGGTATGGAAATGTGATTAAATGCTACAGTACTCACATTACCCATTAACTCTGGCAGAGCACCTTAACTGAATATAGTTCTTTTCCTGAAGCAGTTTCTGAGCTCTTGATAGTCCTGTCTTTAGAGAAATGTAATAGTAGCAGATAAGCAAGTAACTTCTAGGATCTATCAGTAGACTTTTTATTCCCAATTATAAAGCAACACCCCTGTTTTCCCTGTTAGTATGAATCACTCACTTCTTCTAACAACAAAATATCTTTTTTTTCTGTGTATTTATTTATTAGAAAACCTAGTTTAAAATCTAGTAGAAATTTTATTATATCCTTTGGTGGATATTTTCCCCTTGAATATCAGATGTCTAACCAATGTAATCTATGGTGTCATGGGACTGGAGGCAAATATTTTGCTATTGAGCTTTGACTGCTGTTTCATTGCTACTGTGGTAGCACCTGTGAGATAATTGTACAGCCATTGGCTCTGCTAGGGGTCTTTATTGTATTAGATCACACTAAACGATTTTCTGGCCAGCTTGGTATTTGGAAGCAGCAAATAAAATAAAAAAATTGATGTAATTTTCCTTCAAAACAGTAATAACTCAAAAAATATAGTACTTCTCTCTTAAGAGTACAAGATGCAGTGATTTTTTTTTTCCCTCTCACTCTGAAGTGAATATCCTGAGATATTGAATCTCATTTGAAAGTTGATTAATGGAGGTAGATTCTTCTACTTTCAGAGAATGTAGTCTCACCCTTGGCATGCATGTGTCTTACAAAGGGCTTTGCATACATTTTGAATTACGTATTGTGCATTTAGAGCGTCATCTCTACTACAGCAAGTGCCTTCAGACTGGTGTTATTCAATCGATTCTGTACTGCTGTCTCCAGAGAAATGGATCATTTCCAATAAAAATATCATATCACTTTCTCTGCTTAGAACACTTCGGTAACTTTCCATTGATCTTAAGTACTTTTATTTTCAGCCTTATCTTGTCTAATATGCCTCTTTATTTTTCCTCTTAATGTTATACTTGTCATGTTATCTTTCATTTTATGACCTTGGCAAAGGATGATCCCTCCACTTAGAATGTTCTTCTGACTTGGTTTTCTCTCATTCAATCTTCAATTATGAACTCATTTTCATTTTCACCCTAATTAGATCATATGTTATTATACATGACACGTAGGTTGTTCTCTTTATTAGACTTAATATACATCAGTTGTAAATTTCCATTGGTTCATGCAAGACTGTTTTTTGTTTAGTTAATTGTATGACCCATATGGACTACAATTGTGTCTACTTTAATAATAATATTTATAGCACTTTTTACTGGGCTAATTTCAAAATTTATCCTATATCAGGAACTGAATATCTCATTTGTAATACTTGAGCTCAGAATTTGGTCAGAAGCTCCCTTAGAGATGGTTTGATAAATTCTATTTCACCTGACCTGAAAAATCATCAGTTCATCCAAATGTACTTCAGAGTAAGAGATCAGATAAGTTTAAAAATCATATGGTATACATCTTAAGCGATTTTACAATGTTCATCCATAATGACATCTTCTAAATGCCTCATTGAAAAAGACTGTGTACCAAGGTGATTACAAACTTTTGTTTAAATTTACCTGAAAAATTCCTATTTGGATATTATTGAATGTCTATTCGTTGACACACAAACACTTTGGGAAGGTGTTATCAAGAATTAAATCTGAATTTATATGAAGAAAGGTGAATGTCATCTGATCAGTTAGAAACATTTCTGACAGGTAAGAATATCTTATCTCAAGTCTTAACAAGGCTACCTAATTTCCTTGTGAATTTCCAGACAAATTGTCACCTGCCTGGATTACTTTAGCCCACTATTACATGACTCTTAGAGATATTTTTATGAATGTATAAACTATGGAAGCTCCCGGGATATGCTGAGATTTTCTTTTTACCATAGATAAAAATAATATACTTTACTCTTAAAGGAGTCGGTTTGTTATACAGTGATAATAGGGGAAAGAAGCTTATGGGCTTTTTTTCCCCCTTAGCTTATATTCAATTTTGTGAAAAAAAACAAAACAAAACATTTTTTTGGGTCTTCTTATGCAAACTATGCCCTGAATCTTTATTTAGCTTACATGCATTTATTTATAAAGTCAAAATAATTCTCTATATATGTCTACCTATTTGCATATTCCTACCCCTCAACTTATTTACTTTAAAATTTTTTTAAAACACTTGAACCCTCTGCATTTCTTCTTTCCTCCCCTGTTTACTCATTCTTTTATTTTTCTTTCTGAGAATTGAGCTCTTTTTTACATTTCTGGTAGAACTTTACCTTGATCTAAAATATATAATATTCTTCCAGTTTCCAATCTCTCCTATTATTTCAGTTCCACACTTAAAAGTCTAGGGAAGTAGTATAAATGTATTTTATATGATGTTTCTTGGTTACTATAAAAATAACTAGGTATTTAAAAGCAAGGATATTTCTGTGGCATGTATATTACCTTGAATGCTATCTAAAGGAGAGCATTGGGAAAAAAATCTGCTATACTGTTGTCTGAATGTTAAAACCCTAACTCCCATAGATGATGGTATTAGGAAGAGGGACCTTTGCGAAGTGGAAGTCATGGGGTGAAGCTGTCATAAATGGAATTAGTGCCTTATGAAAAAAAGACATTCCAGAGAGAGCCCTTACCCCTTCTGCTAAGTAAAGATATAACTAGAAGTCTGCAATCTGGGAACAAGGACTTGGAATTTCATTTCCAATTGGTTGGGATACTAGATTCTAAGGAAAAAATAAACATTATAAATTAAATTATATAGCAGAAACATTTAGTTCTTCAAAACTCTAGGAAAATGGTAGTTAGCGATGAGGGCAGATTGTTTCTTTTTTTTTGGTCATCACGGAGGAGTAATTAAGAGTCTTGTGGACTCAGGAGAAATATGGCAGATCATCTTGTGGGTATTGTGATAAAATGACATTACTCTTTGACACACTAATTAGCAGAATTGGATAGGGTCAGAGTTATGACTGTAGTGGAGATTGAACTCCCAGTAAAATAAATGATTATATTTGAGATATATTTCCCTCTTCCCTAGAATATCTGATCATTACAAATAAACATATAGTAACCATATATTAACATTATAGTAAATGGAAAAGGCTTTTAAAAGTCAGGTACCAAAATGAAAAATCACAAACAAAATTATGTACAAATTTAGTTACGTAAAGCTCAATATTTAAATACACGAGATAGAGAAGATAAATGACAAATAAACAGTTTCAACATATGTGAAAATATGATACTATTTTACAAATTAAATTCAGTAAAGATGAAAATAGAGGTTACCAACAAAAAGTGAGTAAAGGGCCTCACAGGGTCATTCACAAAATAAATGCAGATGACAAGTGAAACTATTCGAGTGCTTTAGTAATCAGTTTGCTAATTTCAGTTTTTTTTTCTTTTCTTTATGGTGCATCCATATATTTTAATTCTATAATATTATAAATATTACAAACTGCAGTATTACTAATAAACATAAAATAGTATTTGTTCTTTTACTTGGTTTTTGAAAATCAATATATGAGTAGAGAAAAGTTTGGAAGCATACACAACAAGTCTTAATTGAATTTAGAGGATCTAACCCCAGATGGGACAATTATGACTCGTTCAGCTGTTTTGCTAATCATAATATTTTTAAATTTTCAAAAAATAATGTTTATAAACCAATGTACTATACAGACAGATTGTAAATTTGAATGAGCTAATGCATAATTTTAAATGGTTAGGTAAGAAATATACATCAGAGTGGACAAATGAGCAAAACTATTATTTGAGAATATATCTAAACTCATTTTTGTCACATATTAAAATTAAACACTCCAAATGACAATTGGGAAACAACTGAATAAATACCTTCAGTATGCTCATAAAACTGAATATTATGCACCATCAAAATGAATGAATAGTGGTATATTAAAGAATACAGGTGAATATTTCATTATATTACTGATTGGATAAAGAGAATTATATATAAACATATTTTGTAAAGACAAAATAAACTAAAGCAATAGTCTTTTTTAGAAACACAATGACATGATTTAAAAGACCATAAAGCAAATTATGAGCAGACTGCAAGGTAAAGAGTATCTCTTGTCGTTTGGTCGGGGTATTTGTTTATATTGAAGGAGGAACTAAGAAGGGATCTAAGTTCCTGTGAGCTCTTAGGAGTTAACATTGTGTCCTCATTGTAATGGACACCAGGAGGCTTATCAGTAGCAAATCATCAAACAAAAATGAATCCTATCTATGTTAATAATAAGACTATCAATTATATGATAAATTTAAATATGTATGCAAAAGGGCTACTAAAATTTTTAAAAAATATGTAGAATGAATATTTACTTATTAAGTCATGTGTTATTGGATATTAGAGTTTAGGAAAATGTGAAAGAATATTTATTTTATTTTAAAAAGGGTATCATTTTTCTATCAGATATGCTCCTAGGGCAAAAGAAACATTTTAACCTAGAAAATAACTATGATAAGTTTACCCAAGAATTTAAATTTGAGAATGTTCACATTTTAAGCAGTTTACAATATAGTCAAAACAATAAATACCAGCATGGAGGCAGGAAGAGAGAGGAAGAAGAAGCATTTTATTTATTTTATTTAGTTGTTCACCCTTGGTTATTTATCCTGGTCCCAAGTCTTGAACTTGAGTCCTTGAGATGTTGTAGAATGCACCCAACTGCTAACCACTAGGGCATGCCAGAATTTTTGGTTTGTGACAATTTGATAAGGTTAAATAGAATTTTAATGTGGTTTTAATGATATCACTTGTGCAGGTATTTGCAGAAGCTATAACTGTACAGTCTAATGAATTTCTTTTACAGTGTGAACATACCTATATGATCACCATCAATCTCATGACATAGAGGATTATTAGCAACATCCTAAATACTCTCACATATTAATCTTAAACATAACCTTATTCAAATTTCTATTATATATTTTATGCATCTATTTTTGAGCATTTTACAAATGCAGTGGAACTGTTTATGCTTCTTTAACTCAGTGTCTTATGTGTGAAATACATTCATGTTGTTACTTTGAGAACTAGACTTTTTTTTTTCATTTTCATAGAATATTTGATAGTATGCATATAATATAATTTATTATATTCTTTAAAGACTTCTGGGTTGTTTCCGGTTTTTGCTAATTATAAACATCACTGCTATGAAATTCATGTATATATATATATATATATATTTGACGACATGTTTGCTTTTCAGTCAGGTAACACTTAGAATTTTCAGATTCAGTGACAGTATGTTTATTCAGATTGGTAGATTCTGGGAAATAATTTTCCAAAGTGGTTTAACCAATATATACTACCCCCAGTAAGGATAGAAGTTCTAGTTCCACATATTTTTTAATTCTCTGGGCAATAGTGCAGATTTATTCCTGAATTTTGACACCATATGACAAGCTAGAGAAACCCTAATCATGAATATCAAAACTTGTCCCACGCATTTCTAAACTCACCTTTGTGCAAGTAGTATCTATCTGGATGACCATCAGCATTAATTCACATTGTAAGGTCATGTAAAGTTATATGGATGTTCAGGGAATTTGCCAGACTTTAAGATAGTAGTGTAGGGGTTCCTAAGATAAGATTCCTTTATTGTTATTTAATTGTACTCATCATTTTTTGTTATTATTTGATTAATTCTGTTACTACATTTGACTTTACTTTTCATGAATTGACTTTGCTTGCTACTATGGCTAGACAACCAATAAATAATTATGAATTGAGGGAATTCTGAACACCGAATACTTGAATTCATTAGAACACTGACATGGCAGGAAAAGTTATTTTAACAGTTAACAGTAGAATCCCTGATGGAAAAATTATGAGGTTAAAATGTTACCTATCAGACAGACATATAAATGCTTACAAACAAAGAAAGTCAGAACTTGAGTTCAAAGATCCCAAGTTACCAAAATGTTCTATCTTGAATAGAATGCTCTGTCTAGAAGGAGAAATCTTTGTGCTTAAGTCCCACCTTGTGATTGTGTTGCCAAGATTAATATGTCTTCAAAAAGAATTCATATTTTTTCTGCATTACCTATTTTGAACAATAACAACAATAACAAAGAATGAAGTGGTATTATAGATTCTGATGGCTCATTATTCTCAGTATTCCTATATGATAAGCTTTATAATTCTCATTTTATAGGTGAGGAAAATTACTTCTGTTGCTACACATTTCCTGGATGTAGATGCATTTTGAAATAATCTTTGTACCTTTTGAAAAAAAGTTTACTCAGCCCATGTGACAAATTAATTGATGCTATATTCCCATGAATTTATGTTTTATTGTTCCCCTTTTACCTGTGAGTTAACCAGTCACTGAGGTTATTTGAGTCAGACAGAGTCTGACTCAGCTTCACTAAATTATTTGACCTTTACTCTTGTGATAAAGTAAATAGTAGTATATCTACCACTGCTGCCAAAGACATCTTTGTATATCAGTATTTCATGATAGCAATTTTGGAAAAATGAAATACCAAGTCATTTGAAGATAAAGCTATTGTCTTAATTTATTACTGGATAGGCAGCCAATTTTTGATTACTAAGTCTGTTTTCCTCCACTATGTTGTATTTCTTTCCTAAATAAAATGATGCTATAGATTGAGAGCTTTCAACTTCAGTTAATTTTAATATATGCAAATGGTACTAGTCTCATATATTCTATATGAAGAGCATTTTATACATTTCTTACTTGGACTTAGTTGTGTTTAGCATTCCCCATTTTCCCTTTATTTTCAGATATTTATAATACTATTAACTATAAACCGTAGTGATATGTGATTTTGAGATGTATTGTTATCTTGCTGTACAAGTTGATAAATTAGATTTAATTTATGCTAAAAGATCAGATTTTGATTTTCAGATTATTGTATTTGAAGCAGAATATGTAATAACAAGATTTGAATAAAAAACCTTAGTCCCATAACATGTTATCTTAAAATCAAGATAATTTGTATTTAGAGGATCTACCTATACAAGAAGTGTCAGGTTTAGGATCTCCTATGATAAGGATATGGTACAACTGTTTTCCATACATTATATGTTGACTATGTTTATAATAAAGATTTGGCCTCATTAGAGACAATTTTGAAATCAGGAGAAAAAAAAAGTCCTAGCACTGGTAGCATGTGAGGTCTCAAGACGACAAGTCAAAGACAGTATTATTCAATATCTAAATTAAGTCCAGAGAAATGTGTTATGGAGATAAATTTACATGGATGCTTAGATTCTTCTAGATACTTATTTAATGAACTATGTAATTATGCTACATAATTTGTGATGTAAACACCTTTGAACTGTCAAGAAAAAGTCAACAATATAGTGACTCATTTGTTTTCAATTTTATATAATCTGTTAAAATTCTTATTACTATTTTATAGTTTTAATCATAGAATGAGTAGAATATAGTAAGCTTCCTTTTCAGTTACCATGTATTTTGCATCATAATACTTTTTTATTTTAAATGAGCCTTGTAGCATCAAGTTTTTCCTTTATCTTTGTCCTCCAGGAAAAAAAGACTTCTCAAGTGTTAATTTTCTTCTGTATTGCTCAGTGTCATTTGAATAATTTATATTATCCTCAATAATGCACATAGAAAAAGATTAAACATAAGTATACAGCAGAACTTTACTCTGTGAATCATATATAGCATGATGGTTTGGAAGAACACAGAAAAGAATTGGTCCTGGTGTTTTAAAATTTGCATTTTAGTAGTAAAGAAATCAACCATTTTATAGAGAATAGATTAAAATGCTAATGAAAGTCCACTTGGAGTGCCCTGGTGGTTTAGCTGTTAAGTACATGACCTCTGGCCAGTGCAGGTCGTATAAATCCCAAGGGCCCAGGTGTGTGTCACAGAGCTGGGAAAACAACCAGATGAATAACTAAATGAGAGAAAATGCTTCTTTCTTCTTTCTCTTCCTGCCTGCCTACTTTCATTCCTATCTGCATCCTTCCTAACAACAACAAAAGTGCACTGAAAATGATGAAAGCATGTAAAGGTAGTCACCATTAAAAACAGAGAAATGGAGGAAGAAATAAAAATACGCTCCCATTTGGTAGTATATGAACAGAATCTTGAAAAAAAAAAAAATCCAAAGAATACTATTGGAGGATGGGTGTTCCAGGTGGGAAAAGAAAAAAATTGTTTTTGAGTTTCTTAGTTTACTTTTAATATTATTTCTGAAACAATATCAGATTTCTCAGCAAGATTAACAGGTTAAAAGCATTATCTTAGACAGTTTTATCTCTAGGTAGAAATTTAGTTGAATATTCTAAGCAAAATGAATTAGAATTTTGCAGAATATTATACATAAAAAACCTGAACTATATTACCACTCTGTAATTAATTCTATTTATTTTCCATGATTTAAAATAATCTAATTAGAATTCCTGAGAAGCAATTATAAAAAATTTGTTTTTTATTGACATACTATAGCCAAATGTGAAATTTTTTCTTGATATTCTGTCTGGCTATAGTTTTTTATTATCTTCAAAATAACTTTGCGTTAGTCCACATTTTTCTTTGTCCTTTACAGTTTCATAAGTTTTGCTTTCCTTCTAACTTGATATCCTTGTTTAGAAGTACCTTATACATGAACTGTATAATGCCTATTTCTGGTATGTATATTTATAAATATAGTTAGACTCATGTATAAAATTAAAAGTTTTATATTTGTTTTATGACATTATAATGAAACCCATTAATAATAACTACTATAGGAATAAATTTTGATTAAGAAATTGTTATGACTAAAGAATTGCAGTAGGGAAAAGAGAAAATACTATTTATTTGTTCACACTAATAAGGAAATGCCATTTTGTGAAAAATATGACAAATTATAAATATATATTAGAATATTTCATACATTATGTATCTTAAACACTTAAAAATGACTCAGTTGAAAATTCCTAATTTGTAACAATGTTCTTGACATTTAAAAATAACTTTATGTGACTGTAAATTTAAGGCTGTTGGTATCTGCAACTTTTCTTTAATTATCTATTTGTACTATTTTTGGCCCAAAACAATCCTCTCAAATTGATCAAATTTATACTGTCTTTGACAGTAGATGAATTGGGAACTTTTCTAATTCTATATTTTGTAAATGATGATAGAGAATATGTTACTTACAATTAAGAAAATATGCAAAATGTTTATAATGATTCATACTTTCAGCATCTCAAAATGCTATATAAAAAAGTCATATAATCTCTTCTCCAATTATGTATATATTTGCACTGGTATATTATATCTACACTACCACCTTTATAGAAATAACTTTGAAAATAAGAACTACCAAATATAGGAATAATATCAATTGCATAAACATTTATAGGGGTACAGAGCAAAGTTTGCCTTTATTTTCTGTATATTTATGCATATATTTAATAGAAATATTTGTCTACTGAAAGAGACTAGTTGACAGCAATAGGAAAATAAGTGAGACATAATCCATGCCTGAGAATTTGTAATCTTACCTGAAACATATACATAGATATTTATAATAAAAATTATAAACAAAGGTATGTATAAAATTCTAAGATACAAAGAAGAAAGTCAAAATGTATAGTATTAAAACAGTACTACTGGCAGAGTAGTATGTGGAGTAAAATATACATTGTTCCTCTGGTGTGGCAGCAGCAATCCAAATGTTGAAGTAAATTCTAGTTTATTTGAATCCAGTAAAGGGAAATAATAATGGGTTGTTTTATGGTTCATGACTTTGCTAGACATTTTTAGACTCAGACTTTTTCAACATAAGTCTTAGTATTTCTCCCTGTACCAGTCCTATCCCTTATCCAGAAACTAAACCCATTTAATCTGAGGAACAGAACAAATGCTTAATTCCCAAACAAAGATGGTAGAGTCTACATATGACTCATCTGGATGTCAGGAATTTCCACTGGAGACAGAGCGCAAACAGTATTTGTCTTTGCTCTCATTACTCTCCATCATCTCTTCATCCTCATGCTTTGCAGGCAAATGCTGCCTGCTCTGAAGGACTGGGCATGGTAGAGGAGACATTTCACCTGAAGAAACATTGTTCAAGGAACATTTCAAAAGTTCATTGGGCACATTTTCTTGACCTCGGATTTATGAATCTAAACACATTAATTTTCAATGAACTTTGGAGGACAAGGACAGATGTTCATCTTTCCTACTTTAATATCAATTTATCATTGATCGCTCTAAATCTATCATCCACACACATATATACTTGCATGATTTTATAATCTTTTATCTGAGTTAACACTGTAGAATATAAATCTCTTCATATATCTTTATAAATGATTTTCAATTAACAGAGGGATGTATAATGCAAAGTATTTGCTAATAAATTGTTTCATTGTTCTGCCCCATCCCCCATGAACTCTTTCCTGTTTTTCTTTATGTCGGTTTCGATATTCCCTGCTGAGAATGAAATTGATGTAAATGTAAGACTCATGATTTAATTTTTATAACCTAATTGCTGAGTTGGAAGCTCAGCATTTATAATATGCCCATTTTAAAAATAACTAGGGCATATTTTCATGTCACAGCAATTTTTCTTAATAAAAATGTATACTTATAGCAATTAACCCCCTCCCCCCCATTTTTAAGAATATATTCATCCTCTGAAAGGTAACCCAGGGAGAATGGTAGAGGTATACTGTGTTGTACAAAGTAATTTTTTGAAAGTATGCAGGTTTAGTGCCCATTGAAAGTCACTACTACTATATAAGAATCAAAACTCTTTTATAGTGACCAGGGGTTGGTGGGAAGTTGCCAAGCAGATAAAGACAGCATTTTTCAGTATAACCTTAAACCCGAAATGCAAAGAGTAGGCACAGTAATTAGGAAGTTTGGAGAGCAAATAGGAAAAGATACTGAATTAAATTTGGATAATCTGTAGACACAGAAAATTAAAAAATCATGGTGGCACAGAATATAATATAAACTGGCTCTCAATTATGTGCACTGAAAATACAAGTTTATGTCTGCTGAAAGAAGATGCATTGAGATGGTAATTGTTCTTGCACAGAATTGCAAAGTTGTTTTTATAAAAGGAAGGTAGAAGGAAGTGCAATGTCAGACTAAAGAAAGAAATATACTTGAAAACAGTGAGCCAAAGGACTCTCTATAATTGACATATCCACATGGAAATGATTCATAAATTGTCCCTGTCTTCAAGTAGTTTACACACATACACACACACACACACACACACACACACACACACACACACACGACCCGGGTGGGCAGGAGAGAGGGGATGCTTAATTAGTTTGTGCTACAAAAATATAGAGTAGGTGACTTAATAGAGATTTATGTCTTACAGTCCTGGAGGCTTGGAAGTCCAAGAACGAGGTGCTAGTATTTTTAGTGTCTGATGATCATGTTCCTGTTTCAAATAATAGTTATTGTCTCTTTTGTAACCTCACATTGTGGAAAGGAGAGACTCAGGAGAAGTAAGCTCTTTCCCCTCTGTTGTTGTAAGACCATGAATTCCATCATGAATGTGCCCCATTGTAACCTAATTACTTCCCAAGGGCCCCATTTCCAAATACCATCATATTAATAGTTTTCACCATTTGGATTTTGTGGGAAACACAAATAATTCAGTATATAGTAGAAAGTAACTGTTAAGCAAAACTGTTATAATGCTACTATAAGCTTTAATAACGTGGGCACCAAGAAGAATGAGTGATTCTTTTTGTGTGTGTGAAGATTTAAAAAAGTTATATGAAGGCTGTAAAATTTGTACTACATCTAAAAATTGAGAAGGCTGTGAATAGAGAAGATGTAGGTACAAAATAGGAAATGATGAATTAGAAATTGGTTGAAAGAAGTGTTTAGAAGACACCAGATGTGAGGAAGACTTGATGCAGAGACTATATGCAATGAATAGGATTCCAAACAACTTAGTTTCATAGGGTCAGGTCTGAGGCTATGTAGAATCTCAAGTGGAAAAAGTGTGCATACTGTCATTGGAAAGCCTAGGTGCTAAAGGTAAGGTATAGAGATGAGAGCCTGGCCAACTATTACAGCTTAATGATTCAAAAAGCAATACACTTTACGACAAATACATTGTACTTAAAGGAGCACAAACTGTCTTTTATGTATGTAAGATCCTGAGCTCCTGTGCTCCTATGCTGAATCATTCTATGTGTACTAAAATATCTAATCACCCCAAATGGTAATGAATATTTACTTATCTTTATTTTCTTCCTGACAGATCATCAATTTCGATCAAATGATTAAGAAAAAGCTCAAAGACAGAAATTCTTAAGTTCTTTTCCAGGTGTCTATTTAATTCATCCTATTATGAGTAACCAAACTAATCCTCAAAAATTAGCCTCACTCTCCATACTTATAAATTAACCAAGATCTTATTGATAAAATATCAAAATAATGAAAGTAGCTCTAAAATGATTAAGATTAATTAAATTCAGTTAAAACAGTTGAGCTCAGACTCAAAGTAATCAGTTTTAAATAACATGTTCTTTTTTATGGTCTAAACACTAAATAAAACAGCTGAAGCTTTGCTCTCTTTAATACAGAAATAGACTGGTATTTGATGTCGTCAGTCGGAAATTACACATCTTGTTTGAGAAATTTGTCTCAACATATTAATTGTTGTATTAATTATCTATTGTGTGTAATAAGTTACCCCACAACTGAGATACTTAAAATAATAATTTATTATTTCATAATTAATTTGTGTCAAGAATCTCTGTGTGGCTTACTTTTGTGCCTCTGGTTCATAAGGATAAAGTCAAGATAGTGGCTAGAGCTTTAGTACTTTTAAGACTCACTTGGTTGAGGACTGCTTTCAAGATGACTCACTTGGTTCTTGGTAAGCCTCAATAAGACATTTTTCCAAGTTCTCTTACCATGGGAATGGGTTGACATCAAGTCTTTGCTTCTAGCTAGAGGCCAGTTCATTTCTTGACATGTAGCCTCTGCATAGTACAGTTGAAAGTATGGCGATATTGAAATATGAAAAGTCGTAGCTGACCTCCCCTCCAAGCAAGCAAGAGAGCAAGAGTTGCCTAAGGTAGAAGTAAAAGTCTAATCTTAGAAGTGACATTCTTTCATTTTTGCAGTTTTCCATTCATTTCATAGTGAGTTACAATGTTCAGCCCATAGTTAAGAAGAACAGATTATGTAAGAAGGATATAATATTGTGATTTATAAGAAATACATATTTGGTCTTTCTGGTGACCAAAATGTATTTCTCTATATTTTTAGTTTTCATTCAAAGTTCTTGGCTCACAGCTCCCCAAAGTGTTGGAATTTCCTATGTGTTGCTAGTGATAACTATACCTTTTATTATGCGGATGAGCACTTGAGGATGGGGGCTTGTTGCCAGGAGAACCAAGGAGGTGAATGGAGAGTGGGAAATTCCTGTGCCACACTCACAGACCAAGGAGAGAGAGGGGCAAGGAGTTGACTGTGCCAGTAGCCAGTGATTTAAATTTAATCAAGTATAGCCGTGTAATGAATTCTCCAGAAAAACCCAAAAGGAAGGGCTTTGGAGGACTTCTGGGTTTGGCGAACAATTGGAGATTTTGGAGATTATCAGCCTGAAGAGGGCAAGGAAGTTCTGTGCCATTTCCCTATTGCTTGCCCTATGCATCATTTCCAGATGGCTGTTTCTGGCTCTATCCTTAGTCATAAATCAGTGATCTAGAGAGTAAGTGAGTTTTCTGAGGTCTGTGGGTCATTCTAAAAAGTCGATCAGTCCTAAGGGAAGGGATCCTAGGAACCTTTGATTTATAGGTAGAAGCAGAAGTAACTTGAGTTTGTGATTGGCGCCTAAAATTTGAGGATGGAATCCTGGGAGCCTCCAGTCTGTAGTGACAGTCCTAAAACATGACATTCCAAGTTGTCTCAGAATTGTTCTCCTGTATGTACCCCACCATGACATGAAGACTCAAGGACAGTGGAGGACAGTCCCATTCATGAGCATGGACTATCTTTCCCGTTCTTTGTTTCTTGTATTTCTTTTGGCTGTGTCTTATAATTTTCCTAGTACAGGTCTTTCACTTCTTTGGTTGAATTTATTCTATGATATTTTATTCTATTAGATGTAGTTATAAAGGGGGTCATACTCTTTTTATGTTACTTTGTTGTTTACATGTAGAAATGCAACAGATTTTTGTATATTAATTTTGTAACCTGCTGTTTTACTCTGTTCATTTATTATTTCTAGCTACCTTTAAAAATTGTTTCCTTTGTTTACATTGCTATATGATTTTCAGGATATTAAATTCACACTGCAATCTTTATATCACACCATACCCACTGCCAGAGTTAAAGAGTCACCACCATTATATTAACACCTTCATTCACTTGTTCTTTATGAAATTTCTAACAATAGGGCAGAATAATGCTATGCTGAAAAAAAACAAAACTAACAAACCATGAAAGCAGTTTTCATCTGTTTTTTCAGAGGCTGTCTTCCTAGGAAATATATAGTTGGAATTTTATATTAAATGCAATTGAATTATTCATAGTTTTTCTATTAAAATTAACTTAGTAAATTTTTTATATTACAAATATTAGATTGTATAAGACAGTTTATTCTCTCTATATTTCTTTGAAAAGTAATCAAGTGACATAAAATCAGATGATCATAAATTTTCAGAGACTTTCTTGAGATTCGTTCTGCATTTAATTCTATAAGCAGACAGATCCATAATAGTATGCAAAATTAGTGATAGAGGCTACTTTTTGACCTCTTTCAGTATTTCAAAATGGAAAGTATACATTTACTGTGATAAAACTCAATAGACTTTATTTAATAAAGTATTAAATGAGAGCTTTCTCATTTAAATATGAAAATTATCACATATTAGAGGTTCTATTTGGTATATATTTATATTTATATAGAGATATGTAATAAAATAAATTTTTGTTTAAAATTTCAATTTAATGACCATACTTAAATGCTGGGAGTTTAAAGCATTGTAAAAGACAAGTAGCTTGCGTGTGCCTCTGTGGAGCAGTGGTTAGACCAGTCGCCTCTGAAGAAGTAAAAGCCATGTATCCCTGGGTTTGAGTCCTGGTTCCAGGGGAAATGAGCCAATGTGAACATTTAAATTAAAAATAAAGATGTTTCTTCCTCCTCTCTCTTCCTTCTCTCCTGCCTGTTCATCTTCATTCCTGCCTGTATATTTCCTTTAAAACAAAAAAAATTTGCTTGGTATTTACAAATGAAGAAAATTTGACAGTAGAGCTGACTTCTTTACAATACAAATACTGTGATATATATTTTTGTTATTGTGATTACAGTTTCTCATTCCCCTACCTTTCATTTAAACTATAAATTGCGAATATAACTTCATCTAACTGGGGACCAACTTTTTGAATAGGACGAAAGGAAAGAACACCCTTTTGCCAGGACAACCATAAAAATACGGTCCAATTTTTCTGAGTAATGTCTTTCCATTTTCTACCCCAAAGCATTCTTACAAGAGCCATTATATAGAAAGGACAAGGATAAGTAACAAACCAAATAGGAATTAGTCATTGAATCACTGGTCTGGCTACTGTCCTTAGACCAGGACTTCTCAGATGTATATTACATGTTTTCATTAGGTATCTTTGATCAAGCTGATTATTCACTTTTGGGTAAATCACCATTAATGTGGTATGATGAACTTAGAAGAATTCAATGATTTTATGGGTCTGATTAGGTGAGTTATCATAAATGTAAACTTCACTAGGATCAAGATAGAGGAAGATACCATCTCGGTAAAATTTCCCTCTGTGCCTTTGAAGTCTATTCCCATCTCCTACAGTTGTTGATGTCCTTTTTTCACTATAGTTTTTACCTTTTCTTCATTTGTATAAATGAAATTATACAATGCAATGGCTTTTTCTCCAACTTTTTTACCTGGCATAATTCTTAGAGATTCTATTGTTTTATCAGTAGTTCCTTTTTTTTTTTTTTTTTTGCTGCTGAGTAAGTATCACATTGCATGGAGGCGCCAATATTTGCTTATTCATGTGTGAATGGATAAACAAGCTGTGGTATGTCTGTACCATCTTAAGTTCTATGAACATTCCTGTACTTTAGGGTAAATATATCTTCATTTCTCCTGGATAAGTGTCTGCAAATTGGATTGGTAAATTATATGATAAATATGATTAATTAAACAAGCAGTTCTCAAGTTGCCATTCCAAAATGACTCTGCCATTTTGATTTCTCACTAGTTAATGTAGGGGAAAGTTCCAGTTGTCTACATCCTTGTCAGCAGTTGGTTTGATCAGTCTTCTTAATTTGAATAGTATATAGTATATAGTAGTTTTTCCTTGAGGTTTCAGTTTACAGTTCCTGAATTATTAGTGGGGTTGAATATATTCTCATGTGCTTATTTACAGTTATAATACCTTCTTTAGTTTTCTCTAATAAAATATTTTCCTTCCTTTTCTCCCTCTCTCATTCCCTCCTTTCCTTTATTCTTTTTCTCCTCTTCCTCTATATTAGATAAGTGAATGTATTTTCTCCATAATGTCTCATACCTTTTCCTTTATAATGTTTCAAAGGCATATGATTTAGATTATGATGTAGTTCAATGTGTAATCTTTTTTTAGTTCATGTTTTTGATATGTTTAACCTAATGCTTTTAAGCTAAGAGATCTTTACATAAGTCAAAGACAAATATTTTTCCCCTATGTTTTCTTAGGGAAGGTTTATAATTTTAGATATTCTGTATTTAGTTCTGATTCATGTTAATTTTTTCTTTTCTATTCTAATTCTTCTATATGTGTAGTCTCGGACTAGTGTGACACTGACTTGCTTATCGTAGTTTATAGTAAATTTGAAATTGTCTGGTATGAGGACTTTAAGTTTGTTCTTAATTTTCAAAATTTGGCTGTTTAGATTTGCACTTCCATGTACATTTTGGACATAGCTTGAAAATTCATTTTTAAAAACAAAAGTAAAAATAGCCTTTCCTAAAAATTGAACTTGGATTGACTTAAATTTAAGGATTTTTAATGGAGAATTTGCGACTTCCTATTGTTTTCCAATGCATAAACAAATTATATCTCTCCATTTATGTAGCTTATATTTAATTTCTCTTAGCAGTGTTTTCTAATTTTGAATGTGCAAGTCTCGTACGTATTTTATTACATATTTTCTTATTTCAAAATTTTCATACTGATGTAAATGATGTTTTTTATTGGAATCTCTAATAATTCTTTATCAATAGAAAGATATAATTATTTAATTATTTTTGTATTATTATCATGTGCCCTTTTACCTTGGTAAACTCATGAAATAGTTCTAAAAGCTTTTCAGCAGATTCCTTATTCAGGTGTTCTTTAAGAAGATAATTTATTCTATACAGATAAGTTTGCATTTCTTTTTAGTCCTTGTGCCTTCTATTTCTTCTTTATTGCATTGACTAGGACTTGCAGTGGAACCATGTGCTGTTTGTATCACATACTATATCATCCTGAAGTAACTACCTCATCGAGCAATTAAACAGCCTTCTAACAGCACAGTTGAAATAACTACTTAAAAGCAGTGCATAATGAATGGGTGCTATCTTACCAGGTACATTATAGGCATTATATTAGAGACTTTATGTGGTACTTTGTCCTCAGTAAAAAAAAAAAAACCCAAAAAAAGGAAAAGAGAAAAGAATATCAAAGAGTGGAAGTAAGAGTTGCCCAACATTTCAAGAACCCCAATTACTTGGATATTTTGTGTTAGCTTTTCCCATGTTTCTGACTTCTGTTTGGTTCTGTTGGATTGTGATCCTCAAAGGGGCACACTTTTTCTAAGGTCTCATCAGGATTTATCGCATTGGGCAATAAAGCTAGTGCCACTACCAAGATTTTTTACCCATGAAAAATGTATGTCTTTATCCACATAGAGGTCTTGTGATCAGAAATGATAAGATGTATCAGGGGCAATTGACCCTGATCATAAGGAAGACGTAATGTTGCTTCTGATAGTGAGAACAGAGAGGTGTGAAACTCAGTGATACACAGGATGCCTCCAGGTACTACGATGCTTCATTGTAACAGAATGGACACATAAAGAATACTTGTTTGAAAAGGATGTGATTGAAAGGACTCAGAGTCTTCAGGGTCAAGGTTGGAGTCACATCAGGTAGGATAAGGAGTTCTGAGAGTCTAGGATGAAGAGATTCTAAAATGAATAAATGGAGTAGGGATAGAAAGAATAGCAGTCATGACCCTGAGACTATGCTTTCAAACGGAGGAGCAGGCCTGTTTCTTTGGGATGGGAGACTCAGTAGGTTGCTTTGCATTGAAGGACTACCATGTATTCCCTTAAGACTTTTTAAAATTGTGCTACAGCCTGAGACTTCTTCCCAATTCTCCTTCCTTCTTTCTTTCACAGGTGTCAGGTCAGTAATGTGGGCTAAACTTCTCCCGGCCTTCTGTGGCTGTCTTTTATTATTCAGGGATGTGAAAGATAGTGAATCTTTGTATGCTTAGTCCCCTCTTGGAATCTACGTTTTAGAAACCCAAACGAACACATAATCCAGTGTAGAATGCATACTCATGTTAGAATTTGAATTAGGTTTTTCACAGAGGAAGATATAAAATGACCAGATTTTGTACCTACATGATAAATTAGCTCTATATTGTTACTAAGAAAATATAAATTAAATATTATTTGTATATTATCTCACTCCATTAGAAGCACTAAAACTAGAAATGTTGATTATACTAAATGTTGGTGAAGATATGTTGTATTGAACTCAGATTTTCAGTGATTATATAAAAGAGTACTGTCACTTTGGAAGAGTTTGGCATTTCTTCTATGGTTCTACATAAACCAACCCTTTTAACCAGGAATTCTACTCAAAGGCATTTACTCAATAGAAATTAATGTCGGGGTCCATTTAAAGACAGGAATATCCATGCTACCTTTATTCATAATAGCAAAGATATGGTGATAACACAAATATCCATTAATAAAAGAATAACTTTATAGATTCATGGAAAGAATACTATTCATCAGTAAAATGGATTGAAATAATGGATCACAAAACAGTGTTTCTTGAAATCATTAAACTAGACACTAAGAGTACTTATTACAAAATGTTCTTTATATATGGCTGTAAAAATGGGAAGTTACAGTAACCGTGGATCACTGTGTGGGTTAGGTCATGATGGTGGAGGTACAAAGGACTGCTTTTGGAGGTGAAGAAAATACTCTATGCAATGCAATCAAAATGGATCAATCACTAAAATGAATTGTCAACTAAAAGAATTCACTTTATTGAATGAACTACACCTAATAAAATTGACCAAAAAATTTCAGGACAATTGGATTAACTAAATGCCCTGAAAACAAGCTAAATTATCTAATTTAATGACAAGCAGTTCCTATTATTTTGATGCCATATATCAGCACAGAAAATAACACAGAGATAAAGATAGAAAATATCAAGTATCAAAAACTAGGCACTACAGGAAAAAATTTCCAAAGGTCCTCCTTTCCCCCCCATTATATAAGATGATCTGTGTTTTTAAATTGGAGTGGTTTTGTTAGGTTAGGTTAGAAATGTAATTTCAAACATTTGTCACATTCCTAATTTTCTTCTATCATGTAATTTCATATAAATGTATTTTCTTGAGTATGTATTTGAATTTATTATGAGTAAACAAACCTGAAAAATTCCATCACTGGTAAATTATTCAAAGTGCTGAGAATGTTATTTTATATTCAGTAAATTTTTAAAAAAGCGTCATTACAACTTATCTAAAAGACATTCCTGTAGATAATTCTGATTATTATGCTCATAAGTAATAATTACATCATTTGAAATGAAATACTATTAATGTTTTTGTGGTATATTAAAGCAGTATATCATCTATATGTTTCTATAATTCTTAATAAATGCTACAGTATTAAAATGCATTTGTATTCTAGTTTGTATCTAGAGCAGCATTATGTCTAATATTTCAATAATACATTATTTGTTTTATTGTATTATAGCTGTATGGGTGCTTTATCTACAGTGCTTTCTGTAACAATAAAAATATAGTTATGTAATAGAATGTTATAATTTTCTAATATGACAATTTTTTCCCAGTAAGATATTATTCTCAGTCGTTTTTCTTAAACAAGATTGAGCAGGTAGTAAAAGATGCTGTGTTTAGGGACCAGGGACACTTTCTTTAGAAACATGTTACTCTCTCTCATTTCTTTAATTACGTGTGTATGTGTGTGTGTGTGTTTATTTGTGGAGATGGTGACTTTTTTTAAGGGATGTTTTCCCCTGACATGAGGGAAAGAGAGAATGAGGTAAAAGTTCTGAAATCTATTAATAAGGACTCATTTTGCATTTCATTAAGATGTGAAGTGCATTGAAGAAATGATGATAACAAAATAACATGTTGAAAGGTCACTGTCCATAATTTTTTGGGTCCATGATACTATTGTGTTTGGAATTTTTACCCTTAGTTTGACTTTCAGAAATGAGTAGAGAAAAATAAAAAAGGATACATGAGGATAATGCTTTAGATACGTTTGAGTTTGATGATGTGGTAGAGTTGAAAAATATTTTTATAGTGTTAATGATCAACAAATAACTATGAATAGTAATGAGAAATAGCCATTAAAGACAAATAGATTGATAATTGATGGCAAGTAGGAATCATCTGTAGTGAGTGATTTCTCTGAGAAGTCAGGTACAGATGGAATTCAAAGGACAGTAGGATAGAAGATGTGTTGTAATGCAGGTAGATTAATAAGGAATTGACATCTGGTTAAAGTTATTTTGATATAAATTGAAAGTGAAGTCATCAGCAGAGTTAACAGGTTTATAGGAGAATGAGAATTTGGAGTTTGGAGAAGCACCTTTTGGAGAGTAGGCCATTGAGTTTATTAAAGACATTTAGAGGAGATACTTGCTGCAGTCAGAAATGGTGTTTCATCACAGCATCTTTGACTCTTAAATTATATAGTGTTAAGATGCTTCTATGAACTAATATACAGTGTTTTTTTAAAGTTTTCCAAAATTAAAGTTCTGTGTTTAATCAGTAGACTTGGTCAGCAATGAAATGTTAATCATTAGAGGAAGCTACACTTTTTTTAAAAAACGAATTTTTGCATGTATAAAAGGAGTTAGACAATGTTTCTTATTTAGATTCCTAACTGGCACAGAGTAAAAGTGGAACTCAGAAATTTTTATTTTCCAACCCACTGATTCAGTCACACTGATGAGGCAAAAACAATTCTGTCTGATAAAACTATTTGAAACATTCAATAAATCAATTTAAAAACAACTAATAGATTCCTTTATTTCTTTTTCTGACAGGTTCATATATTGGCATAATAACATTTTTGAATAACAAGAAACTATTTTGTATGTTCTATCATGTCAGTCTTGTTCACAAAATTTTTAGTATGTCTGAAATGGCTTTTTTACTCTCATGAGCGAGCAACTTTTAAATTGCACTAAAGTTCAAATTTGTAAGATTTTAAATGAAAAGGGAATATTCCTTTTAGGAATATTAAAGATATACTACTGTTCCTTATATCATTGTCATTGAGTTGCATTATCTCTTTGATTAAGAGAGAACCCATATCTTGATATAAACTTAGTTGTCATTAGAGAAGCTAGATACAGAAAACATTAATGTACACATCTACACATGCAGATTAATTTCCCTATATAACTTAAATCATAAATACACTCCGTCTTCCTCAAATTCTACCACTATTTTTTAAAAAATTCATTCTATGACTTAGCAAATACATCTTCCCCGCCCCAAACTTTGCCTCTTTAAAACTTTTACCCACTCTAGATCCAACTTAAGTATTGCCAAGAAATCTTCTCTAACCATTTGTGCAAATCATTCTTGGTGTAGTGGGGGATTTTATACACAGACACACAGATGTACACACACACACACACACACACACACACACACACACACACACACTTATCTATAATATTCCTAGTGGGGGATTTTATACACAGACACACAGATGTACACACACACACACACACTTATCTATAATATTCCATCTTACCAAGAATGCTACCTATTTGTGTTACATATAGTTAAGTATATACATATACCCACACACATACATATGTATATGAAACTTCATAATTTCACAGGTATTGAAATTATCTCACTAACCAATCATCACAGTTCTTGATGGGATTAAAGAATGGTTTATCCATCTTTTGGGATAGATCCAGGAGATTATCCGACATAAAATAACTAAGCTTCTATATATGCCTCTGGTTGAAATAATATTCTGAGTAATAAAACTTTTTATTTCTTGAAGATCTGAGATCTGGTATAATATCTTATTCATTTTAAAAGCTTATAAAAGCTTTTAAAAGTTAATCGCTTTTTGATTAAGATTAATAGAACCCAATTAACATTACTTTTGAGAAATTCAAAGTGGGTCCCCTGATGAAGCAAATGTGGGTACCATTTTCATCTGAATATTCTAGTAAAAAGTTGGTAGATAATATTCAAAGAATCTTTAAAAATTATTTTATCATCTATGCTACTATCTCAGTCTCTTTCTCATTATCCGATTAAAAAGCAGTTTTCCTGGCATGCCCTAGTGTTGGAGTGGTTAGTTCATTTGCCTTTGGAGGATGCAGGCTATATATCCCCTGATTCATGTCCTGGATCCAGCAGGAAATCAACCAGTGTGAGCAACTGAAATGGAAATAAAATAAAAGTACTTCTTCTCCCTCTTTCTTCCTGCCTGTCTGCCTGCTTGCCTTCATTCCTGCCTGTACCTTTCCTTTAAAAACAACAACAACAAAAAAATACAATTTTCCTAACGCAGCGATCAACCTTCATCCTTGGCAGATTTCATATTTCCATTGATCCCTTTAGTATTTGCTACATATCTGAACTCTGAGCTACATACAGTTCATTACTTCACTTTAAAAAAAGTAATAATATTTTGAGCAACTTGTTAAAAATGGAGATTTACTGGTACTTACCAAAATATTTCTGATATCAAAACTTCCAGACTGCTTTCTAATTTAGTTCAGACACACCAAATTATTATTAGGAATGTTCTATTTTGTTACTATAATCAAAATATATAAATATACTCTATCAATGTAAATGAAAATATTTTTTATACTTGTTTTCTGTATTTTTCCCGTTGGTAAGGGTCTTCTGTTTATTTATTTATTTATTTTGATTAAGCAAGAGGAGTCGCAGTTACATTTATTTTTCTTCTGTAATTAAAAACTAAGAAAAAAGAATAGAAATATAAACCATTTAGAACATGCACTGAAGCAAGTCTTTTCCATACATATTGCAGATCACAAGGGTGCCACTTGCCATTTGGTTTGAATATCACAGCTCCACATCTATAGATAATTAGTATGGACCCATAATTGTATTTTCATTATAATTGTAAAAGATATACTACTGTTTCTTATATCATTATCATTGAGTTGCATTATCTCTTTAAGAGAGAATCCATATCTTAATATAAACTTAGCTGTCATTAGGGAAGCTAGATACAGAAAACATTAATGTACACATCTACACATACAGATTGAGTTCCCTGTATAACTCTTTAAAATCTTATTTAAAACAAGTGATTCCAAAGGATATTTCTGAGACTAGAAGGCAACCAAAGGTATTTAATAGTTTAGAGCTCAAATTGTCATAGAATTGCTTCATTGTGTTTAAAAAAACTACTCCAGAACATTATAAAGTCTTAGCATTCATTCAGTTGAATAATCAAGTATTAATATATGGAGATATAGGAATTAGAATGTGTAAAGGATAAGTCATGAGCATAGACAGTTCTGTGGGCAGAACCCGAGCAGTCAAGGTCCATCATTAGACCATGTGCTTGAGAACACTAAAAAGAGAGGGTTTAAGATTACTGAAAATAGAGGTACAATAGATGCAAGATTTATTTAATCGACTTTCTGAATTTTGAAAACTCTCCTATGTTTTTATATATGGATATATATGAGCAGTCTCCACCTTTTCATGATTTTAATAAGCTTTTAACAGTGCTGTACACAGACCCTTATTTGCATTTTGATAATTTCTTTCAAATACATTGTGTTTTAAAAAGTTCCTGGCACTAAAATGCCAAATTAGAAACAATGATTCAAGTTACAAGTCTTCAATGTTCTGTTCTACTTATATTATTTCTTTTTATAATTTTTATTGTAGTAATTATTCTACACATTAAAAAAACTTCTTATTGATAGGTTCCCCATTCCTTAGATATAGCTCAGCACACGATGCCCTCGACCAAATCACTAAATGTTCTTCACCATTATCCATTGGGTTCCACCACCATTTCCCTGCCCCCTTCTCATTGCCTGTTAGTAACCTCAGTTTTGTTGTAAGTGTGTAAGGGTTGACTTTGTTTCATCTTTTCCTTTGTTTTATCTATTAACATTCCACCTATGAGTAAGGTCATCCGGTATCTATTTTTCTTTTGACTTATTTCACTTAACATAATTCCCTCTAGATCCATCCATGTTGATTCAAATGACAGGATTTCATCTATCCTTGGGGCTGTGTAGTATTTCGTTGTATGTATGTGCCGTATCTTTTGATCCACTCATCTGATATTGGGCACTTAGGTAATTTCCAGTTCTTATCTGTTGTGAATAGGGCTGCAATAAACATGGGGTGCATAGATCTCTGAGAATGAGTGTTTTTATATCTTTTGGATAGATAACCCAGAAGTAGAATGATGGGATTATATGAGATTTCCATATTTAACTTTTTGAGAAATCTCCAAAATGTTTTCCAGAGGGGTTGTACCCTTGCACTCTCACCAACAGTGCAAAAGTGTTCCCTTTTCTCCACATCTTCACCAACATTTGGTGTTTCCACTCTCACCAACAGTGCAAAAGTGTTCCCTTTTCTCCATATCTTCACCAACCTTTGGTGTTTCCAGGCTTTAAGTTTTGTGAGTTCTTTGTATATTTTAGATATTAAACCTCTGTCACAAATACCCAATGCAAATATCTTCTCTCAGTTAATGGGTATCCGTTAGATTTTGGTGATATTTTCTTTCACTGTGAAGAAGCTTTTTAGTTTGATGTAGTCCCAGTTGTTTCAGTTTTAGTTTCCCTTGATGGTGGAGTTGATCCCCAAACGTGTCTCTGACTGATGTCAAGGAAAATCTTTCCTTTGCTGTCTTCTAAGAACTTAATGGTTTCTGGTCTTATGTCCAGGCATCTAGCTCATTTTGAGTTAATTTTTGTGAATGGTGTTAGAGAGTGGTCTAGCTTCATTCTTTTGCATGTGGCTGTCCAGTTTTCCCAACATCATTTATTAATGAAACTTTTCTTTCTCTGTTGTATGCTTTTGGCTCCTTTGTCATAGATTAACTGACTGTGAGTGAGTCAGTTTCTGGTGATTGAGTTCTATTCCACTGTTATTATTCCATTGATATAACATTTTGATTACTATTGCTTTGTAATGTAGTTCAGTGTCTGAGAGTGTAATCCCTCCAGATACTTTTTTTTGTTTTTGTTTATTTTTTCTTCTAATAATTGCTTTGACTATTGGGGGTCTTTCATTGTTCCATACAAATTTTGAGGGTTTTTTTGTTCTGTATCCTGGATATAAACTTGTGGAATTTTAGCAAGGATTGCATTCAATCTGTATATTGTTTTGTGTAAGATTGTCATTTTAATGATGTTGATTCTTCCCAGCCATGAGCAGGGGATATCTTTCCATTTCTTTGTGGCTGCCTCCATTTCTTTTAAGGACTTGTAATTTTCGTTGTACAGAGCTTTTACTTCCTTTGTTAGGTATCTGCCCAGGTGTTTTAAATGGTGTGATATTCATGATTTTGCTTTCTTCTAGCCTGTTGTTTGTGTATATAAATGGAGTGGATTTTTGTGCATTGATTTTGTAGCCTGCCACTTTGCTGTAGTCAGTGATGAATTCCAGAAATTTTTTGACACAGTTTTTAGAGTTTTCTATATATGTGATCATGTCATCGGCATATTATGATAGTTTTACTTCTTCCTTTCCAATTTGGATTCCTTTTATTTCCTTATCTTGCCTAATTGCTCTGGTTAAGACCTCCAGTACAATGTTAAATAGAAGTGGTGAGATTAGACAGCTTTGCCTGACCGTGGAGGAAATGCTTTCAGTTTTTTACCATTGACTATGATCTTGGCTGTGTTTTTTTTTTTTTTTTTCCACATATGGCCTTTGGCTTTAATTGGTATTTAGTTGTTTTAAATGTAGAGTTAGGTTGTTTATTTGCAATTTTTCTTGTTTCTTGAGGTGGGCCTGGATTGCAATGAACTTTCTTCTTAGTACTGCTTTTGCTGCAGATTCTGGTAGCTCATATTTTAATTCTCATTTGTCTCTAAGTATTTTTTAAGTTCCTCTTGGATATCCTCTTTTACCCAAGAGTCACTCAGAATCACATTGTTTAGTTTCCAATTAATTTGGGCGCATCAAGTTTTCTTTTTGTGGTTGTTTTCTAGTTTTAAACCATTGAAGTCAAAGAAGATGCTTAGTATGATTTCAGTCTTCGTAAATTTTTTGAGAGATGTTTTGTGTCCCATCATATGATCTATCCTTGAGGATGTTTCATGCGCCTTTGGAAGAAAGTGAAATCTGTAGTTATTGGGTGAAATATTCAGTATATGTCTAGTAGACCTATCTGTTCCAGATGGTCATTTAAAGCAGCTGTTTCTCCATTTATTTTCTGCTTGGTTCATCTATCCATTGTTGTAAATGGGGTGTTGAAGTCTTCCAGATTATAGTGTTGCTGTCAATGTCTCTCATCAGATCTAATAATATTTGCTTGATATATTTTGATGCTCCTTCATTTGGTGAATATATGTTAATGAGTGTCGTGTCTTCTTGCTGGATTGATCCTTTAATCATTATATAATGTCCATTTCTATCTTTCATTTTTTTTTTTTAAGATGGAAGTCTGTTTTATCTGATATGAGTATAGCTGTTCCTGCTCTTTTGTGGTTGCCATTTGACTGTACGTTTGTATTCCAGCCATTGACTTTGAACCTTTGTTTATCTTTTGAAAGAATGTGTGTTTTCTGAATGCAGCAGAAGGTTGGGTTCTCCTTTTTAATCCATTCAGCCACTCTGCATCGTTTGACTGGTGAGTTCAGTCCACAAATGTTTAATGTGATTATTGATAAATAGCTGCTTAGTGTCATTTTATAATTTGTTTTCTGTGTGTTGCTCCAGATGATGCCTTTGTTTTTCTCTTTCTCTTCTTAGGCTGGATGGGTACAGTTATGTTTTGATTGGTTTCCCCTTTTGTTTTCTTCTGTGCTTTTTCCCTGGGGATGTATTTTGAGGTTACCCTGAAGTTAGCATTCACAATCTTAGATGAAAATTAATTCATCTTTTTTTCACTGTTTGCTTGCAATTTTTATTTGAAAGCATATTAATCTCCCTCTCATTCTAAGCCTCCAAATTTTTGTTCTCTCTTTGTATTTGCTGTATTACTGTTTTTATTTGAGATTCCTTTATGCTTTATAAAATATCTTTTAATAATTTTTAGAAAGCTCATTTTGTGGTGATGAATCTTTGAGCATTAGCTTATCAGGAAAACTTTTTATCATTCCTTCAGTTCTGAATGAGAATCTTTCTGGATATAGTATCCTAGGTTGAGAATCCTTTTCTTTCAGCACTTTAAATATATCATGCCATTCCCTTCTGACCTGTAGAGTTTCAGTTGAGAAATCTACTGACAGTCTTATGGGGACTCCTCTGTATGTGACACATTTTTCTCTAGCTGCTCTTAAGATGCTTTTTCTTGTATTTTTGACACTTTGATGATGATGTGTCTAGGTATATTTCTGCATGGGTTTCTTTTATTGGGAACTCTTTGAGCTTCCTGGGTCTGGAAGCTTACTTCATTCTTCAGATTGTAGAAGCTCTCATCTATTATTTCTTCAGATATGGTTTCTGCCCCCTTTTCTCTCTATTTTCCTTCTGGTACTCCTATAATGTGAGTGTTGTTCCTTTTGATGGTATCCCAAAGATCCCGAACGCTGTCTTCATTTCTTTGCATTTTTTAATCTCTGCTGGTTTGCTTGATTGAGTTCCTCTGACCTCTCTTCCAGATCGCTGCATCTATTGGAAACTTCTTCCATCCTATTGAGTCCCTCTGTATAGTTCTTTAGTTCATCTATTGTATTCTTCACTTTTTTGATAACTTGTTTCATCATCTCTCTTTTTTATTTCATGTTTTCTTTTACTTCCTTCATTGTTTTCTGGATACCCATTATTATGTTAATCACAGTTATCCTAAATTCATCTTTAGGTATTTTGCATACATCTACTGTGTTCAGATTTTCCCATGTGTTTTTAATTTGATCCATCATTTTGCATATGTTACTGTGCTTTTGCTCTGTTTGGTGTTCTGTTTATATTTCTGAGGATTTGGTTTCCCTGCAGTGATGATGTTGTGTGGGGTGATCACCTTGCCTGCTACCCTAGAATTGGCAATTTAGGCAAAGTTTTCCTTCTACCCACAGGGTGACGTGGCGCTAGTAGGTAGTGTTGAGATTTATTCCACTTAGGGAGACTACCTTCTTGCTTTAATTCTGGGGGTGAGCTTTCTGGTGGATGGGTTATCTGGTGGGTGTGACATCTGGTAGTGGTGTATCCAGTGGGTGGACCCTGAGGCTCCAGGGTGAAATGGTGGTGGGAAGGGATTTGGGGTGGCAGTTTCCCTGGCTCCCTTTTGGGTTATAGTGGTGCCCATTGGTGCCCAGTGCAATTTCACCACATGGGCTCCAGCTCAGTTCCTGGAGCACTGGCTCTCCTTTCATCCCACACCAAGTCAGTCTTTCCTGCCTCCGTGTCCCAGCCCCACTGAGTGTGTTCCTTGCTGACTCTGCAATGGGTCCTCGGCTCTTTGCATTTTCCCTTGGCTCTGTTCCAGTGCAGAGGCTCCTGTGCCGAGTCCTAAATCCATAGTTTAACTGCATAGGGTACCAGATGCCTTCGCCCACCCTTTGTTGTCAGGATGGTCACTCTGGCCCTGGGGCCATAGTGCCAATCATTCCTCAATGTTTGTCTCTGGAAAATAGGTGCGTTTCTCATTGCTCTGTGTGTGTGTGGGAGGGTGATCTGAATCTCCTTCCTACCAGGTTGCCATTTTGCTTCCAAGTCCTTTTCTTTTCTTTTCTTTTTTTTTTTTTTTAAAGGAAGCGTATAGGTAGGAATGAAGGTGAGCAGAGTTAGGCAGGCAGGAAGAGAGAGGAAGAAGTTCTTACTTATTTGGTTTTTCATTTTAATTGTTCCTGCCAGTCCGGGGACCTGAACCCAGGACCTTGGATAGTATGTGGACTGTATCCAGTGCCTACTCCATCAGGGCCCGTTCCAATATTATTTCAATGATTCTTCTATCAGTTCTTACACTGGTATCACATTCTTAATTATTTCTACAGTATATATTTCTGTTAAGGCATAATTCCTTTAATACTCTTTTTTAAAATTGTCCTCATCTTTAGTATATTTTAAATCAAGATTTCTTAATCTCAGACTATTGATAATTTGAACTGTATAGTTCTTTGTTGTATAAGTGCTAACCTGTGCATTGTAGTATGATTAGCAACATCTCTGACTTCTTACAACTAGAAACACTTAACAGCCACCATTGTTGTGAAAATAAAATTTGTCTCCAGGCATTATGAAATCTGGGGGTCAAAATAGTCCCTGGTGAGAAGCACAATTCTAAGTAAATTGTACTCTAATTTTTCTAGTTAAAAATATATTCCCTTAGCAATTTCAATTGGCGTTGAATGAATCCTATAAATATGTGTTTAATCTCTCTTGGTACCAACATTGAATGCCTAACTGTATTTTCTTAAGATTTACAGGTTTATTCTCCTGTCCTGCAATATATCTTTTGTTTATTAATATTACTTCTGTTTGCACAATATGAAAATTTTTTGTGGATCAAGGAAGGTTAGGAAGGTTGGTAATCTTATTTTTTGAACTATTTTGTGAATATATATATATGTATTATATCTGTTTCTGTGTGTATGTCTGTTTTAACAAGAGATCTTTTCGTGGAAATTTAAGGAAGGCTAAATTAGACTCCATTTGAAACACAATGACAAGTTTAACACTTAAAAATTATTTGCAAATACAGTTGTATATATTTGTCAAGACTCAAAAATTCATAAATATTAATGCAGGATAAACTAACTCAACACAATTAAAATATCTAATAAAAATAAGTGTAAATTAGATGTAGTCATACTATAATAAACATTTTGAAATGAATGATAAAACATTATTTGTAATTATAGTGCAGAGTCATTTAGCTATGTAAAAAGATTGCTGAGACTGGATATAGTAAGCCTGAAAATAGTATCAAATGGTTTTGTGGCTGCCAGACACAATCAATACTCGTGCATATTCTTCTGAATAGTTATTTGGCAAAATAGCAAATGTCTCATTATGCTAGACCATACATGGAGAAAGTGTTCCTTAAAGAACAGTATTAGCAATTTTCCTAATTTTCGTTTTTACTGTTGACCTTTTGTTGTTGAAAAGTCAATTTAGCTACCAGGAAGAAAGTAAGGTTCAAAGAAAAAAAAGTAGGATTGAGATAAAATGAAAGTCAAATGCATTTCTACTCGACAATACATTATGCTTTGCATATATATAGCCTTATCATTAATCTTGAAGATTATGCAGATTTGGATGTAATGTTGGCACTCTTTCCTTGAGTTTTAGCCCTTCATATATGAATTTGTATGAGTTTAGAATGCCATTCATAATCAATAGAAGGTTATGTTCTTTTTTTGCCTCCAAACCAGTCATTCTTAGAATAAACAATGTAAATATGTATATTATTTCAAAATGTTCAGTATCTTTATTCTTATATGTTATATAACATAAGCACCAGTATGTTTTAAAAGTTTTGATCTCAAAATTGTTAGTATGTTTTGCTGAGACAAATTTTAGAAATTTATGAATACATTGTCTGCATCAAAAATCATAAACCTTATAAATATCGAAAAGTGATTTTATTGTAATCTAGATTAATCCTAAATAACAGAAAGAAAAATATCATGAAGAGATGATACAGACTATTGGGTAAGGTGCAGAAATAAGACACAGACATGTCTTGGTAGAAAAGTAACTTTTTAGCAATAATTTTTCATACTGATATAAAAGTGCTCTTCCTAAAACAGGTCTCAGTGAGTATGGAAAATTAGTAGTGATGTAAACTTTTACAGTTAAGTGTTGTAAGAGTTATTGCAAGTCAGATTTTGTAAACTAATGTCTCTTCTGAAGTATGGGATTTCTAGACTCATCTTTACTCTAGTTACTTATGTTGCCGTCATATATTAAGCAGTGCATCAGTCCATAAACTTACTTCCCTTCCTCTTGAAAGTGAACAGAACACTTCAGTACCAAAAGCAAATTGGTTTTGAGAGCAAAGCAAAGAAAGAAATCTCTCAGGAGAATAGTTTTATCTCTTACTAAAGGAATCCATTTAATTTTAGTGATAATAAACACAACTCTTACAGAGGAGTTAAATTCTTGTATGGAGGAAAGTAACTTCAAAGGAATATGATTAATTTTTAAACATTAAATCATTTAAAATGATGTATAAACTTTAATAATTTGTTATTTTTATTGGTTTCAGGAAATATATTTTCTGGGACATTTGCATGAGAACAGAAATGTGTTTTTTTATGTGACTTAAAAAATATTGTAACTAGCTTTGTCTCCTGTGTTGGAGGAACCATAGCTATTGTGTTTTAAAAGTATGCAGATTATAACCTGCTGAATGAGGAGACAGAACCTGCCTAAAGGGAGTCAGCAGGTAGCTTTCAAGTCAGAACTTGAATATTCAAGTTCTCATTTTGGGTAAATGAAAACCCCAGCGCCAGGGTAGTAATAATTATTTATAAGGTCACTGGGGCAGAGGTCACTAATTTTTCTCAAATTGAACTCTTTTAAGAGGTGATCTTATTTTTTACAACATATTTTATTGTTAACATTATTTATCAATGCCATATAAGATTGAAGAGTGTGGGTTCATGCTTAATCAAGTATGTGTTATCATACCACACTTACCACCAAATATCTAATAAATACTGAACTACTGTCCATTAAACCCAAAATACCCTTTGCTTCAAGCCTCATTCCCCTTCCTTTCTGACAGCCCCAGTTCTGTTGTCAGGGTCCAAGGACTAGTTTTTGTCTGTTCATTTACTTTTTGAAAAATATATTCCACATGAGAAAAAAATCATTTAATACTGTCTTTCTCCTTCTGACTTATTTCACTTTGCATATTCCCCACTATTTCCATCATATTGTTGCAAATGGCAAACTTTTCTCTTTTGTAAAACAGCTGAATGTTATTCTATTATAGATAAATACCATGTCTCACAGATGTGAACTGATACCCCATTGTGATTTTGATTTGTATTTCCCTAATAAGTGATGATGAAAAATTTTTCATGTGCCTCTTGGCTATATGTATCTTTTCTTTGTAGAATTATCTATTCAGATTTTCAGCATATTTTTGTTTATTGTTGTTGAGTTATATGAGTTCTTTTTATATCTTGATTATTAACTCCTTGTCATATGTATGATGTATAGTTACTTCTCCCATTCATTATATATCTCTTCATTTTGATGATGCAGATAATGATTCTTTTGCTGTGCAGAAATTTTTTAGTCTGATATAGGTCTATGTTTTAAATTTTACTTTTCTTTTCCCTTGCTGCTGGAATTGAAGTTCCAAGAAATTTTTAATGTTGGCTTCATGGAACATATTGCCTATGCTTTCTTCTATATTTTTATCATTTCTTGTCTTATTTGAAAGTCTCTAATGCATGTTGGATTCTTTTTTTTTATAAGGTGATCTAGTTTCATCCTTTTGCTTATGACTTTCCTGTTTTCCCAAAGTCATTAGTTAAATCTTCCTTTCTCCATTATTTGCTCTTGACTCCTTTATTATAAATTAACTGACCATATATATGTGTGAGTTTATTTCTAGATTCTCAAATTATTCTATGTGTCTCTTTTTGCTCTAATACTATGCTCTTTTGATTACTATAACTTTATAGTAGTTTGAAATAGGGGAGTGTGGTATCTTTACTTTTGTTCTTTTTACTCATGATTGCTTTGACTATTAGGGGTCTTTTGAAATCCTATACAAATGTCAGAGTTTTTACTCTTATTGAAAAATATCAATGGACTTTTTAATAAAGATTGTATTAAATCTATACATTGGTTTAGGTAAGCTAATCTTTTCAACAGTTTTAATTTTTCCCATTCATAAAATGGGGTAGCTTTCCATTTCTTTGTGTTTTCTACATCTTATGTCTTAGAATTTTGATTGTGTAGGTCTTTCACCTCCTTTGTTATGTTTATTTCACATATTTAATTATTTTTGTTTCTATTATAAATGGGAATGTTTTCTTAATTTCTTTTTCTGCTATCTCATTGTTTGCATATAAAATATAACAAGTTTGTGTATATTAATTTTGTAACCTGCCTCTTAACTTACTCATTCTTCAATTTTAATAGTTTTTTGATGGAGTCTTTAGGGTATTCTACAAATATTTTAAGGTTATTTGGAAATAGTGATAGTTTCATCTCTTTCAATTAGAATTGTTTTTATTCCTTCGTCTTGCCTAATTGCTTTACATAAGACTTCAAATACTATGTGAAGAAATAGTGGTGGAGTGGATAGCCTTGCCTTATTCCTGGTCTTAATGGAAGCATTTTCAGTTTTTCACCAGTGAGCATGATATTACTTGTGGATTTAACATGAATGACCTTTATTGTGTTGAGGTATATGCTATTCACATTTTATTGAAGTCATTTTTTATCATAAATGGGTGCTGAATCGTCACAAATGTTTTCTCTGCATCTATTGATGTAATTATATGATTTTTATCTATTTGTTGAGGTGGTATATTACATTAATACATTTACATATGTTGAACCATCCTTTTTTCCCTAGACTAAATCTCACTTGGTTATGGTATATGATCCTTTTGATATATTTTGTAGTCAGTTTGTTAATATTTTATTGAGTACTTTACATCTGTTTTCATTTGGGATATAGGTCGACAATTTTCTTTTTGTGATGTTCTTTCCTTTTGCTATTAGGATAATGTTGTCTTTATACAAAGTGTAACGTTTCCTTGTTTTTCAAATTCTTAGAAGATTTTGAAAAGAATATGTATTCTTCTTGAAGAAATGAATTTTTGGAATGTTTTGACTAGTATAGTCATTGAGAGTTTGGAAAAACTCAATAGTACAGTCATGTGATACTGGGCTTCTATTTGGGGGGAAGATTGATTACTTCTTCATTGTTCTTACTTGCGATAAGTCTGTTCTGGATTTCTATTTCTTTTCTGATTCAGTTTGAGATAGGCCAAATGATTTTAATAGTTTTTCCATATCTAGATTTTCCAATTTATTGCCATGTAGTTGTTCATGGTAGTCTCTTATGCTTTGTATTTTATGCTTTATATTTAAGTATAGGGCTAGTTTGTTTGAGATTTTTCCTGTTTCTTGAGGTGGGCTTGAATAACTATAAACTTCCCTTTTAGTAATTTTGCTTATGCTATAGTTGGTGACAGCTAATATCTTCATTCTTGTTTTTCTCCTAGTATATATCTTTTCTCCTTTGAGTTCTCATTTATCCAATAGTAATTCAGAAGCATGTTCTTTAGCTTCCACATATTTGGCAAGCTTCCATGTTTCTTTATGTGACTTCTCTAATTTTATACCTTTGTGATCAGAAAAATACTTGATTATTTCTATATTAGTAAATTCATTGACTTATTTTGTATCCCAACATGTGTTCTATTCTTGAGAATATTTCACAGTATTTTAGAAGAATGTGAATTTTGTTATTTTGGAGTGAAATCTTCAACAAATGTCTCAAACACATCTGGTCTAATTAGTCATATAAGGCTGTTGTTTTCTTCTTATTTGTTATCTTATTGGTTTGTTCTTTGTTATATGTGGGGTGTTGAAATTTTCTATTGTAATGCTGTTATTATCTCTTGTAAGTTCTTTTAAAATATTGCTTTATATACTTTATGTTCCCTTTTTTGGGTGTATTCACAAGTGTTATGTCTTCTTGTTGAATTGATCCCTTAATGAATATATAATGCCCATTTCTGTCTCTCATTGCCTTCTTTAGTTGGAAGTCTATTTTCTCTGATGCAACTTTACTTTCTCTGCCATTTTTAGATTACTATTTGATTGTAGGACTGTTTTCTAGGCTTTGCCTTTGAGCCTTTGTCTGTCTTTGGAGATAAGATGGGTTTCCTTTATACAGCAGAAAGTTGGCTTTTAGTTTTTAATCTATCTAGCATTGTGTACCTTTTGATCAGTGGGCTCAGTTCATTGGCATTTTGCGTAATTATTGATAAGTAACTTGTCATTTTTTTCACTTGTTGTGTGGGAGTTCTTGCAGAGTGTCACTGTAATGTTTTCCTTTTATTCGTTTCTCTTATGCTTTTTATAGCTGCCAGGGTCTAGAAGCTTTAGGGTTTAAGCAGCAGGTGAATGTGCAAAGGCTTTTGGCAGAAGTCCAGGGTGGGGTAGCTTTTTCAGTGGACCGTTGGAGCCTCTATAATGATCTTCCCTGAGTGAGAGAGGAAAACTTCACAAACTGAGGTTTACAAGAAGTGCTTAGTTACCTGTACCAGGGGTTGTAGTTTGACTACCTATTACTACCCTGTACACATGCTGCCCTCATAGCCATGAGATCTTGAACTATGAGAATGAACTATTCAACTCCAAAAACATTCTCAGGGGGGTGAGTTAAGGTTTATACCCTCTGGGCTTGGCTAAATATGGCATTCACTTGTGCCAGTGCCACACAGACAAAGGGGAACCTGGAACGTATGCCCAGCAGTATCTCCTCTCACAGGGAACTATTCCTTCTGATTATTCATGCTCAAGGTTTTGGTTCACCAAATGAAAATTCTTCAGTTAAGCTGTTTATTAAATGGCTCACCCTGCTTTTGGATCCGGGATCTCTGTTCCCCTGAGTCCTAGTGCTCTGACGCCATGAGCCTTTGTTTTCCACACCAGGATATACATGTATTCTTTTTGGGTGCAGTTTCCAGGTGTGCGGCAGCCAGTGTGGAAGTAAGCCCCTCAGTCCCTAGGAATAGGTTCCATATCACTGGTGCCCTACTGATACATGGAATTCAGTGCCTGGGCAGTATACATGTTGAGGTGTTATCTTAATTTATCCTCCTGTTTCCAAAGTCTTTTTTTTTTAAATCATTTTTTCCATTCTTTTTTGAAAGACATAGTTCTTAAGTCGATACAGTTTTGATGTGTCTCTGGAGAGGATATGAGCTCAAGATCTTACCAGTCTACCATCCTGAAACCTCCTTGCTTGTGTCTTTTTTTATTCTGACAGGGAACTATGTGGCATCGTGAAGAAAATGACCTATTTGTAATCATAATAAGATTGTGTAAGGATATTTTAATGATTATGACAAAAGGCATAGTTTTTAAAAATGTTATCTTTTGGTTTTCCCCCTTTGTAAGACATGAAATTAGCTACAAATTTTGATAAATAAATTTTAACTCAATTTGCTGAATCAACTTGTTTTCAGATAGTGCTTGGAATAACATGAACAGAACAATCAGCCATCATCACTGCTGCCTGCTATCTAACATAATAACAAGACAAAAAGAGCAAAATAACATATACATTAGCAAGTAATTAATGTGATGGAGAAAACAAAACTAAAACAAAATAAGAGGTAAATAATTTTAAAAATAGAGTTAAATTTAGATGTATTGGTTTTTAATGGTGACTAAAACCAATCGCCACATGTAGCATCTTAGTAACTTTATCATCTTTCTTCTTCTGTAGGATCATAGGGTCATACAGAACCTGTGTAAAATCGGTCTCACTGGAATAAACATGAAAGCTGCTGGACCACTTTTATTCTAGATGCTTCATATTTTGTCCTGTCTATATTCTATACTCCTTCTACATTCTTGGGCTCTTCCTCTTTTTTCAAAACTAGTAATGTTTTGCATTTATTTCTCTGTCATTTTTTCTCTCCTTTTGTCACATCTACCTCTTACTCTCCCTTTCTGATTTGCTCTTTTACTTTTAAGTAGCCTTGTGTTTATAGAGGGTCTATATGGATAATCCACAGTAATCTGTTTAAAGATTAGGTGATTATCAAGCTAATTCAGTATACAAACTTATTTTCCCTGTGTCGTGTTCCCTAACATATTCACAAGTTCTGAGTATTAAGCTATAGATACCTTTGGAGAGCCATTATTTTTCTACCATGAAGTATACCCAAGAAAAGTAGTTGAATTATAGCTATATGCCAAAAGTAGACCTGGTAGGATTTGCTCACATTTGTAGCTAGAGTGTAAGAAAAAGTTCTTAAGGAAATTTCCAAGATATCTTTTAAATAAGCACTTGGAAAATTTTTTTTTTCTGTTGGTTGGTAAGTTTACAAGAACAGGCTTTTGTTTTTTGTTTTTGTTAGGATGTAATTTAGGAGTTGGGTCCTGTAAAACTCAAGATGACTGCTAGATAACCAAATTAATATGGTGAGTAGAAAGGAGACCAATGAGTCTAGAGTTTATATCTTTATAATTAATAATAAATAATAATAGTAATGTATGTTTTTTAAAGTCATATTGAGTTATTCAACTATGAGTTTGATAAGAAACAGAAGAGATTCAAGAACTAAAATGCCGGAACACTCCAAAGAAAGGCCAGGGAAGAAAGACAGACCAACAAGACTCAGAAAGGAAAAAAAGTAAGAAAATAACCAGGTAAATGTGGAGTTTCACTAACCTAGAGCAGGAAATATTTCCAGAAGAGTGAGGAGTGCTAAGTCATGTGCTGTATGTCCAGAGAGCAGAAAGGTTTTGAAAGACTATTGGAGTTAGTGGTGTTAGGAGAGCTTATTAATAAGTGCACTTACAGTAGAAGGTATAATTGTGATCGTGATATATGGAAGATCAAAGGATAAAAATCAGAACAAATAAAACATTCTTTTTACACATTTTTTCTCTAAAGCAACATTGAACAGTAACTGGAGAGAGAATAATATGAAATGCAGTATTTTTAAGACAAGAGAAATAATATCTCAGGCAGGGTGGTGAATCATTATGAAAAATTAAGAGGAAAAAAAGAAACATTACTAGAGGAATATTTGAGTTTAGGTTGGAGGAGGATTGGTTCTAGTGCTCAAGTAGAGAGGTTAGCCTTGGGCAGTAGACTATGCAATTGATTTATAGTTACAAGAAATGCAATATATATGTGCACAGGCACAGAAATTTTAAGTGTTTTGATATCTGGTGGGAGTTTTCTTCTATCTGAATGATAATCATTGAGATATGAAATAATACAAGGTTATATAGAAAATGGCTTTTTGTGTTATGACTTTCAAAAGAGAGTGGAAGAATTGATAAAGAAATATTAATGTGAATCAGGTTTTTAAGACTGTAGTTTAAGTTGCTCTCTGCTTCACATTACATACCACAAATGTTTTTACCAGAAGTGATGCTGGCAGGAAGCTTCACAGCTCCCCAGCAACTTGGGAACAACACTTACCACATTGAGGGGATCCTTGGAAGAGTTTCAGGCATCTGGACATTTAAAGGTAGTTTTGGAGAGATTTGCATGGTAGCAGCAATGGGGCAGCAGCATTGCCTGTAACTGCAGGAACAGTAGTGGCAGAGGAAGCCAGCAGGACCAGCTAACAGGAGAGCAGGCTCAGCTTTGAGTCCTAGGGAGGGACAAGTGAAGATTGCTGGTGACACATACATTTGGCTTGAAAAAAGTCCAAAGAAAAGGTTTTTGGTTTGGGACCTCAACTTCTACACAGTTTGGAGACCCAGCAAAGAAGACAAGGTAGATTACTATACTCCTCCTTCCACACTTCTTGGTGCCCCAGCTGAGAGGAGCTCTATCACCACAGCAGGTAAACTACTGGACCTAGTTTTGGAAACTCTGAGAGAAGGCAAACCCCTGTGTTATCCACAGGAACATGCTCTCCCAACTCCTGTAGTCCACAACAGCTACACTCCTCCCCACCCCAGCATGCCCCCTACCCCATAGCCATCCGCTGTTTCCCTGACTCAACAAAATATTCATACGGTAGAAGCCTGCCTTGGTCAAAATTATAAAATGAAACCAGAGCATCACATGCTTATACAAGAAAACACAAGACGCTCAGCAATAAGGATTCTTCCAATGGAGAATAAAAGAGCTCAATATACTTTGACATCTTAAGCTATTATGGCATCACAAGGAGATGACACCTCACCAGAAACCAATTTCAGAGACATGGAGAATTGTATTTTAATGGATGAAGAATTCAGTGTTTCAATCATAAAGACACTCAAAGAGGAAAGAAAATTCAGGAAAAAGCACTTCAAAGAACTCTAAGGGAATTCAACAAAACAAGTCAGTGAACTCAAAAAATACAACTAAGGAGTCAAAAGCAGAAATTGAAGTTTTACAAAGAAACTAACAGAAAGTTCAAGAGGTGAAGAGTGCGATAAATGAGGTTAAGAGCACCAAAGAAAGCTAGAGACACAGAATTTACCAAATGGAGGAAAGTATTAGTGATCCGGAGAAAAGAAATGTAGAAAAGAGCTGGGTGGAAGAAAAAGAAATTGAATATAAGGAAAGAGCCAAGAGCCATCTGACTTCATTAGGAAAGGCAATGTGAGAAAAATGGGTATTCCAGAAAGTAAAGAGCGAGATAAGGAAACAAAAAACATATCCAAAGTAATAATTGCTGAAAACTTCCCAAACATGGCAAAGGAAAGAAACATTAAAGTCAATGAAACTGATAGAACTCCTGGTTATCTAAATGCAAAAAGACCTATACCAAGGCATATAATTATACAACTATCAAAAATTCAAGATAAAGTAAGAACTTGAAAAGTGACCAGGAAGAAAAAAAGCAAATAACATGAAGGTACAATATTAGGCTATTGTCAGACTTCTTAGCAAGAAATCTACAAAACTATAAATATGGAATGATGTATTCAGAATACTCCAATATAAAAACTGCCAGCCAAGAACACTGCATACTGCAAAGCTCTCTATCAGATACAGAGAAAATGAAGTTTTTTCCTGGCAAACAAAAGCTGAATGAATGTTAACACAGGCCTCCTCTACAGGAAATGTTAATAGATGTTCTTCTATCTAAATAAAAATATGAAAGTTTACAAAAAACTAAACAAGGTAATAAATATATAGACAAAACCAGAAAAGTCAAAATGGCAGTAGCAAGTCCTAAATTATCAGTAATTGCCCTTAATGTAAATGGTTGCATTCACCAATTAAAAGACAAAGCGATGGACGGATGGATTAAAAAACAAAATCAACTATATGCTGTTTTCAAGAGACTCATTTAAGATATAGAGATAAATATAGACTTAAAGTGAAGGAATGGAGAAAGGTACTCCAAACCAATGATTAATCTAAAAAAATAGGAAACATACTCATACCAGATAAAATAGACTGACTGAAAATATGTAACAAGATAAAGATGGTTGGCATATGAAGGGCTCAATACAGCAGGAATACTTGACACTTGTATTTTCACCCAGTAAAAGAGCAACCAAATGTATCAAACAAATATTGACAGACCTAAGGGGAGATATCAGCAGCAACACAATAATAGTAGGGGACTATAACAGACCACTCATAGTAAAAGACAAATAGATCATCCACACAATAACCTTACAAGATAAATTAGATGAGACGGGAGGTATATGCACACGCGCGCGCGCGCGCACACACACACACACACACACACACACACACACACAGAAATTGGGAGAGAATATTTCACCTTGAAACAATAGACTACATATTTTTTCACACTCATGGAATAATTTACAGAAATAGAGATATCTAGAATCTTTTCAGATCCAAATGACATCAAACTAGAGATCAACTAAAAGAAGATGGGGAAAGCTTCAAAGGAGTGGAGAATAAACAGCATGTTGTTGAACAACTATTGGGTGAATAAGTAAATTGAAGGTAAAATTAGTAAATATCTGTAGTTAATGAAAATCAAAACCCGTGGGATGCAGCAAAAGTAGTACTTAGAGTATGAAGTACAATTCTACCCTAGGAAAAAAAAAATTAAAAAAACCTAAACCTTCCCATGAAGGAACTAAATAAAGAGGAAAATATAATACCAAAATCTAGTAGAAGAAAGAAAATAATAAAATAAAAATGCAAGTGACATTCTCTCAGACTTTAAACTTAATATAAACAAATAGTAATGAAATAAATATGGTATTGAAATAAAAAGACATACAGATCAATGAAATAAAACTGAGAACCCAGAAATAAACCCACACATGTATGGACAATTTATGACAAAAGGGCCAGGGACTTACAGTGGGGTAAGGGCAGTCTCTTCAATAAATGGACTTAGGAAAACAGGACAGGCACATACAAAAAGTTCAAACTAAATCACTGCTTAATATACAAATGGGTTAATTCAAAGTGGGTTAAAGACTTAGATGTAAGATCTCAAACCATAAAATACATAGAAGAAAGCATAGGCAAAATACTACTTAACATTGATTTAAGATATGGCTTTGGGCACTCAACACAACAAGGGAAATAAAATTCCAATAAATGAGATTACATCAAACTAACAAACTCTGCACAGCAATAGAAACTTATCAAAACAAAAAGAGGCTACTGAATGGGAAAAGATATTTGCACATCATATCAAACGAAAGATTAATATCCAAAATATGTAAAGAACTTATAGAACTCAACAACATAACAAACAATTCAATTAAAAAATGGAGAGATGATTTTAATAGATACTTCTCAAAAAAAGACATGTGGATGGCCAATAAGCACATGAAATGGTGTTCTACCTTTCTTGTCATTAGGGAAATGCACATCAAAACATCAATGAGATATCACCTCATACCTGTGAGAATAACTATTCAAAAGACTAGAAACAAGTGCTGGTGAGTATGTGAAGCAAAGGGAAACATTTTACACTATTGGTTGGAATGT
Organism: Solenodon paradoxus; assembly: GCA_004363575.1. NCBI lineage: Eukaryota > Metazoa > Chordata > Mammalia > Eulipotyphla > Solenodontidae > Solenodon > Solenodon paradoxus. Next base: position 1,545,664 of record RJWH01000064.1, read on the forward strand.
AAAGTGGTACAATCATTATGAAAGCCCTATGGAGATTCCTCAGAATATTGATAATGAAAATTTCATATCATCCAGTGACTTCTGCTGGGTATTTACCCTGAAAACACTAGTTGACAGATATATATGCACTCAAATGTTCATTACAGAGTTATTTACAATACCCAAGAGTTGGAGACAACCTAAGGCCCCATTGACAGATGAGTTGTTAAAGAATATATGTGTGTGTGTTAACTCATACATATATAATGGAACACAACTCACCTATCAAGAAAAGATGAAATTCTGCTACTTACAGCAATATGGATGGACCTAGGGGGTATCTTACTTAGTGAGATAAGCCAAAATAAGACTGGTATTATATGATATCATTCGTATGTGGTATATAGGGATACCAAGCAAAGAAATTTACTAAGTTAAACAAAATAGATGTTTGACCAATGAACTAAAATAAGAGACTTTCAGTCAATAAAAGCAAATCATTAGTTGCAGAAAGAGAAGTGGGAGGTGAGCAGGCAAAGTAAATAATAGAGACTAGTGAAGAAAAAAATGAAGTAGTGGTGAGCTTAATATATTTTATATTGACATGAATTTGCTGTGATGTATACCTTAAACCTATATAGTGTTCAGTCCTCAGTAAAATGAGTGAAAAATAAATTCAGAAGAAAAATAGATGAAGTATGACATAGCACCATTATGGACTAATAGAAGATACTGAATGTGGATTTAAAGAGAGACTAGTTATGGTTTTCTGGGTTTCTTTTTTTTTTTCTAGTCATGTTCAGCTATGTGAGAAAAGACAGTATTTAGGAAAGAAAATTTAACTAAGACTTTGGTTTAACTGATGTATGACAGTGATGTGGACAAAACCTTCTTTATTATATTTAGCCACATGTAAGGAAGCATCACAGCATTCTATGCATAAGAAACCATATATTATGGTAATATAAATGGAATAAAAGTCTTGTTGGGATTTAAGAATAGTTACGTGGTTTACTAAAGCTTAAAAATATGATGGTGGTTTTCCAAGCAGTGTTTGAAATTATGCTTATAAAAAATCGGAGGCACACTCTGGTGGAACAGACATTGGGTTAGTTGCCTCTGAGGTAGGAAGCCACATATCCTTGCGTTCATGTCTCAGGCCCTGGGGAGGCAACCAGTGTGAACAACTGAATTTTTAAAAAGTAAATAAAGATGCTTCTTCCTCCTCTCTCTTCCTGCCAGCTTACCTGCTCGCCTTCACTCCTGGTTGCGTTCTGGCCTTCATTTCTTAAAAAAAATTAACAGTCAGATATGGTATACCTTAGGTATTGAGTGTGACCATGGAAATTGTGCAAGAAAAGAGTCTAGGCCATGTTCATTGGATGAAAGATGATTTATTATTTGGGGAGACTAGGTAGTGGTTCTATTAGAATGAAAAAATGCATCATGGTTCAGTTTTCAAAATGTGTTCCCTATGTTAAATCACTCTGATACATTATTCAGAAACCCAGACTCACTCTCTACATTTACAATTTGCAAACCTCGTATTTTCATCACATCCAGTAGGTAGAAGAGTAATGATAGAATGGAGAAGGCCAAGTTGTTTCTAGAAGTCCAGAATCTGAAGTAGTACACATCAATTTTGATCATATTTCATTAGTGAAAATTAGTAACATAACTAAAATAAAAATTTGGAGAAAAGATACTGTGAAATGTGATGTATATCTCACTGGAGATTTATATCATGGAAGGAGAGAATGCTTTTTGATTGATGTCTCTTTGTGTTACTATTGGTCATGGAACCAAGGAATTGGGATTAAAAATATTTACATTAGTGTAGAAATCACTTTTATCCTTAATTTTGACTTAATTTGACTCTTGACTTAATTTTTTTCTGTAACTCATCAACTCAGGGATATTGTACTAGCAGTATCCTCCTTGAGAAACACTTTCTCACATACCCATGGCTTGTACTATTACCTTTTTAAAGAATCAGCTCAAGTATTATTTTATTAATGAAATCTTACCGTTAGAGAAAAAAGAAGTCTCCACCATTACTTTACTTCCCATATTTTCTTTATTTCTCTTCTGAGAAGTTTTCACTTTATGACCTATTCATATACTTGATTTTATTTGTATCTCAATTTTTGTGTGTGTGTATGTATATCAGTCTCCACTAGAATATAGTGTTTATGAGTGTGGGAACTTGATATTTTTGTTCACTGCCCCTCATATATTTTCTTTAACAATATCTAACCCTTAGTAACACCTGAAAGACTTTATGAATGACTGAATGAAACATATTGAAGCACTTCAAGGGTGATGTAAGTGTATCAGGACTGGAAGCAAAGCTGGTAGACTACATCAGCTACGGGTACAGCCCAGCTTCTGAGGGCTGTAATTTCAAGATTAGCTAACTTAAATAGTCTTATCCTATGAATTTATAATAAGAATTCATCCAAGAGTTCTGCCAGATACTGGCAGGAATGGAATTTTGAGGGGAATGTAGGTGGGAAAACTGAAAAAATTTTACAGTTGAAGATTCTTTTTTTGTTACCATTCCCTTTGAAGACCATTTGTGGGGGAGAGGTGATTACATTATTTAAAACTGAACTCTTTAATGTGCTGGTTAATTATTGATTTGATGGTGTGAAAATAAAGTATTTAGCATCTAATGATTTTTTTCAGATTGAGAGAAAGTTATAAAATATTAGTGTATGGGGCATTAACTTGACTTGTTAAGTATTAGAATTCCTGTGATGCTTTAGTGCATATCTGAAAATTTTCTTCAGAGTTAAAAGTTGAATCTTCCCCCAAGACCCATGCTTTTTCAATAATAAGCCATGACCTAATGGAAAATATTTACTAACAGCTATTTATTTTACACCCTGGAAAAATAATTAAATTTTTTAAAAATATGGAAGTTATTTGAATTAATAATTATTAAGTTACTGACATATATTAATTCCTAAACCTTGGGTATACAAGGTAAGTTTTTCAATAACGAATGAACTCACTGGCAAGTGGGAAAGAAAAATATATTAAGGAATTATTTATATAATATGTATAAATTACTTACAATTTAATAGTTAATATATACTGTAATGTAATTATATTATATATAATTAATAATATAAAGTGCATTTAATTAATTAATTGAAATGTTAAACAACTTCTAAAAATATGACCAAATACAGCAAATGGAGAATAGCTATCACACTCTTTCTGATCAGTAGCCTGCTTTATAAATACTTAGTTCTGTTAAAGCAATTCATGCTTTTAGCAAGGGAATATATGAAAAAAGCTTGCAAGAATTTGTTATTCGTCTATTTCATTCAGAAGAGATTAGAACTGGCTTAAAAGTACTGACATTTAAAACCTGAAAAACCCAGTCTGAATGTCAGTCTGAATGTCTACTTAGCCTGCCCCTCAGATATTTTATGGATGTGGAAATTTCTGACTTCAGAATGTATTTAAGACTTTCATTGAAAGTGCAGATATTTACTATTCTTTTTTTTTTTTTTTTTTGGTGCCTTTACTCAGATCTCAAGAAAAAAATACAGAAGTGATTGCTTAAACTTCTTTTTACTGATTTCAGACATCATTTCCCCATATTAGAGTATATGCTGTATCCACAAATCACTCTTACAAATATTGCTGCTAGGGATTAAATAATGAGGGTTATACTGGATTTCACATACTTTTGGGAAAAAGAAAACAGTAAATACATGTTCGTTTTAATAGACACATATTGCCAGCAGTAAATACATGACCTAAGTTTTCCAGACTACCAGGAAAATTATTTTCCAGGTTTCAAGATACATTCAAATTTCTTTCTTGTTCTACTTATTCTTATACTCTTCTGAGGTGATTTGTATCACCTTACCTAAATTTAATTACTGTTTATCTACTAACAATTCCCAAATGTATATATAAAGCCTAAGAAAAACTAAGTCTCAGAAATCTAGTCTTGATATATATTATTGAGGATTGTGATTCTTAGCTTAGGTTACTATAACATAATACCATAGATTGTGTGACTTAAACAATATGTATCTCTCACAATTCTAGGGACTTAGAAGTCCAAAATCAGGCTGCCAACATACTTGAATTCTGAGGAAGACCAGCTCCTGGCTTGAAGAAATTTGTCTTGTTGCTGTATCCTCACGTAGAAGGAGGGAGGAAGTTTCTTTCTCGTCTTATAAGGTGACTAGTTATACCACTTGGGGCTACACCTTTATAACTTTATCTAAAATTAATTATCTTCCAAGTCCCTACCTCCTACTATTATCAAATTGGGGGTTAGGGCTTCAAAAGATGAATTTTGAAGGAGAAAAAACATTCAATACATAAAAGTCATTGAAAATATGTTGAACTTGAAATGCCACTGGACATGAAGTAGAGTTAGTGAGTACATCTTTAATAAAACTGTGAAACAATTTCTGTGACTCTTTGATCTTCATTGTTTCACATCTGAGCAATGATTCTACTGTCTAGCCACCCATCCTAGAAACTAGAGATTACTGTATGTTTCTCTTATTTCTGTCCTCTAATAGAACTTAATTTGTTGAGTTTCATTATTAGTTGATTTTTTTTTTTTGTATGATTTTAACGCAGCAAAATGCTTCATTCATTTGTTGTTGGACCTCCTAATTCACGAATTGATAGGATGGCCAATGTTCTCTTTTGCTTTTCTAAGTCTTATACTTACCTACATTGGACTGTGACTCAAGAGTCTTTGAAAGTTTAGTGATGACAAAGCCTTGTCTGATGATACTGTAACTGGTTCGACAAGGTGGATTGCTTCTACAATGCCTACTGCAGACGGTTGTATCTCATTTCCAGATGTGACTCCCCAGGGGATTGTTGCTTTCATAATCCATGAGGCATCCTATGACTTAACCTTTTTCTCCATACTTAGGTGGAAGAACACACCCCACTGTGTCACCTCAAGTAATGTTAAAACAACTAATAGCTTCATTGTAGGAGCCCTTGTTATTATTCTTAAAATATGTAAAATCTTTTAGTGGGAATCTGTTCCTTGGAGCATTTCATACTGCCTCATACTCTATACAAAACTTTTCTTAATATCGTATATTCTTGACTTTCCTTGCTTTTCCACTCACAAAGTGAGATTGCTTGGACATTTGTTTTGAAATCATCATGCATAATTACATATATGTCTATAAAAAATTTCAGCTAGAGAAATACATAGCCAATTTACCTTGCTTTCAGAATAGTACCGCTGTAATCCCATTGATGGTTTGTCAGAAGATATGTAGAAATATCATTATCTACGCAAGTCAATAAACCAGAGAGAATGAAAGATTTTAAAAAATGTATCAGTAGAAATAAATGTGGGTAATTGCTTATGTGACAGAAACAGTCGTTTAGATTTAAATTGAAGTCTTTGGGATTTAAATCTTTATTGAATCTTCAAAATATCAGTTGGTTGCTTCTACTGAATCAGGCTCTGTATTGCTAGTCATTAGAACTTCAGGTTATTCTAATGTACACATATTGAATATACATACATATTGTGTATTATAATAATATATACTTGTTCAGTATTAGTATTATTAAATATTTTAGTATTTTTCAATTGTTTTAGGGATATCGGAAATCAACAGAATAATTTTGCATGCTTTTATATAATAGCTAATGGTAATAATGATGTTGATAATAATAATAATTCTTATTATTATAGCTAGAGCAATTTTAGAATATACCAGAAATTTTGCATGTATTTTATTTAAATCTTGCTCCAGCCCTGCAAGCTCTATGTAGCTGTAGGGGATATAATATTTTTCAGTATTACCATATGTTTTTCTCCCTGTGTTTCCTCCTGAGAACTCTCATTCCCAACCATTCTATATTGGCAAATGTCAAACTTACGCTTATTGTTTTGAGTGAAATTTGGGACAAGATAGAATACAGGAGGCTCCTGTGAATCTTTCTAAAACCCAGAAATGTGAGAAGATTGAGACATAAACAAAATATCTGCCCATAAACACAAAAGGAGAAAAAATTCACTAAAACTAGAGGACGGTTTTTCAGAGTGATGTGAAGGAAGACGGTGATAATTAAAAGCTTCAGAGTCTGAGAAAACAGGGGTTATGTCCATCGTTAATAACAGCGATGCTAGAGGGCCAATCTTCTTTCTGAAGGAGAAAGGCTGCCTATGAACCTGAAAGGAAAGAACTTAGAACCCCAGATAAAGCTTGAACTCATTGAGAGATTATGTATGTGTCAGAATAGATGTTTCTTGAATCATATGGCACATGATGTTTAACTTATGTTCGAGCACCAGCAAGCTTTAAAATAGAGCCATGAGGAAGTGATAGAAGCATCCTTTTCCTAAGAAAGTCTTAGTAAAATAAGATAGGGTCATGTAGTGTAACTTGTGACTTTCTACTTCTTATAATAACTAAAACTAAGGAAAACAAATAAAAAATCAGAGATTTTTAGAAAATATATTCACTTCTATTGGCCTTAACAACAAAAGTGATTGAGGTATCTAATCAAATCATTCTCATATAACAGTGCTCTCTGGCTAGCATGTATCTTTTTCAGGTGTTATTGTACTTTCTGGATCCTGATCTGCATTAAGCTCTTACCTAATTGAAAGAGTATTGGAGTTAAATATTGTAAAAATATGTAATTTTTCATGATTTCTTTCTATCATGAATTTAGTGAGTAAAGTGTGTTTCGCATTTTAAGGAATGCAGTTGCAGCAGCTGATACCCATCACAGTGCCTCCTAAAGCAGGAGTTATGGTGTGCCTATAAATTTCAATCCTAATGTTTTTATATTGTTATATTTTTGCTTACAAAGATTTTAGTGTCACTTTATTTAATTGAATTCAAATGATGTTATTTACCTTTTAGTGATGCAGAAAAAATTGCATTTGTAAGCTGCTATTATTCAAATTGATTTTCTTATAGAATGCTAGAAGTCTTTAGTGTAGAACGTTTTACATATAAATTCAAAACAAGTGCTAAACTGTGACATCTCCTCCACTAGACCAATAATAGAGATCATATGGTAGCTAAAATTGTAATTGATTATGTGCACAGTATTGTTGAGTCATCAAATGACACAAGATATCAACAAATTACCAATGTGAAAAATAACAATATCTAATATCTACAGACATCATCATTTTTGTAATATATTTAGTAAATTTATTGAGTAAATGCTAAGGAAATCATGTACCTTAATGGGCTTTATTGTTAGCAGCATTATATGATTAGTTTTAGAGTTAAAGAAATAGTTTAGAAAAGTTTTCAGAAAAGTAACTGCAATTGAATCCAGTTCTGGAGAAGATGCTTACTCTCAATTAACTGTATAAGTTACTTTGTATGTAGCATCTGATTGAAATTATTTCCAATCAGATACTAATGTCTGATGCCATTCTAAGATTGTGGAGTGTCAGGGAACTTTGGGAAGTAGTCATGTAAATTCTCTACCTTCTTAGCTAGCTGATGATGATTTTCTTGTATTTTTATGCTCAAGAGGTGACCATGGTTCTGATGATAGAAGGTTCCTGCAAAACCCAAGAAAACTGAGAAAATAGAATATGCTCTTTTTGGTAGGTTCCTTATTTTTAAATCTTTGGGTTGGAAAAATATTTCAAATCTAAGAGAAGTTTGCCTTTGGTTCTAAAATGTGTTGTTATTTTCCAAATAACTTCAGATCCCATACCTACATATACACCCTTTTGCATTATAACTTTGTTATCCCATTTAAATCTGAGTCTGAGTCTGACCAAATAACTTGTTTCAATCAGTGGCACATTAACAAATATGATGCGGGCAGAGGGGCCATATCACTGACCTTCTTTCGCTTCTGGGAACCCTTCTCTCCCACTGTGTGATCAAATTGCATAAAAAGTAATGTGGATAGAAGCCCTAGCAATCCCATCAATGAATGATGTCATGCTTGTATTGAAGCCCCAGTTAGTCTGCTGAAAGCAAAAGATTTTCGTTGAATTTCATAGAGTATGAGAAATAATACATGTGTATTTTTAAGGCATTGTGCTTGACATGGCATGTTATATAGCAAAGCTGGTAGAATTATATTTCAAGAGGAACTGGAACACTGATATAGTGTAATATATTAAGTACAAATTTTTATCTCTCATTTTCAAACCCATCTGTCTGATTTTGTACTTTGACATAGTTAATTTAGATTTCTCAAAACCCAGATGCAATATACCTTTCTTCTCATCATATGGTTATAGTCCTCGATCCTTACTTCTTAGCTTAAGTTGATATCTTATTTTTGATCATTTGTATACTCAGACTCAAGACAGTATTTTATTTGACATTATAACTTTTTCTTTCACTTTATTAAAAGAATGTACTGATGTAGCTGATTTATAAAACTGTGTTTTAGATGTACAGTTTCACTTTTCACTAAATACATAACATGTCCCACCACCATATTTTTATAGTCCTCCACCCTTTTTTGACATTATTTTTCAGTGAATACACTTTCCGTATCTGTGGATTTATTAGTTTCTTTTCCCAATCTTTTCTCCATGTACCTCCATGTAGTAAGTCCTCTGCAGGTCTGCTGAGCTCTAGAACTTTAATTTACTTATGTATTCTTCAGACTTTTTATAATCTGCTACAGTTTGACCCTCCACTCTTCTTTCTTGTTGTCTTGAATACTATCTTGAATCCTCTGGTCTAGGCTTCTGATTATGTTAAAAGTTAAGGAAACATCTTTGAACAGATCATTATTGTTTCTTGAACTTGTATGAAATTAAAACAGTGGGCTTTGTGTTGTGATTCCAAATATATTCAAAGTTAGTCCTTTCTAAAAAGATTTTCTTTGTGCTAAATTTTTTTCATTAAATTCGCTCACTGGAACCAAATTTCCCTGGCTTTTGGCATTTGCTAATTCTTTATTAGAAAGTGTCAGTCCTTAATTTCCTAGAAAAGGAGAAGCACAAGGAAATATAACTCATAAAGGGATGTCTTGAAGGGGAACAGAATAGTGCTGTAGTTATGCTGATTGTGGAGTAGTCATAAAATCAACATATTAGGAGGATTGTTAGCATAGATTTGGAATCACAGAGATATAAATACTGTCTTCGTAGTATGCCCTGGTACAGTAGTGGTTAGGTCACCCATCCCCAGAGAAGCGCAGTCCCCATGTATCCGAAGGACCTGGGTCCAGAGGGGAATAACCAATTTGAACAACGAAATGAAAACTAAAATGAAATGCTTCTTTCTCTTCCTGCCTGCATGATTGCTCACCTTCATTCCTTCCTACACCTTTCCTTAAAAAAAAAAAAAATTAAAAAAAGATTAGTGCCACTATTTGCTAATTAATCTGGCCTTGTGCAGTTAAAATTCTTTGAGTTTCATTCTTTTTTTTCACTTGTAAATTGAAAACAGGACATATTTCATATTTAACAAGTTGTTTTGAAACTTTTTTGATATGTGTAAAAGCACTTAGAAGAGCTCCTCAGAGAATTGGGTCTCAAAATACAGATACTTGTGCCTGTGCTTCCCATTAGTAGGTGGTGCTATGAATAGGAAAAGATTTGGTGGATTTCTTTGATAGAAAAAAAAAGTGAACCCAAATTAGAAGAATAAAGACAAATTTGCTTCCTTTTTGGCTTTATCTATATCTAAAAATGTCTTCGTGTATAAAAGATCTATCTTCTACCTCAATGAAAAAATAAAAATGATAAAAGATATTTAATTTTTTGGAAATAAATGAGGGCAATATTTTTTACATATGATAACCAAAAAAATTCTTAACCCAAAGAAATTACATTTCAGAATGGTTTATACGGGAATATTTTTATATCTTTATATATATGGATATATGTATGCATGTATGTGTACACACATTATGTATGTATGTACTGTCAGCTTTTAATGAAAAATAGTGTTTATTCAATTATTGATCTATTTTAATACCAGTTGATATTCCCAGTTATAACATGGCATCTTTCAGATTTATAAAATATATATGGATCTAGGTAGAATAAAGAAGGCAATTTTTTTCTGTCATGAGACATTGCCTATGAAATATCCATCCCCATAACCTCCCTCCTGAAAGTTTAGTACCTTCCATGAAGTTTAGATTTCATATGCAATTGAATATATATATGTATGCATACATATATATGTATATATACACATACATACACACATACACACACACATACATATATATGCACACATATACATTCGTGGTGGCTACAGATTTTAACCTGTTAATTTTAAGGCCTCAATTTTATTGCATTATTTTATTTGTCGTTTGGAATATATAAATGGAAATGTTTATTAAAATCTTATAGATTTATTTTTAGTTAAAACTTTGAATATCAAGTATCAGTTGTAGATTTTAATTTGCTTCTTAATAATTTCTGTTTTTACCCCAAATAAGTATTTATTGCTTTAAAAATTAGAAAAATTTAAATGAATTGCAGTCTAAAATCATAAACTGTAAGCATTTGTTGTATTAGTCTTACTAGTTAAGTTAAACAGGAAACAAAGTGAGAACTTTAGAAAATTTAATTAAACTTAAAAAATATGTGCATATTTAAAAATTAATGATCTTCACAATCTTATGAAAAACTTTTGATTTAAATATATCTTAAATACAACAATACAGTAAAAAATAGTGGTATTTATCACTGTGCTGTAAGACAATAGGTAATACTGCTGTTCATTCTTTATAACTTTCTGATATAGTCATTTGTTAAAATTATTCTTAAAAATTGTCAAAATTATATATACATCAGAACATTGTAACTTAATAAATACCTTAAAAGGTTTATGAAAATATGTAATTGTATCACAGTATTATTTAATTTAAATAAACAGCATTGGAACATTTTTCACTCCCCAGGAGTTTAAAAAATGCTTCTTTAAATAAAAAGCAGTTTTGGTTGACTAAAAATAGAAACTTAACATATGAGAGATAGTTCACATTATGTGAAAAAATATTAAAATAGGATTTTTTACTTGTCTTCTGTTTTTATACAGTTTTTGTACATATTCACATCATGTAATATGAATGACATTTTATATTATTTGTTGCAGAAAAGCAAAAATATGAAACTCTGAGTTGTATATTGACTGTATTCTAAATATATTTTTTATCATTATAATCTGAAAATGTCTTCCTACTATGGAACACTAATTTCAACAGCATAAAATGTTATACGAAGTTCTTGTTTTTAGGAGTTTATCATCTGTATGAAGATAAACACTGTTACTCTAGCTTATTACTAATGAGTACAGAGTGTGTGGAAGTTGAAAGTTTTTTTAATGGGATTATATCTTAAGTTAAAGTGAATAATGAACAATGACTTAGTTGATCTTTGTTCTATTTCTATAAAAAGTTAATTTTGTTAATGAAGCATTCTACTTTAGTACATAATTACAGTAAAAATGATTTTGAGTTCTCTAAGTTCTATACATTATATTTATAAGCACTCTAATCATAATTATAAGCATAATGAACAATGACTTAGTTGATCTTTGTTCTATTTCTATAAAAAGTTAATTTTGTTAATGAAGCATTCTACTTTAGTACATAATTACAGTAAAATGATTTTGAGTTCTCTAAGTTCTATACATTATATTTATAAGCACTCTAATCATAAGCATTATGGTATAATACAATAAAACCTATAGTATTAACTGGAAATGATCTTCAACAGTGGGAATTTAATAGAAAACAGAACATTACTGTTCCCTCTCCAGAATTCTCCAGTTGCTCCTTCTGTCTCAAGTGACTTTACTCTTCATATGTTATGTAACAGTCAACCTTTCTGCAGTTAATGGTGAGTGAAATTGAAATAAAAATTTCATTGTGATTTTTGAGTTAGTTATCTCATTTCTTTTCCTTTGCTAATGTTAATATTTATGACTTTTGCTGAAGACCCTGATAATATGACAATCAGAATATTTGTATACTGTGTTTCATGTTACTTCAGAACATTCTAATATATTTTCCGCAATTTAATCACCAAAAATAATGCCCAGGCACTGAAACGATGACATTGTATATTATTTCCATTAGAGATTAATAATATACTTGATTCAATCTGAATTTCCTACAATTTAATACATCAAATGCTGATGAAACATTTGCTGTATAACACAGACATTATCCAGGATCTCACTTTGATATGGAGTTCCAGTGCAAGAGAATATATTCATTCATTTATTAATATGATAATCTATCCATAACCTGTAAGGGTAAATGATCTTGGAATGCAGAGTAAACAAAACTAAGCATATAGAGTCAGAGAAGTGGGACAACACTTTGTTACAAAACACTGAAACAAATGTTCATGGATTTATGCAGCAAGTGATGTGGAAGCACAAAAAAAAGGAGCAATTAACTGTTTAGGAAGTCAGAGAGAAATTCACACAGTGTATTTGTGTGCTTAAAGAGATGAGGTGGGATTTTGAATTTAGTCTCAGTGTGTAATTTGTTATTTTTCAGTGACCAAATGAAGCTGAAGAGCTGAATAAGTATGATTTCTAGCAATAGCATATAGTAGTTAAGAATTTGTGGTTAGGAGTTTGATAAATTTAATCTGAATTGCATTTTCTCGCTGAATACCTGTGTGACCTTGGCAAACTACCTAATCTCAGAATATAAATAGAAATAAAAATAATATGTACTTCATAAGTTTCTTATAAAAAATCAATAAACCTACCTATAAGTTACTTAGCAGCATGGCAGGTTTAGGATGAAAATAGTGCAAGTGATAGTTAATTGTTGTTTTATATAGGGTTGAGTATTTTTTGTAAATGGATACAAATAGAGAAGGAAGAGCAAATGTCTTTAATTAAAGTTAAATATAACTTTAGAAGAATTCATTTTTAATTCTAGAAGAATTTGAAATAGAGTGAAATGGCTATATCCATTTAAAGAAAATCAGTAACAGAATAGTATAATTATATAACAAAAGTAAATTTAATTGACTATGAAATTCTTTAAAATATATAAAGAATAAAACAAAGAGTAATCAAGGCAATCAATGTGAGTAAACTCTCCTGTAAAGATTTCCAGCTCATGGTTCAGTTTATGCTTTATAAAAGAGATAGATATAAATTTTTTTAAAGTTGATAGATTTCTAATGATAAGACATTATTTTATTAGAAATGAAGGGAAATATTAGATTAAATAAAAGTTAAGGCCAAATGATTGCGATATAGGACACTTTAGTCTTGAATTTGCCTTTACCAGTGGACTGTTGGCCATAATACTTATGAGTGGCCTTTCTAATGTGTGCTGGATTTCCTCAGAAAATCCAAGGACAAGCATGATGAGAT